>JANITW010000003.1:57348885-57367843 GCA_027564335.1 Erythroxylum williamsii
CGGGAAGAGGAGGAAGACTCGCAGACGCAGCCCTAAATAATAACCAAAACGACGTCGTTTTGAGTAAGTGAAGGGCGCGGTTTTCACCAACGCCATCACCGACGGAAATTGAGCGTCGGAAAATATTTGAACATATTCAGCGACCGAATCATTTTCGGTCGAAAAAAGTTTAACGCCACCCAATTTCTCTGACGGTTACGTTATTTCGGTCGGTATTTTCAATGGTTTATATACCGTCGGTATTTTTCCGTCGGTATTTCTCATTTTCCTTGTAGAATTTTATGTAATATAACTTATTTTGTATGATTCAATAAGTCAAAAATCAACAATTTAAGTATTCAACATACACACAATTACATTATAGGCATGTCTATCTTATATAATATAACTCATTTTGTATGATTATATCATGCAAAATTTAACTTTATCTAACACAATTCACCAATAACTCAAAAACCAACAATTCAAGTATTCAACATACAAAATTACACAATACGCGTGTTCATCTTATATAATATAACTTAGATTACATCATTATGTATAAGATTGTACTGCACTAAGATGCTTCGAATTTTTCCTTCATATATCTAGAGAAAATAAGTAATTAACTTCTATACATAAATATATAAATGAACTATCATATCATATCATTAGATTTAGGGGTTTTAATATAATCAAGGAGGTCATTCCTAACTACAAACTAAATTAGAAGTTGTTATATGGGCTAAAAATACTTCAGGAAAATACATCAAAGCAAATAGCTTAAGGAATTTTCCTACAGTAGGACCCCAAGATAATATGGTACAGATTTATTTGGTTCAAGAAATATATTCCAAGAATAGGTTTCATTGCCTAGCTAGCAGTGAAGAACATGTTAAGTACAAATGATAAAGCCAACACCACTGCAAATGGTAATCCCCAATGTTGTCTTTGTAATTAGGAGATTGAAACAAGAAATCATTTGTTCTTTAAATATTCTTAATTCTTATGAATTAGATATAATTTTTTTTAAATTTATACAAATTATCTATTTCATTAACTAATTGCGATAACTTAGTTTATTTAGTCATTATGAATAGAACATAAGTTGTTTTAAATTATTTTATCGTTACAATTCAACATTAAATGTCAATATCACAACGTATTATCTGATAAATTAATACCCAAATACGTAATACTAATTTTAAGAATTACAATTATGTAACTGTAACAAATTATTATATAAATTAATTATTTACTTTAAACAAAACACTTAATTCACAACAATTCCAATGATCCAATCCAATCCAACCAGATAAACAAAACGCTCAAATCCAACTAAATAAATGAAACACTCCAAGCATTTCATTCAAATCCAAATTTCCAATCCAACCATTCACAAAATTCACCCGAGTTCTAACCATTCACAATCTCACAATCACAAATGCAATTCAGAAGCAGAAAAAACCAATTGAAAACAGACCCAAAAACATCCAGGTTAGGTGAAAACCAAATTTGAAAACCAGATTTGGTTTCTCTTTTAGGCTGAGCAAGGGCAGGTAACAGTGGTGAACAAAGGTGGATGCGGACAACAATAGGTGGAGGAGAAAGAGGGAAAGTCAAACAGAGGTAGCAACAGGCGGAGAAGAAGGAGGGAGAGCGCGGTGGAGACTGGAGAGGGATGCAGACTAGTAGGTGGGGGGAAGGTACGGTGGTGTCGTGTTGGAGGATAGCAACAACAAGCGTTCAGACTTAAGACAGAGGTGTGTTGGTCAGAGACAAAGAGAGGTGAGAGAGAGAGTGGGTGCCTGGAGGTTGTTAAATTTTTTTTGTTATTAGGTCGCTGCATTTTTCAAAATTAACAGTACCATGGAATATTTCACTAGTATTTGAAATATCGGTCGATACTGGCCAGTACTAATGGAACCTCTGGTATCGACCTATATGTAAGGCCAGTATTAAAAGGCTTCATATCGTTTCATTTTTCAACCGGTAGAATACCCTCTGGCCAGTACTGATCAATAAAAAACGGCATCTATATTCCTGTATCTCATCCACAAAAACAATGTCTTCAGCAAACAATATACTCTAGGCTACATCCTCTAGATATTCTTAGGAAGTTCATCCATCACTGCTGCAAACAAAAAAGTACTCCATGAAGAGCTTTAATATAGCTTACTATCGACAAAGAAATGCTTTGAATCTCCTCTTATCATCTTTATTCTAGTCTTTACATCTTTATGGATATCTCTAATAAGCCATATATAAGTTATAAGAACTCCCTTAACTTCTAAACACCTCTACATGATTTCCCTAGATACCCTGTCATATGTGTTCTCTTAATTAATAAAAATCATGTGCAGATTATGATATCTTTCCTTGTAATATTCCACTAATCTTCTAAGGGGATTTAAAGCTTATGTCATAGACCTTACTAGTATGAAGCCAAATTGGTTCTATGAGATATGAGCATCTTTTTTCACTCTCTTTTCAATCACCTTTTCTCATAACTTTATGATATGAGTAAGTAGTTTGATAGCTCTATAGTTATTATAACTTTGGACCTCCTTTTTTTCTTGTATAAAGGAATTAGCATACTAAGTCTAGACTCATTCAACATTTTGACAGATTTAAGGATCACATTAAAAAGTTTGACTAGCTAAGTAAGTCCTTCTTTGCTTAGGCTCTTCCATGTCTTTGTGAATATCTCATTGTTTTAGTGTATAAGCTATTATATATGTAGAAATCATAGTGTTATATTCTTAACTTATGATGGACAAATTAAAAATAAGTAGTTATGGTCTCCAAGAGAGTATTAAGGTTTCTTTTTTGATATCTTTTGGAAAGTCAAAAACTGAGACAAGCTATAACTATTCAATCAAGTCTATTATAATAGATTAAGGTATGGTTTCACAATTAAATGTATTCTTAACAATATGACGTGATTGATTTGGGTTCTTATCATGAATTTTATATTAAATTTAAGGTATCAAAGCCTTTTTCATATCCGATTATTGAGATTAAGTTTGTTTTTATGTTTAAAGTTTTGTCTTCTTAGATTTTTTCTATCCAGTAAGTTAATCATGTATAAACAATACATAATTTGTTTTAATGAAAAACAAACTTTAATAACTATAATACAACACTAGAAAAGGCTCCAGATGGGGCTCCAGAATACTCATCCCCCATCTTGATCAGTTCAACTAAGAGCCATTCTCCTAGATGCCATCACCTAAGCTGATTCTTTTGATCCACTATGCTACTTCTAAAGGTTACACTTCCACAAGTTTTGACACCATGTAGGTGAGTCTTTTCCCTTCTAGTCACTTTCAATTGTTTACAACTATTGTGCATGTTATTTCCATCTAGTATTTGCTTGGATGCAATTTAGATTTTAGGGCTACCCACTCCTTATCTGCTTCACTGGGTCATAGGTTCCATCAAACATTCTGAGGATGAGTTAATTTTGAGTCCATACCCTAGGCTTGAATGTTCTCCCTCACCTAGTTCAACATATTAGCTAATAGGTGTTTTGTGTTATCCACCTTTAACAAGCATGGGTCTTTGTGTATGTTGTGATAGTCCCTCCAAATCATATAGATGGTGCATATGGAAACCGTTTTCCATAGTATGATATCTTGCTGTAGTTGATCCATCAAGGTTATATCCCATTCAAATAGGTCCTTGGTGTTACTGGGAATTCTAAATGCGCCCATCTAATGTTTGACCTGATTCCAGAATAGAGTATTAACAATTATAGAATATATGATCCATAGTCTCTGATCATTCCTTTTCATGCCAAGAAATTTTCTTCCTACGTTCATGGTAAGCTGTGCGATAATTTCTCAATCATCAGCTTGGTGGGATCAAATTAAGCCATATATAGAATACGAGATAAAAACTGTACAATGTCATGGTAAGCATACTCTTAAGGGTGACTTGCTCAAGAAATGGATAAAGAAAGTTCCGACCTTGTACTAAGAAATCATAAAGTACAGACTTACACAGTGCAAATAAGATATTACAAGACACAAGCCTGAGGTTTGTTGTAATAAAATCTAAACGTCCTTGACCACAAGATCGCCATTCACAAACTCTCTGTAAGCAGCAACAGGCCATGAAAAGCCTCTGAAGATCAAACTGGAAGCCAAAGGAACATCGATGATAATCTCCTTCATGGCAGGCTTCTTCTCACCACTAATAGCAATCAGATAACTTCGACCAACCCACCCGATCCAACCAGCAATGTACAAGAACAAAATCCCTGGAGTGATGAACTCACCCCAATGCTTCTGGTCGCCGCTAACAATCAAGTGAGGAAGCCCGTCAGACCCACAAAGCAAACCCTGTTTGCCGTAGTTATCGAACCTGCGTTTGGTCTTCTCTATGGTGGCTTTGATGGCGAGTGCCGGAGCGCTGTCAGGTTCGTATAGCTTCAAGGAAGATTCAAGCTTTTTTATCTGCTGTTTTTCACGTTTGGCGAACTGTTTAGACTCCTTGCACGGGGTCAGGCCGGAGATGTCTGCGACGGCAGGGAGTGGCGCGGAGAGGAGGATGGAGGAAAGGGCCAGAGCGGCGGAGAAAGCTTGGAGTGGTGGCGACCCAGAAGAGGGTTTGTCTTGAGATGCTGAGCACACAACAACAGACTTTGTCTTCGACGGTGTCAAGTGAGAGCCAAGTTTTGGCTTCAACAATGGATTTGAGAGATTAGTTGGTATTGTAAGAGACATCTTTTTTTCTCTTCTTTAGATTCTAAAAAACAGATGTGAACAGAAGAGAAGAGTGGATTACTGAAGGGAGGAGATAAGAGGAAAGAGTGCTTTTAGATTCTGGGAAGGAAGGCTAGTGGTTGACATGGAGTGGTTGCTGGATAATGTGAGGAATGAGGAAGCTGAGTTGGATGCTTGCTATTGGCTGGGATGTATTTGGACATAGGTTTTAGATCCACTGTCTATCTTCTAACAAAGGAAAGGTATGGATAAGAGATTTAGATTTTATCTACCACACTCGGTGGCGTATACCAAAGTCACCGGATTGTAAACAAACCAAGCAAGTTTTAAGACCTTAACTTAGCGACCTACTGTTTTTTTTTTTTTCAAGGAAAAGAAAACAAAACAATTACATCATAAATCTTGGGAAACAAAGGCCAAAGGAAGCAGCCGAATGAGCTAGCCAATTCGCGCTGCAGTTGTCCTTCCGAAAAATGTGCTAACGCCGCACCACCCAATTCTACACTAAAAGCTCATTAATCTTTTTGACAAGAGGTCTCAGTACTTAGCGACCTACTGTTGTTTTGCACCTTTGGAGCTATGAACCAACGGTGGTTTCGTGATAGAACATACAGAAGTAACTAGGAGAATTAGGAAAACAACAGAAACAAGGGTATGCTTCAAGGGATTTCAGTATTTTTGCCCCTAATTATGTTTCAAAACAAGAGCTTGTTGCCCTTTCCCATCAGATCAAAACAAAAGGATCAGGAAATCAGGAAAACGGAACAAAATCCTCATACTAAGGAACATGTAACCACTTCCCTTAAAGAACAGCATAAAAGAGATGGAAAAGTCTGGATTTGCTACGATAATATAATCAAATTCATATCCAAGCTAATAAATCCAAATTTGCATCAAATGAAATTTCTAGGCCAAAGCACCAAACTCATCGAGTACAGAATCACTTCCTCGTCATTTTTTTTTCTTTTTCTTCATTTCCTTTTTTTAATAATGTCAAATTACAACATTCAGACCAATACAGAATCCAACATTCAGGTAAATCACGTCTCCAGCATTTAAGGTCGTCCCCTCATCAGTAAAGGAATTATGCTTTAGATATTTTCCTTACAAATGGTTCTCTTGCCCGTATCTTCTATGTTCCCTATCACCATAGCCACTTTTAACCATCTTGTGCCCATCTTCTATGCTGTCGCGATTGTGATTTGGCTTAGAACCATGGCGCTTTTTTCCATCCGACTGCCTATCAGCCCGGCTGTCAGCTTTTCTTTTATGGTTATGCAACATAGGAGAAGCATCATCTAACATTTCCCCTTCTTCTGCATTCCCAGCTTCCAATCCTCCTGAAGATTGCCCTCTCATGCCAACTAGGTTTCCATCTTCAATTTCCTCCTCAACCTTACCATCATCTGAATGTTCACCTTTTAACCAACTCTGCCTTCTTTCCCTTTTAATTTTCTCATCTTCAGCCGCCAATTCAACACCATCTTCCAGCTCCCTCTCAATGAGATCATCTTCATCCATCGTGTCCCTTTTCCGGGGCATTTCTCCACGAGATTGTCTTCGTTTCTCGAGTGCTGCCTTTACTTTGTCCTTATCAATCATCTTAATCACTTCTTTAGGTGATTGACCAACTGGACCCTCCCGAAGACCCAAGTGTCGACTCACCATGGTACTGGACTTGCGTGACGGAGCTTCATCATGTCTGCCTTGGTCTTCTGTCACATTTTGCTCTGATCCGGACCTGGATTTATTTGGAATATCTTTCATGATTTCCTTGTTTGAGCCATGATCATGCTGCCGGTTGTCTACATTCAATTTGCGATCAGTACCTCTTTCTGCACTCCCATTAACCTTATTTTGATCTAGGGTAGCCCTTGGTAACACTTCTCGTTCTGATTCATGTTCTTCATTCACAGATGAAGCTTTAGCTGGCACACCTGACCCACCTCCAGCACTTCCTTCTACTTCACTCCCTTGAGAAGGAAGCACTCTGTTTTGCTCGTATAATTCTAACATCTGATTGCTTACCTCTGCAAGAATAAATTCAACGTGAGTAATTTATTGAATCTATTCTAACAAATCAAAGACTAAAGCAACAAACAATCTATGACTAGAAGAGCCCCTAACATAGAACCTGGAACCCTAGCTATGAATTGCAAAGTCCTGATATCAGATGATCATGTCAATCCCTACCATATATTTATCCAATTGCTATAAATAGTAATGATGTGAAGAAAACTGCAACACTTGTAGCGCCAAAATCAATTCCAGCAAAAATTAGCTAGTCTATATGGTGTCTCTTAGTGCCAAAGGGACTATACAAAGATTGTCCCATTGACTCCTTTTATATCAATCTTATGACTATATTAAAGGGAGGACACCGACCCTCCAGTTGGCGTGGGGTGACATCAAATTCTTGCCACCAGACCTTTTCACCATCTGATGGAAGCTTCACTTTGAGGAACTTGGCAGCAAGGAAAATGGCACCTGCCGCAATGTGATGGGGCTTAAATTGCAGGCAGAGTGAAGTCCTCAGCCTGCACGCCACTTTTGAGCGTGTCAAGAAAAAAACACTAGGAACAGAAACCAGTAAACTAGAATTTGATAACGAGCTTGGCATGAAAGAAAACTAAGCATACCCATCATTCACAAAATTCCATGCAACTTGAGCAAGGGCATTTTGGGCAACCTTGAATTTCTTTATCGCATCAACAAGAGGCTTATAGGGGTGATGAACATTAAGATCAAAACCCAAAGTCGCAAGGACAACCCTTTCACCAAGTAAAATAAGCTCCTTCTGTTGTTCATACACTTCCTGCATAGTAACATAACCACGTTAGCAAGCCTCAAGACTCTGCATTTCCAGAAAGAAATGAAAGAGAGGAATTGAAAGAAATTTTGAAAATATAAATCTCAGTTGAAAAGAACTTCGAAGGATATTCCATCTCTTAGAGGACATACTTTGACGAGGAAGGGATATATTCAGAAACAGGGAAAAAAGATCTTTCAGTAGCCAGTAAAGCATTTTCTCCCTGGTATCGTGTTTTGTTTACTGTCATTCAGCAGGTAAAGTTATCCAAATCTTCAGAAAGAGCTAGGGTCTCAAACCATAATCCATACAACAAAAGAATGTAAGTGGTTATACTCAAAAAGAGTATCACAGAGGAGTTATCAGGCCAAAAATGCATGTCTTCTAGGGAAGTATTGGGACAAAGAGAAGAGGTAGTAACAACTCAAATTGTAGGTATCAAATCAAGGTGTGTATAATATATTTGCACAGACCCAAATTATCCTGGGGAAAGAGTAAATAAACTGCAGTTGCAACTCAAACTTTATGAGAATGAGAAAACAAAAAGAAATATCTGCTATCATGAATAGTAAAAAGAACACCTTCTGTTTGATCCTCTGAGCTGCAGTCGGATCCTTTTTGTGTATTATTTCATATGAGACAAGAATAACATCCTTTAATGGGCGAGGAGTCTCTTCCACCTTACCAGCAAGAAACATACATAATGTTGCTATAGTCTGCAAAGTAAACAATTAGGAAAATATTAAGCTACAATGCAGACTACAGGGACAAACAACATCAACGAGCAAGAGTTAAGACAGAAAGCTAGTCCTTTTAAATGAAATAAATACCCCAGAAAACAACAAAAGGTGTCCAACAACGACTCATTAGGCAATCACATTTGCTGTCTTTACAAGAGAATCCACACTGCTTAAAAATTATGAGCAATTGTAATTCCTCTGGCATGCGAGAAAATTTATCTTCACATAGTAAATGACATATACTACTGAACTTGACTTATATGCAATTATGCATACTTACTATCAGCCATGCATTGAGTACATAAGTATTGTTGATCAATTGGTGGACTAAGAACAGAATCAGATGGACAAAAAGAAAAAAATTAGATGGTGAATATTCGTCCTATCTTACCCGTCTATCATTCTTTGCATGTGATTGACGAATGAAGAACCGATGACAAAATACAATTGCTGTGGCTATAGTTATCTGTGGTCTGCATAAATAGAAAAACCAAAAAAAGGGGGGGGAGAGGTGTCATGTTGTAGTATATTTATGGGAAACTAATGCAAGCTCATAAATTGCCTGATAAAAGGGCACACAGAGTCTGCTTCTCTATGTTGATAAAGAAAACTTTGATCATGACCCATATTGTGGACATCATACAATGGATAGAGCACAAAACCTTTAGTAGCATACAACCTCAAAATCTAGTCTTAATCAACTAAAATAAGCTCTTTCCCACACAATCATCATTTTATTTACAACTTTCAGATGCATGCACATTCAAACAAAAGACCTTCAGAAACTACGAATGAAATATCAATCAATCAGCAGTTATGAGTGTTACAGTGAACATAATGCAGAACTGATCATTTACTAGTTGTATAAACAAAGCATATTTTGCAGTATATATTATGTAAATATTGAAAATTTTTGCAACATCCCCAAGTACATTGGTTATTAAAAAAAAAAAAGATTGCATTGAGCTTCTACACCTAGCATACTAGACATAAAACCACAAATTTCTAAATGAAATTGTGAACGTGCAGTAAACAATGGTCAAAACTTTAAAACAGAAATGGCAAAATTTAGTTGTAAACTCACACTTTTAACCTCATGCCAAGATCCTGCAAAAATGTGCAATACGACTTCCGGAAATATGTCTCTTTCTTCAAGTCAATGCCATCTCTTCTGGATGGAGAATTTTCTTCTATTTCTTTCCTGGACAAATACCAACGACCCACTTCCTCTGGCCTGTCTTGAGAACTTCTAGAAGGACCACCTCCAGAACTTGCATGATGTGAAGATTCCCCAGGTAATAAACTGGCCATAAAACTATGAAACTAGGGAGAACAAGATACGACCACAGTTCACTTCATCAACAGTTTGTAGCAGATAACCTTCCCAAGAAGCACAACAGTTCAAAGCAAAAATGTCAATACCATAGAGTTTTGGGGCATTCAATTCCATAAACACACTCTACCATAGTATAAAGGTCAGTTGGTCAGATGTATTACACCAGATGGTTCACACAGAGAACATTTAGTAAAAGAAAGCACGAGACTTCTTATCAAAAATCATGGAGAAACAATTTTAACATGAAATATCGAAAACAAATTATTTCACTAGTAACAGAAAAGCAAACATCACAATCATACTCAAATGATTATTTTGGGACAATAGAGAGCATCGCCGATATTGCTAAAAAAAGTATATCTCAAAAAGGCCAAAACTTGGGAAATCAACTTAGGGTCATTTAAGCACCAAATTGCATTATACCAAAAGAACGCTCTTTTCAATAAATGCAGTTTACTCAAAGTTTTGAAAAGCAATAGAATTGATACTATCAGTTCATCAAATTGGATTTGAGAAAAACCAGTTTCACTAAAATAAAATTTAAAATCAAAATAGGAAACCCTCAATAAACTCAAGGCTATGAAATTAATGGCACTAAAGTTCAATCGATTGCACACCAAACCAACGGAGAAAATAAATTAAAGAGAAAGCATGAAGAAAGAAAGTAAACCTAAATCCATTCGTGGAATCCAAATTCCAGAAAGCTAGCTACTTTCGATTCCAACTATTAGATTTATACAATTATTGCCACAAACCCAATTCCATTTTCATCTTATAGAAACAAAGAATCAAAAGAATAGAACACTCACTTGCTCCATGCTTCATTCCCTTTTATTCTTCTTTAGGTTAAGATAAGAAAAGCAAAGACCGAGAAACCTCATTTTTGGTTTTGATAAGAATAAGAAAATATATAAACCTGCAAGGAAGAGTTCTACTATCCTCCGCCGCTCAGCCTCCAGCTGCTCCGGTGCTTCCTCCGCCTTTCTTTAAGTGCTTCAATCTCTCGGTCTCCGTCTATGCAGTCTTTTAGGGCTTTTCGGTAATCAAGTGGGAACCGAAGTCCAAAAGGTGAGAGATTTTCTAGAACATTTGTTTACGTACTTTCTTCCGTTTGCTTTCACCTCCCTATTTTTTTCATTATTTTGTTAAATGTCCCTTTGTAATTGTCTAATTATAATAAATTCCCTACAATTCTATATTCTTAAATTTAGTCCTAAACTTCTACTTTATTATTGATCCATTTATAAGAACTAGGAGTGGCAATAGGTCAAATCGGATCGAGCCTAACAGCTTCTGTTCGAGCCTAAGGCATTCAAGCTTGAACCTGATAGAGCCCAAGCAACACAAAATTTGACTCGGCTCGATTTGGCCAAAATTTTTATTTTTAAAAATAACATTATTATTTTTTTAAGTTTTAATCAAATCAAATGTGATACTTGAAGTTTGGGATAAGTTTGAGAAGTCCTAAATCTGGACTTTTCCTAAATGAGTAAAAAAGACTTGAAAATGAAGATTTTTACTTTTAACTAACAATTTACTTGTATATCAATTAGTCCATCAATTAATACTTTTTATGTGAACTTAAAATTTTGAGAGAGATAATTCTCTTACCTTCTTTATGAGCATGGATAACACACTCAATTTTAGTAATGACAAAAATTGTTCAAGCTAACTCAGATTATAATCGAGTTTAAGTTACTTATGTTTCAAGTTGTCAAATTATTAAGTTTGATTCGATTCAAAGCTCAAAATTTTCATAAAAAATTACATCGTTTTGAATAAAATATCATGTTTATTTAAAAATATTTTTAATGAATTATATTCAATTAATAAGAATGACAATGAGCCTGCACATGGTCGATCTTGACAATGAGTTTGCACATGATCGATCTCATTAGTTTTTAAAATAAATTTTTAAAATTTAAAAATGTAAAATATCTTTTTTTATAGGTATGGGCCTAAGCTACTAGTCTAATCCTTTTAAACAAAAAGATATCATTTTGTTTAGAAAAATTGAGCATCGACCAGTCTAAACCTAAACTTAGCCTATGAAATGTTCTATTGAAAACACCTAAATTAGGCCTATAAATTAACCCGTTGTCATTCCTACCAATTAAGCTGTTTAAACTCAATAAAGCATTTTTAGGCCAAAATTTGATTCCTTGATAATTACTTTTTATACACTTCACACTTTCTTCTCTGACATTCTTGAAATATTTGTTTAGATCATAAATGCTGCTCCACACTTTTGAGTTTCATAAATTTAAGTTAATTGAGTAAAAACTTTTAAGAAAAATAAATTTATATATAAATAAAGATTAAATTTGTTGGATCAATTTAAAAAATTAATCATTTTTATTTGACTTGAATATCATTATATCTACAATTTAAAATAAATATGCTATGTAAAAATTAATCTTTTTAATTTTTTTAATTTTAAAAACTTGATAGATCTAAATTAATTTCAATAAAATAATAATATTATTAAAATTTAACTTAATAATATTGTTCTGTTTCTTAATTAACAAATTAATTGATTAAGATAATTTTATTTTATCAAATTGATTTTTTTTAAGGAAGTGGTCCTCTTGTTAAGAAGTTTGCTTTTGCTTAATGACAGGGAGCATACCTTTGTAAAAATTTTACAAAATATGGAACGGAAAAGTTTAGTAATACGCTGCTTCTTCTGATTTTGATTTCTAGTTTTTTTTAATGAATTTGCTTAGCTTCAAAAAAAGTTAATAATACGCAATCTTTTTTTAACTAGTAGAAAGATCGTACCTTTAAACACCTTAAGATTAATAATTGAAGTGCTTACATAACTGGGATGATTACATTCTATCCATTAAGATATATGATATGTATCTTATTTTAATTTCGTCATTTTTTATAATTAAATCTTTAAGATAACGAAAAACTTCAAATTCAAATTAGGATAAGGTAAAAGATATATTAAATTTTACTTAAATAAAGACCTAATATTGTAAAAGATGTGAGCGTGACTAAAAAGGATGATGAATGAAGAATTCTACAAGAAGACTTCTTGCATGACGTGAGAATCTTATTGCCTGGAGTATTGTCAAGGTTCCTTTTTTTATTGTCATCTTATTGCCTGGGGTATTGTCAAGGTTCCTTTTTTTTTATTGTTGATGACTATTGTATAAGTTGAGTGAGTGGCTATCTTCCGACTGATTTCTTTATGGAATCTAAGTCTTTGTTCTTGTATAGGGAGTGTTCTATTGATGTTTCTTTGATAATTGCCAAAAACATGGTGATGAGTGTGATCTAGGCAGTAGGTTAAGGCTTTTCAATTGGTAAACATGCTTCAGACTCGTCTTGGAAGGGGTTAAATTATAAGGAAGTTGTTTCGTTATATTTTTAAGTGTTTTAGTTTTTGTTCAAATTTATTTTAATCACTTCAGTTGTTTATTTTGTTTTGTTATCATTAAATTGAGAAAATCTCCTGTTAAAGTTAGTACGAGACGATTGTACTATTAAGTGTGAAATTCTTTCACAAGTTGTGAAGTTAAAGGATAGTATCAAATGTTGAGTGGTGTCAGCTTAGTAAAAACTTGTATAAAATTATTGTCATTAGTGAAATAATTAAACTGGGACCCTACAGACGTAAGCAAGATATATCGATCTGTGCTAATAAATATTGGTGTTGATTTGTTTAGTTTTTTATTTATTTTTTATTTTTATTTGTGCTGAAAAATTAATTACTGATACAATTGCTTTATATAAAGTAACGGGCAGATATAGTTACAAGATCAAATCAAATATTTTTGCGACACTATTACTCGTGTGGATTTTTCAATATCAATCTTTAATTGATAATTATTAATCTTCAAATCACAAATAATCCATTCCGATATTAGACGCGAGCAAGGAGCAGCGATTCATCTCACACGTACTACACAAACTCTTTTCAAGCTATACAACACAATTACTACTTGCAAGTTCACACCAAAGCTCATCGTTCAAAGCTTCACTGATATAATAACAGATCGTACAATGTGGGGGAAGCCGCTAGACATTGGATGAATTGTCCGGCTTGAAAAGTGGTGGCGGAACCGAATATGTGGCGCCAGCTGGCGGAGCAGGAGTCCCGAACGCCTCAGGATTTGTACGGAGGTCTTTTCTGGCTTTAGCTCTTCCCAAGAAGTAACACCCGAGACCAAGCACAACGCCGAAGAGTATCAAAGGTAAGGAGATCACCACCACCATACCCATCTTCAAATTAATTTCTTCTTCGGAAGTCGCAGAGTGAGAGTGAGAGAGAGGGAGACAGAGAGAGGGACAGTTTGTGTTGCAGTGAAATGAAATTAGGACAGGGATAGGGTCTGACTGTCTGTAGGGTGCTTTTAAATTTGGGAAGTAACGGTCAAGTTTCCAACGGTCACTTTTTCATCTTCAGTCCAGAATGCTTAAGTGGTCCCTTTTTCACTTATAATTTGTCTTATTAATTACTGGAACAGAGATGAGAAAAGCGTGCCCTAGTGCATATTCTCAGGATTTTCTAGTGATTATTTAATTTAGTTAACATCTAATCCAAGTCTTTAACTAGGAAGTGACACCTGCAATTTGTACTCTAACCATGCCCAACTTGTAGATATAAATTTAAATGTGAAAATGACAGTATAGAGACTTTGGAAGGTAAGGAACATATGCAAGTAAAGTATGAACTAATTGGCTGTGGTTGATTACTGACAATGAACGTGAAATCTCCCCAAAATAAGAACAGGAATCCACTGACTTAAAAAGGTTTGGTACAAGGTGGTCTGAGATAGAACAAAGTCAAAGGTAAAGACACAACAGAAGGGTGTTAACATTTGACAGGACGGAGTGGTACAACCTCATAAAGAAAATTGATACAACCACCAAATTGTTAGAAAGCAACAAGGTTGATAAGATATGTACAGGAAGGAGAAAGAAAAGAAACAAATGCGCTCAACATTTAACAACAAGGTTTCAACACTCTTGAGAAGAAAGGCACACCAAATACTGAAGGAATAGTTTTATTCATCTCACCCTACATGGTGCAGGACCACCTCCCGGCGAGCAATTTGGATTAGGGGACCGACAACTTGAACCGGGACCAACATTGTTGACAAATCTATGATGCATCCGGTAATTGGGGATTCCCCCCATTGAAAACGCACCTGCACCACTTCTTAACGTTGGGCCAAATGAAGCTAAAGAAATTTCACCAGAGCCATCAGTACTACATTGAAGAGGTTCCAAAGTTTCGACTACATCACTCATCAGGGGCCTTGCTTTAGGATTCTGGCTCAAACAATAGTAGGCCAAACTGCATGCCTTCTGTGCTGCTCTTGCTGAATACTGGTTCTCCAATCTTGGATCTATTATTTGCAGAAACTTTCTCTTGTCATTCAACTTTGGACGGGCCCAATCCACTAAGCTCTGCTCCCTACTGGGTCTGGTCTTGTCAACAGATTTCCTTCCGGTTAATAGCTCCAAAAGAACAACTCCAAAGCTGTACACATCACTTCTTGCAGTCAGGTGACCTGCGTTCACAGATCTAGTTCAGCGTTGGGAGTTTGTGATTATGAATCTTGTGTGAAAACTGCTAATCTATATAGTAAAAAGGAAAAATAGATACTTTTAAGCCATAGATATGGTTCTGAATTATACCGGTCATTACATATTCAGGAGCAGCATAACCATATGTACCCATTACTCTAGTTGATACATGAGTCTCATCACCTTGTGGTCCAGCTTTGGCTAGTCCAAAATCAGAAAGCTTGGCTGTATAATCCTGGAGAAACACACACAATAGCATCAGTGAAAAAGTAAAGCAAAATACTTTTATCTAAAGGAGAATACAAAAAATATCTATCAATCAAGAAACACGCACAGAGTCCAACAAAATATTGGAGGTTTTGAAGTCTCTATATATAACTGGCCTTTCAGCATTATGAAGGAAAGCAAGCCCTTTAGCAGCTCCAAGGGCAATCATCATTCTTCTGGCCCAAGATAATGGAACAGTAGCCTCTGTATATCCCATGAAAGATAAAATCAAGTCGACAGAAATTATTATGGCATGCCTTACATAGTTTTACATTCGTGACTAACAATTTGATAACATCTAAAGATGCAAAATTTCAGATTGCAGAAGGTAACAATTGAAACGATTTTTGTAATCAATCTTTAGGAACCGTTGGCTGCTCAACTTCTTTAGTGATTATTTTCAAACATAGTACCATTTTGCATTGTCAATAACCAAAAAAGAATTTACTGTGAAAAAGGAAAATATGCCGGTAATGCAAGTCAGAACTGAAACAGTACTGACTAATTAAATAATCACAAGGAGTGGGCTCAAGGTTAGCATACAATTTCTATACAGAGAACAGGATATTGATAACAGAGATCTCCATATCTGAATGAAGAACAGATATTTTTTTGGAATCATCTTAGGTGTGCTAGATAACTATATCAGAGATGAAATATCATCACAAAGTAGCCTGATTGAGAAGTTAAAGTCCAACTTAACCTGCAAATCATTTTCATTAGTATTTCCGTTTGTATACATTTTATTCCAATATAATGGTGGAGCACAAAAAGGAAATATGTGTATTGTATAATAGACAGATAGTTAAACATAAAAAGAATTAATCTGCTCGAAAGAAGTTGACCGTGATATAGATTCAAAAGTGTCTTGTCCACCATTGAAAAAGCATGCCGTAGTCTACAGAATAAATGTTTCTATAACAGTTTGAATTTTCCTTGCAACCATCGCGTAACCAAGCACAGTTGAAGAACAAGATTCTTTGCATCAAGATATTTTCAGTTAAGTCAAAAAGTAATGTCAAGACAAACCAGAAAACTCTGTACAAACATAAAAAAAGGAAAGCAGAAAACATGTCTGGATCTTTTCCAGTAAGAAAGGATTGGTTTCTTCAAAATAAGGAAGGCGGAGATAAATAGCATTAAAAGGCTTTTACTGGTATCATGAAAAAGGATAGAAAGCAGAAAGTATTTACTCCGGAAGAGGTGATTCTCAAGGCTCCCTCGGAACATGAACTCATAAACAAGTAATCTGTGATCATCCTCGCAACAATATCCAATCAATTTGACCAGATTGGGATGCCTAAGTTGCCCGAGAAAATTGACCTCTGTCTGTCAACATGTAAAAAGCAATCAAATAAAAAAGCGAGGGCATTAAAGATGAAAAATGGAATGGTATCATAAGATATAAGAAAGAGATCAAGATAGCATCATACAAGCCATTCACGATGGCCCTGAAGGCCCTCCTTGTTCAGGACCTTGACAGCAACAGGAAGAGATTTTAGACCAACTCTAACATTCTCATCGATGTAACCTTTGTAAACAGTTCCAAATCCACCTTCACCTAGAATGTAGTCAGAGCGGAAGCTCTTGGTGATAGTCTCAAGTTCATACAAGGTGAATGCAATAACATGGGTATAGAGGATGGCATTCTTCCGAGAATCCTCAAAGTTGCGTGGTGTGGAAGAAGGATCACTCAAATCTGATATTGTACGATTGTGTTTCTTCTCAGAGGCACCATTTTTAACATCCACAGATGCTGAAGATAACATGCGGAGTTGCTGCTGAACTGTGCTCCAAGCATTTTCAAAAATCAGATTTTCATACAAAGCAAAATTGATCAAAATTCATTCTTGAAAGTTTGGGTAACTATATAGTTCAGTTTTGCCAAACTATTATGCAATTAACCAGATCGAATACAAGGTAAAGATGATTTCAAAATTGTGTGAATTCTTAACAACTACCAGAATTAGGCCACTTGATATTGCGGACTAGAATCCATATATTTTCCAAGAACTATTTCGGAAATGTCAAAAGAACTGAGTAAGAAAAAAAACCTTGAGCATTTGTAACAACAGCAGACTCCTCTCTGGTGCCACAGTTACCCATCTTAGTTGTTGCAGCAACTACTCAATGCCACAATTATTACTCGCACTAATAGATATACTACCAGTGTCAGTGGTTCAGCTAGTAGTTGTAAATCCCAAGTCAAACAAGAACTCCCACTTGCTTTCTGGCGACAATGCACTCCTTTCCTATTTTGTAAACTCAGCCTTTCTTGACAACCTTATCTTTTTCTTCATTGCAAAGGAACCTCTAAAAGCACAAAATAGTTAACACAAGAAACGCGTAAATCAATTAATGCAGAAATGTGAATTGTTCCTGCGAAGTCTAATTCTAGACCCAAAAGGGAGCAGTATCTTCAGATTTGCATCCAAAACGCATTACAAACAAAAACCAACGCAACACACAAACAACACATCATGAATCTCACTAAACGCACAAAGAAAGAAAACCTCTTTGCATACCCTTTAACCTTCAATGTGAAGGTACCTAAACCCACCTCCCCCGAAGAGATTAAGTGAAAAAAAAATCAAGAAAATAAGCAAACAAGGAAATGAGTGTTCAGTGGAACCAAAAAAAGAAAAAAAAGGAATCTTTTCAGTAAGCATACCTAAATTTCCAACACCAGAGACACAGAAACAAATTAGAATAACTAAGATCCCACCCTTCTCCAAGCAATTTCAAGATTCAGAGAGCTTGTTAGCAAAACCCATTTGCTAATTAGAGCCAAAACACACCCAAGAAGGATAGATCACATTCAGCTCTAGCCATTAACCACCACATTTGCTTGGAATACCCAAGAGAACAGAGAAAAATCCCCTCACCCAAGGATTACACAGTAAAAGCAATGGGGGTTCTCGGTTGAGCTGTGAAAGCTGCAATTAGATAAAGAAGTTAGGGTTGTCTCGAACAATGAGAAGTAGTTAGTAGATAGGAGAAGAAGAGACAATTAAGCGACGACAGACCGTTAACAGAGACTGAAGCTGTCTTTTTAAGTTAGAAACAACCTATGACTGCAACCCCAAAAAAAAAAAAAAGAAGTAAAAAGTAAAAAGTGAAAAGGATTTTTTTTAGTCACTTTCAATGGCCAAATAATTTCATATTGCAAAGATGCTTTGTCATTTACTCATTTCTCCATTTAAATTGCTTTTGGATTTATATTTATATTTGTTTGAGGTTTCCTCAAACCCAATTAAAAATTAAATAAATAAATAAAATTTCAAAATTAATTTTCTAAAAACCAGAAGTTAAATTGATAAGATTAGTAAAAAGTTCAATCCTTACAATAATCAAATCGGCTAAAAATAAATAAATTTTTTAAAAAGAAAAATTTAAGATTTGGTTGTAAAAACAAAATTGTTAAATAAAAATTATTTTGTTATTAAAAATGAATGAATTTGTAATTAAAAATTAAATAAATAAATAAATTTTAAAAATTAATATTCAAAAAATTGGAAGTTAGATTGATAAATTTAAAATTTAAAATTTTAAA
>JANITW010000003.1:57372644-57386621 GCA_027564335.1 Erythroxylum williamsii
GATTTATATAATATTATTTGACTTTTTTATATGTTTTAATATTTATTTTTGATATTAGTTTTACTTATATTATAATTATAATCTATATAAAAGATTTGGTTAAATATATTTTATTTATGTTTTATATGGTTTAAAATTATATAATAATTAATATATTGTGCTTTGTATATTGTTTAATATATTTCAAATAATATTTATATGCATAAATAATTTTTATTACAAAATAAAATATAGTTAAAATTAAAATTACTTTTTATTGTTATGTTGCTGAACAGTCTACTATATGAAGTTCATTTAAAAAAGCTCTTTTATAAATAGCAACTAAACAGTTAACTGATTTCTTAGAAAAGCGTTTCTCAAAAAAGTTCTATTGATATAAACTAATCCAAACAAACACTAAGCACTTCATGGAAAAGAATTACTCATTGCAAGATTTTTATATATATTATCAAAATCCATGTATTAAATATGAAAAATAAATTATATGTAAAAAATTAATGAAAGTATTGAGCTAATCCATAAGCCAGTCTCGCTAGGAATATCAACTTTTGACTGATAGGCTTAAATTTAGTTGTTTTCGATAGACTGACTCATGAGTTAAGTCCAGGGCCAAACAAACTCGAGATCTAATTATTCTAAATAAAACTTAAAAAAATTGAGTGTCAAATAAGCTTAAATATGAGCAACTCAAACCTGCTTTAATTAAAAAATAAATTATACTATATTTTTTTATTTTAAAAAATGACCATGCCATCCCTAAGTTCGCTTAGTTTTTAAAAACTAAATGTGTAAAACATAATTTCTTTTAATTAAGTTCGTGCATAAATTACCTAGAGCCAGACCTGCCTAAGACCTACCAAACATTGTTGTTTTGCTTAGAAAAACTAGCCTATGTCAAATTTTTTTACAATTAAATTTAATTTTCTAATCATTAATCTTAATAATGTAATGGAGATTAATATAAAAGCTCAACGAGTTTGTTAACTAATTAATGGAATGGTCTCATACAACAAGATTTTTGTTTGGATACAATATTTCTTCATTTCGATTGTACAATTACATCATGTATTTGCTCTGACTGCTGCTTAAGAAGATGCTCAAGTTCCTAAATTCTCTTCACTCTTTCGTGTGAAATATAATATCAATACTAGAGACCCACCCAATAGGAACGGCCTTTGCTGTTGTGAACAGCTGTCTGCGATGGAGATGTCACACACCACTCATACCAAACCTGCATCAGAAACAATACATAAATCCAAACATAACATTCTCTTATAGTTGACAAACAATATTCTTTACCTTGGAGGAGCCACAACAACGCCAGAAATGAACCTCTAACGGTGAACCTGGTCTTATGCACACAGGTGTCCTTAGTGGGAAGAAGATCGAAAACCTGCATACATTATCAAGGTGAATGGAGCTGTTTCTTATTTGACCAAACCAGAATGAGTGGTTAGTCTCATGTTAAGGGCCAGAGAAGCAGATTTTCCAACAAGAACTGTGAAAGAATCACTGCAATTCCTGATGTCGTTAATGATATGTTGGATACAAAATATACTGAACTTCATACCAACTAAACATGTTAGGCGTTGCCGTAGATGGCTCAATACCAAGATGCACATCTTTGTAGAGTACCGCATCAAAGTAGCCGGCAAACCCTACGACAAATAAATAAGAAAAGGAAGAAGATTTCCCCTTTTAGAACAAAACATTATCACAACAAATGTCTAAAATTCTCCCATTATTCAAAATACCACCCAAAGGTTTTCCAATAGAAGTTAAATCAAGCCAATGGGAAGAATAAATGTATTCAGCCCACTTGCTTTGGAAGTATTTTCCCTTGAAAAAGTATGACACAGCCCTAAAGGCACCCCAGAGAATAAGAATAATTGAAGCAGGCTTTTCTTAGAATAAATTGAGAAGGAATTTAAGGGGAAAAAGAAAACCAATGTGTTTCTTTAAAAATTTCCAACCTTTTTGGGCTTTCAAGATTCAGGCCTAGCGGTGCAACATTACCAAGAGCAGAAGTCAAACTTCAAGAAGCATAACTAATTAAACTACCAACTTGAATAATATAGGTACAGAACTAGGTCGGAACTTACCATGAACCATTGCTGACCCAGTGTCACCAGGTATCTGAAATATCAGCTTTCTGTAACGTTCATTGTTTATCTTACTCGAGTAATTAGGATGAGTAAATGTAAATACCTAGGGGAAAAAACAATATGAGTTTCCAAATCCAATACATGATTGAAATTTATCAAATGAGGAAGCAATAGAAGAGGAATACATGTAGGTAATCAATGGGAAAAAAATACAAAATAAGCTTGTTATAGATGACCAGATCAAACGGAAAAACCATTGAATTCAGAATGCTACCCAAGAGGTTCAGCATCAATACATTAGGACGGGTATGCTATGCAGAAGATGACTTACAGGTTGTGAAGAAGCGAGTCTGGCCACATTATGCACTTTCACAACATAAGCAGTCTCGAAGTGCACAAGATCTTTATGTGACTTAACCTACAGGGAAAGCATGCATCAGAAAACGGTGGAAGGGGACCCAAGTGGGTTGTAGTTGAACAAAGGGAAGGCACAAACATCATTATATAGCTTGGAAGCTGTCACTGGTTGAATAAAACTTGTGTACCTGCAAAAATAATAAAGGAAAAGAGTGCAATAATATAAGTATTAGTAGAAATCTCACTGTGGCCACTTACAATACCTCCAATGCAAGTCAATGAAAAACTACACAACATGAATTGAATGTTATCTGTTGGTCTACAATGGGAATGAAGGAATGTCTGTGTGAATGACTTGCCTACAAAACAATTTCAAACGTTGAACTGGTATCAAATTTGACAACCACTGATTCACAGAAGACTTACTACTAGCCAGGTTTATTAGGGTAATAGTTGAGCAAAGAAAACAAGGTCTAATGAAGAAATTATGTAAACTTAACAAAGTGCTCTATTTTCTCTTGAAAGGAGCACTTTCCTAAGGTCGACCAAACTCTATTTTCAACATGAGCAGTATATGGACTAGTGCAGAAGATCAAGGCGTCAAAGGGCCGACAAGAGCCCAGGAGGAGCATTTTTCAATCAATTGACAAAAAAATAAACCTATCTAAGAGCCCAGGAGGAGGATTTTTCAATCAATTGACGAAAAAAAACCTATCTGATTCAACTTTTTTAAGGTAGCATTCAAAATTGATGTAGATTATATATGCTGCCACTGCCACCAACGGAGATATTATCTATGAACTCTCCAAAATCTACACATCCATCTTTGCTCAAAGAAACAAAAAGAGACTATTTACTGTAATTAATGCAGGGAGGAACGTTTCAACAAAAAGTTCAACATTCTGAAAATTACATACGATGAAGGTATTGAGATTCCGTCTTCCTTCAAGAATCTTTGAGCTCCATCAAGGCATTCAGGTGACAGCTCATTGTCGCCAAAAGAACCTAGCAACTCGCTGACCTAAAAACAAATTGAAAAAGGGGAAAGCAATAAGCAGGATGCAACTTACATATACAAGAATATCAAACTGACAAAACTATAAATATGCACATTATTACCAATATATCAGCTTTCTCAGGAGCATCCCAGTAGCGCATATCACAAGAGATTATAGAAACAATATCTTCCCATTTTTCCATTTTTACCAAACTCTGTTGCAAGAGACATCACGAAAATTTAAGGTCCAAAGGAAATGAATTGATGTGGAATCACAAATATGAAGCATAAGCCTCGCAACTGAATATGCAAACATTTCAACACTAACTATAGCAGAGGCAATACAAATGAAATTTACAGTTGTTGAGCAGAACAGAATTCAGCATTTCATTATCCATTAACTAAGTAGATCGATCAAGCACGGCTGAGATTTGCATAAGGATCAAATGCATGTTGAGTGAAGTTATAATAGCACTTATCCACCAACATAATCATAATCAAACAAATTTCTTTTATAAATTGCAGTCTTAAGCATGAGAACAAGAATTGGATGCTCACATGAAGTGTAACAACTGCATTAGGATTTTTCTCCACAGCATAAACTCTTAGCTTGCGACCAGTTTCTTCAGCTGCCTATAGACATTAGTTTAAAATTTAAACATGGATTACATGAAGCCAAATTGAAATAAAGAGAGTAATAGAAAGGAACCATCAAAGATGCCCTGACAAGAGGTCCGCGCCCAGCTCCTACAACCATCAGTACCTTGGAAGAGTTTATGTAGACAGAAAGTTGCAAGGTCAATACTTTAGGGGCCAATGAGGTGCAATAAGCTGACACAAAAGGGGCTACAATGAAATATGTATAGGTAATAAACATCTTTCTTACAGTGGTAGTACTTGCTTTATCATCACGGATTCTATCCAATAAGGCATTAGAAATTGCTCTTTGGTACTACAAAAATAAAATGAATCGTCAGTCTCAACATAGAACCCAAATAATATCACTAAATGGCCCCTTACCAAATAATCCCTTAGTTATTTTCTTTAATAGCCTTCTTTATCATATTGTCAAATGGTCAGTTTAGAAGTTATCTTGCTTAACAGTCTATTTCAGTCAGTTACGTGATAGTTACCTTATCAGAAGAAAATTAGAATACGTATATTTTATAATTCTCTCTATTAGGTTATGTTTCAACAACCCCTACACTAACCAATATAGAATATAACACAAAACAGGCTACTAAAGAAATAACTATGTGACTAAGTGAAACTACACATTCCATCAAAGCTAATCATGGTGTCCACAATATCATAATCAGAACTGACTATTGCAGTGACATGAAAACATTTCTTTCAGCACAATTAGTGACGGAAAAGAGCTTAGAGTTTATAAAAAGAAAAGAGCAGAAATCACTCGATCATAAGCTTTATTTGATGGGATGAAGAGTAGGAGTTGAGGTTTACCTTATGCAAGATTTTCCTTATTAAAAACAAAATAGTAGTAAGTTAAATATATTGTCCTAGTTGAATGGGATTTAAGCTTATTTAAGAATAAAGAATCATTATTAGAGTAGGATTCAATATTATTTTGGATATTTTAGTCGAGAATTTTTCAATACTAGAAAAAAGGATCCAAAATTTTTTCTATCCATACGAGTACTCGGCCATTTCAATAAAGAACAACCTGAATTTTCTCTGTAAACTTGATTTTTCCATTAGAAGGTTTGGCATTTTCTCTAAGGGTGATTTTAAACTCTATGAGTGATTCCTAGTTCCTTACCCTTCATTGCTTGTTTCCTAGCTAATTCAGCACTTCTAGCCTAAATTCAACCAACTAAAAACTAAAATTCTGGTCATACCAAACCCAAAATTCCATATCAAAAATGAATTTCCAGCAACCTAAACGGATATCCCAAGCATGAAACTCCAGTTGCTAGATTTTATAAGTTCTGTGAGTTTTAGCCACTAATTTGAAGTCTCTTCTGTTCTGCCTACATCAATTAGTATTTCTCATCTCATAACCTCTATAAATCTATATCTGTTAAACAGTCATTATACTAAATGGTTCAGTGAGACAGGGATATTCACCAGCCATCTTGAAAATCATTGAATGTGAATTTTGCAGCATATAAAGTTCAATCTCCCATATACACGTAATAGAGCGAGAGATGGACTTCATGTGCCATGACCATATCTACAAGATTAGAAGTATGCAAACCTGGATGTATTTTACGGAGTCTTTCTCAAAAGTCTCATACGTTTGGGCTTCCAAGTTGTCCATAAGAGGCTGCAAATTGAACACACAAAAACTTGTAATCACTAAAGTAGAAAGATTTTACAGGTGAAATGGATGACAGCATAAAAGGTTCATACTGAAAGAAATTATTGATAAAAAAATAACCCCAGATGCTAGTGCAGAACATAGATAACATACTTGCAGTGGAGACTGTAGAAAGTCTCTGTAACCAAGCTGAAACAAAACACTGAAAGAAATTAGAACAGCTAATAGTCGACCAAAATAAGAGAAAAATTTAAGAATTAAGAAGAAGAATTCTTTTGGCAGTCAACCAGCCAATCGTGATCTTCCTTTCCATTCTGCTTACTTTTCAGAACAAAGCAAGTTGTGGGAGAAAGGGGTCATTATTTTTTCAGAGAGAGAAGGATACAAGAGAAGTCAACCTCAAAAATTTCTTGCTCAGGAAGGGGATCCATCCTTTGGAAAAGATAAGCAACATAGTCCAAGTATGGTCTGAAGGGATTTCTCCGTATGGCTGCAAAAAAGAGAACACACAGGCCTGTTAACAATGGATATGTTAATTCAGTGTATGTTTTACACATCAACATCCACACATCTGAGAACAATTAAGCATAAGAATAAATGTCAAACAAGTCACTACACCGATTGACTTACATTCCGAACTGTGATTAGATGTTAAATCTACACCTGCCTTGGGAATAATGTGTGTAGGTGTTCCTGACATAATGATCTGTTGGAAACTCCACATCATGACGAGTCAATATGCATATTAACAATAAACAATGAAACCCACTAATAATAGTGATAGGAAAAATCAAACAATAACAAGTGATACCATGGAAGGCCAATGCTTTGATTGAAAAACATGTATAAGCTGTAAATTAAGGTTGCTGGGCTTAAAATAAATTTCAAATTTGCCAGAATTTAGTATTGAAGTCTGAAGATTTAAAAACAAATGGGTAGGTTAAGAATTTCCTAGGATTTTGAACAAAAAAACGTTTTTTTTTTCATAGGAATAAATTCCTAGAAATCATTTTTAGGATTCGAGAATGACTCCCAATTTTAAGAATCAGTTATGAAGGAAGCATCATATTGTCTACATGGAAATTTCTAAATTCTCTAAAAATTCTCTCTTCTTTTTCTTTTGTTTCTCATAGTATAATAATACTTAAACTAATCTCATTCTCCATCAGGTTTTGAAGTACAATTCTCTCCCAGTGGAAACACCAACACATAACTTACAATCTAAAATACCTTTTTCCCAAAAAAAATCCCAAATTAAGCTAATGAACACAGTAAGAAGATGCTGAACTTCATTGCAACAAACTGGAACAGAAATGTTAGAGGAATATACCACTCAAAAACATTAGGGATTGATAGTTACTTACTGGTGCAGCTAAAATCAAAATAAGAAAATGAACGAAGAGGAAACACAGTCAAAACCAAGTCAACCAAAGCTAGCCATTCTTTCAGTACCTGTATTGAATGGTTGAAGAATCCAGTAATTAGGCTTTGATGCCGTTTTGATAGGCATGGATAGCCACGACCATTGGTTAGAAAACACTAGCAAATCAAAAAAAGTTCCAAACAGGTTATGACAGAAACAAAATGGCAATAACTTGATATCTTTCAATTTAATCTAATTGAAACTAATAGTAAAATTTGTTAAAAACCAGACATATACTTACATCAGTATTTAGAATGGCTGCTCTAACAGATTCTCCAAACCATCGGCCAAGGGAGTTTGCTGAGGGTAGGGAACTTCTAAGTAAAGACAATTTCAAGTAAAATCAGGTATAATTGGTAATATATATCAAGAAATTAGGAAGTACGAATAGACAAGAGTTTCAACTTACTGAATATCAAGAACAACTGAAAGCTGAACGTGATGTTCACAAAGGATACGAAATGAATTCCATAATTCCCACAAATCAATCTGCAAAAAACAAAGCACATTATCAACAGAACAACTAGACTGTGTGTGTGTGCGTGTGTGTGTGTGTAAGAGAGAGAGAGAGAGAGAGAGAGAGAGAGAGAGAGAGAGACATGCATCAGGGCAATATTTCCGCTCTATAACAAAGAAATTTATATATCCAAGTATTAAAAAATCAAACATGGAAATCCTCTGAGAAAACATTTAGAGGTGACTTCACTCACCAAATTGTTGGAGTTCATATCCACAGAACCTTCTTCAACTTTCACAAGTGGAATCCTAAGCCACAACTTTATTAAGGAAAAATAATATTGAAAACAATAATGAGAAGGGTCACAGGTTACACCATTAGTAAAGGTGGAAATGAAATCTTGATTAAGACAGGCACCTGCATATTGTTTAGCCCTTGTAAAATTTGATTCACACACCTAGCATAATTGGCACAGGAAGCACCCTTAGGAGCAGGAAGAATGCATGCCTGCAGTAAAAAATTTAAAAAGAAAAACTATAATGGTTCTTTCCAAGTATCATGAGGTAACGGACATTTTAAAAGGGTAGATATCATAAAGATGAAAAATGCCAGACAAAGATAGATGTGTGGGAGGTTAACTATTTCATGATATCATTCTATAGGATTTTGAGGACGTTAAAAAGTGAAAAAACTGATCTCATGGTGTATGGAACAAAATAGCCTTTCACACAACTATTTTTCTGGAAGCCAATCAGGTGGGCTCTTCAATTTTGGGAGTTATTAGGGAGCACAAAAGCCATTTGTCCTAACAAAACTCCTCATGAACAGAAAAAGGCTTTAAGGTGGGATGGGTCCTACTCCCTGTTGTTTCCTCAACCTTTACTGTTGGGCTAAGATCAAAAGTTCTGGTTATAGGTAAAAAGTTATAGGTTATTTCTTTTCCAATTCAAGCTACCTTGTTGCTACAGAAATAAGTGCATATGAAAAGCATGGACAAGCAAGCTGATGAAGCTTTTAAAAGTCAAAAACCTGACTCCATAGTCACTATAGTAGGAACCTGTAAGGAAAGATGATTAGCCCATGCTATTTCTTGCTTCAACGTAGTTTCTGAGTCCATCCTAAGGGTCTCGTCTTCCGAATCCAAGTCAATCCAAGAACTAATTTTTCCTGGCCAAAAGTAAGCACCAGTTTACCCAGCAGATTGTGGAGAGGATATAATTCAATAAAAAATCAGCAACTATAAATACTATCAAAGTGGAGAAGTCTTCTCTGAATTAAACGTATCGAGCTAATTAGAAAACTCATTTTCTCACTCTAATAATATGAACGCAATAAAAAAGCAGATAAACCAATCACTTTGAAATAAGAATATCAGTATCATAATGTGCCCAACTCTACCACACATGTGCTCAGCCAAAAACCATACCAACGACATGACTACTCCACTGAGAAGGACTTAAAACTAGGTCCGACCCAGCAAACGGCAGAACACGAGATTCAATACTCTCTTTCTCCAACAAGCTTGGCCTATAATCTGGATTCATCTGCACCAAATAATTCATAAATCAATACTGCTACGATGTCAAATTTTCAAATCACATTGCCCCATTAAATACAGTCTAAGTTCAACCTAGGAAACTGTAAAATGCAACTGAAACGAAGATCAATGATTTGTTCACAAAGCGATAATTTAAGAACCCCAAACTACAAGAAGCAATGGTTTAAAATTTTTAAGAGTACGTACAATTGACAATCAAATATACCCAAACTAAACCAGAACCTAATCAAATATACCGGAAACTGGTAAGTAATAACACTATCAAATACAATAACACATAGAAAAGGAAAAAAAAGAATAGAAATAGAAGCTAAAATATGTGACTATAAACAAATCTCAAATAAGAAGAACAGACCAATGGCGTCAGGATGAAATCGAATCCACCACTGCGAATGTTGAAATCAAGAAGCCCAGGTGTGTCGTCGGTGAACTCTGTCTCCACTCCACAGTATCGACATTCATTTCTCTCATAACCAATCTTATCCCCCAGCGGCATTTTCACTTAAATTTGGTCTTACTGAAACTATGAACTTTGGTTGCGAAATGCGACTCACTCACACTGTCTGGTAACCAGAAGGGAGGGAAACAGAGGATTTCTTGACGGAAGGGCTTTGGTAGGGTTTTGATGCCATTGGGTTGATGATCTCCGCAGGCAATTTAAGGGTATAGGGCTTTTCTTTTCTTTCGGATTCGGGCTTTCACCCAACTTTGACGAATCTATAAATAACTTTTCATGTGAGCCCATTTTTTGGGCCCGTTAAATTACACCCTATTTTAATAAACTAAAAACATCTATTATGAACTAATAATTGTTTTTTTAAAATGAATAAATTGCATTAACTATAGGCAAAAACTAGAGATTGTCAAATCAAAATATATAAAACATTGCAATAGTTAGAACTATATTAACATTCTTATTTGGTTAAAGCTTCCATCTGTATTTCGTATCCTATAAGAGTGTTTTGCATATTCTTTGCAAAAATGGTTAATCTAATCCAGTTGACAATCTTATCTGTTAGTTGGTACTTCCCTTATTTTGTGTTTGTAAAAATTATGCCATTCCTTTCCTTCCAAAGTGTGTAGACATTAGTCATGAAAGTAATCTTGAGACATATCGACTGGTACCGACAGTACTGGGACATATCGGCTGGTACTATAAAATTTGAAAAATCGAATGACCAAATTGCAATTTTTTCATAAATAACCCTAAAAATCCCCACCACCTAACTCTTCACTCTTCTTCTTCGTTCTCTGACTCTTCTTTGTCGCTCGCCTCTTCTCTGTCGCTCTCTCATTGTCGCCACCATCGCCGTCTCTGCCCCTCCTCGGTGCCTACCTCTCCTCCTTCGCTCATCCTCCTGAGCTCCTCCCTTGGCATCGGTTGAAGAAGCTTCCTCTATGGGGACCCGAAGACGTCACCACCTACACCGCCCCAAGCCACCGCACCACTACACCACACCGAAGGTCACAATTGGAGCTCATCTTCACGGGAAGCCACCGGAGACGCATCTGAAGTTTGACTCGTGACAAAACCTGAAGACTCGAAGTTGGTTTTGAGATTTTTTCTGATTTCGAAATGTTCATGCTTTATTGGAATTTTTGTTGTGTGGATTGGAATGTTGGAATTAGGATTACAGTTTCGGTTGGACGATGCACGATGTTGGATGATGTTTTTTGTCATCTCTGATCAATGACCATCGAATTATTTGAGATGATAGCATTCCCCTCGATAAGAAACAAGAAATTCATTTGCATTGCAATATCCAAAGTCAACCAAGTAATAACATCTATCATAATTAAACAATAAGTTGTGATTAAGCAGCATAACTCAAAGATAAACGAAATTAAATATTGTAATAGAAATTTATCTCGAGGGACTTGTAGACCATAAGGCCTTGAGATCGCATCTCGAAGCACGCGACCATTACAGAGCTCTCCCAAACAGGCAATACATATATGAATTACATGTTTAAGCAACAAACACCTAAAACATTTGTTGAAATACATCTTTTCTTGTGCAATATCGAGGCTTATCTTCACTAGGAGGTCTAACTTTAATCAGTGTCTCATCTCAGGCTCCTAGGCAACCCTACAAATTAAAACTAAAAGGTGATTTAGCACATAAAGTTATGACATTAATGTTATAGGTTAATTATAATGTTTAATTACCTTAAACATTTCCATCTCTCGTCTTGAGTAATAGGCTCCGACATAGACGGAGACACCCCACTGGACCCCCCAAAATTTTAAAAAATTAAATATTTTTAATTTTTAATATATATATATATAAGGGCGGAGTTATTTGGAGATCAGTGGTGCACTGGGCCCCCCAAAATTAAAAAAATTAAACAATTGGGTCCTTTTATTTTAAATTTCTGGCTCCGTCACTGGACTCCGACTTCTTGAGCAAAATGTGATGCAAGCTTATAATTGTATTAAAAACTTGATGAAATTACCGACTCACAGTTTCTTTGCTACAGAGCAAAAGTAGGTTTATTGTCTTACTCTTTTTATGGTGAGCTAATGTGTATATGAACATTGCTACAACCTCTTATACGGATGTGTTCCTAGTGTCTTTTAAACTCTCAACATCTCTTACCATATCATACAATATCCTAAAAGTTGCTATATTTATACAAAGTTCACTAATGCAGGCATTATCACAATCCATGGTCAATCTAAACATCCATCTCATTATATCAATCCTTTTTTCTTCCTTTGTTTTAATTTCACGAGCCTTATCTTGAAGGTATAAACAATAGATAACATAATAGATAGCAAATAAGAAAAACATCATATTATTTGTTGTTTGTTAAAGTATCAAAAGTTGTTTTAGTTTGTGCCGTCATTTGTTAACAAGGGGCGAGTCATGTTGATCTATATTACAAAATTCAGAAATAATTATCCAACATATAGATAGGGTATGTTGAAAAGCTAGGTAATAGTAGTGGAAAAGAGAAAAAAAACAATAAGCTAAATAAACACCCGACAGCTTTTACCATATCACATAATATTCTAAAGGTAGCTCTATCTATACAAAGTTCACTAATGCAAGCATTATCACAATACATGGTCAATCTAAATATACATCACATTCTATCAATCCTTTTTTTCTTACTTTGTTTTAATTTCATAGGCTTTATCTCAAAGGTACAAACAAATGATAACTTAATAGGTGGCAAACAAGAAAATTATTATACTATTTGTTGTTTATTAAAGTATTAAAGTTCCTCTAGTTTGTGTCGTCATTCGCCAATAGGACGTGAGCCATTTTGATCTACAATAAAAAAATTTCAGAAAGTAAATGTCCAATTTATGGAATTTCTCATAAATGTAAACTTGAATCATGCGATGATGACTTGGGACAGAGTTAAACTAAAAACAGTTGATAGATTTAATAGCAACCAGTGCTGAGTTATTCACTTTTTCCATGCATTCTTCTAAGACTAGCTAAGTACCTTCTCATTTGCATAAGTTCAAAATTCCAAAAGTAGTAATTTTCCTTTCATATACGCAAAAAAAACCAAAGACTGATGTGTATTAAATTACACTTGCATTTACAAGAGAAAATGGAGGATCTCTTTCTTCTCCAATTCTTCTTCGTGTTCATCGGTACGAAAACAAGACTTAAACCAGAAACTTAAGAGATGTAATGAAAGATAGAAGAACATGAAACAAAAGAAAAAAGAAAACCCAAAATGCATGTCATAAATTAAACCATATTTAACAAAACAAAACTGTAATAAATTAAACCATATTTATTAACAAGAAGTTTGTTTCTTTTTCTTTGTTTTCTCTTTTCTCTAGTATCTCTTCCTCCTCTCTTCCTCCTCCTTTATATTTTGATACGATCATTTTTATCAAGCTTCAAATTTTAAGAACAACTGATGAATCCCATTTTAATATGTTATATTAATAAAAAAAGATTTACAAATCCAAATCGGTGTGACAACATGATATGCCAATGATAACTAATAATGTTACATATGGAATAATGTTTAAAGTATTTAAGTTTAATACAGAAAATATTAAAAAGGATAACAAATTAAAAATTATTAATTTGTTAAAAGAATTTCACTTAAAGTGAACAACTTTTAAAATTTTTAATTAAGAGTTTAAATTTAAAAAAAATTGACAACTTGAATCAAAAAATTATTTCCATTAATATTTTATTAACATAATTAATGATAAGAATGACAATGGGTCAGACCAGGCTAGGGCCCCCTAGCCTAGCTCGGCCCAACCCACGGGCTAGATAAGGGTCAGGCCAAGTTGTGGCCTACGGGTCATGGGAGGGTCGGGCCAGGTCGGGTTGAACTGACTTCATATTTTAAAAATTTTTGACAAAACCACGCCATTTTGTCAATTTTTTAAAAATATGAATTCTGTTGGGCCCAGGCCCTGAACGTCCATTCCCGAGGCGGCCCCTCGGGTCACACCGGCGTCGGGCGCTCCATATACCGTCGGACCCGATCCCAACATCCATACAAAGAACCACTCCAATCACATAACAATACATATTTTGCGCATGCATTCAAAACATGCATTCATCATTCCACATGCGTAAACAAACTATCATTTGCATTCAAAGAAATTCACAATATTCTCGATATGTAGCGTAATACAAAATGAAATTCAAATCCCAAAATACAAAAGTATGTTCCATGCTGAAATGCTGGTGGGCTAACCAAAGTACTAACTTCTACAAGGCTTCTAACTAGCTCGAAGTTTCTGATGCCCTGCAAGGTCGACAATCGTCTCGATCTGCACCTGAGGAGGGGAGAGTAATGGGGTGAGCT
>JANITW010000003.1:57394427-57415856 GCA_027564335.1 Erythroxylum williamsii
GGATTAAAAAGAAAGAAAGAAGAAGAATTAGAAGGAAAAAAAGAAAAAGAGAAAAGGCCAAAAGTGTTTCTACTGTGATAAGGAGAGACATTTTGCAAAGGACTGCAGAAAGAAGAAAAAGGATAAAGTTGCTTAAAGTGGAGATGCAAGAAATGTGGAGAAACCAGAAGATTCAAATGGTGATGAGATTCTGGCAATCATTGAAGAGGGTGAAGACCTAAGTAGAGAATGGATTTTTGACTCAAGTTATACTATGCATGTGATTCTACATATAGACTGGTTCACAAAATTTGAACCAGTTACTGTCAAGGTAATAAAGATTACATACCCTTGGCAGCAAAGGATAGAAGGGATTGAGAATGTCTCCATCAACATGTTTGATGGGAAAAAGAGAATCCTCACTAATGTCATATTTGTGTCTGAAGTAAGGAGAAATTTCATTTCTGAAAGCATGTTTGATAAACAAGGTTTTTAGATCCGATCAAAAGATGGACTTAGAGGAATCCTAAAGGATGATAGAGTCATTGTCAGAGGAGTTGAAAGAGGTGGGTTATACTATGTTATTGGCTCTACTGAAGTCAATCAAGTTACTAAGAAGGAAAATCATGATTCAACTAAGAAAAGAAATTCAAGGTTGGGCCATGTAGGGAACAAAAATATGTTCCACCTCTTTAAACAAAGACTGATTCCTGAACAAGACCTAAAGAAACTGGAGTTCTGTGAATCATATGTGCTAGAAAAGCATCACAGCTCTAGTTTCCAAAAGGGAGCACAGAGGGCCATAGAGATCATAGAATACGCTCACAGTGATCTCTGGGGTCTAGCTCAAGTATCTACTGTAGGAGGGAACCTATAGTTTCTGTCTATAATCGATAACAAATCTAGAAAATGTTGGGTATATCAGATGAAGAGAAAAGATGAAGCACTAGAAAACTTCATAAAATGGCATACACTTATGGAAAATCAGTATGGGAAGAAGCTAAGATGCCTAAGGGTTGATAATGGACTGGAGTATTGTAATAAAGAGTTTGAAGACTATTGTAGCAAGAAAGGTATCCTAAGGTATAAAATAGTAAGAGCTACACCCCGACAGAATGGTGTAGCAGAGAGACTCAATAGAACACTCCTAGAAAAGATAAGGTGTAAGCTACTCTCTTTGGGTTGCTCCCACACATTATGGGAAGAGGCTATTAAGACAACAACCTATCTAGTTAATAGGCTCCCTACCTCTGCAAATGATTATAAGACTCCACAAGAAGTGTGGAATGGTAAAAAACCTAACCTAACTTACTTAAGGACTTTCGGATGTGCTGCTTATGCACATCAAAAGGAAGGAAAGCTGGAACCCAGAGCAATCAATGGTGAATTCCTAGGATATCTAGAGGGAGTAAAAGGTTATAAGATCTTACTAATGCAAAAGGAAGGCTTCAAAACTATTATAAGTTGAGATGTAATCTTCAGGGAAAAATAATTCCCTCTGCTGAATAGGAATTTCATAAATTCAAACCTCCAAAAGGAATTTTAGGAGCAATTAGGATCACTAAATAACCCAGTTTCATTCTATGTGCCACCAGAAACTGAAGAAGATGGCAGAACTCAACCTTATGATGTGGAGCTTATACAAGGAACTATACATGATGAACAAAGGACAGAAGAAACTGAAGATGAGTGTGAAGTAGCCCCACACAGAACTACAGAAAACCTCACTGGGATTTACAAGATTACCAACTCACAAGAGGTAGACAACCAAGATAGAGAATTCCTAATAGGAAGTATACTAACACAAACTTGGATGAATTTGCATGTCTTGTGGTTGAATCTATATAATGGAGGGCACCTGAAACTTTTAAAGAAGCCATGACCAAAATTGATGTTAAACAGTGGAAGGAGGCTTGTGAGAAAGAGTATTCTTCTCTAATGAAGAATATGACCTGAACTCTAGTGCCTAGGCCTCCTAATGTCAAACTAATGGACAACAGATGGTTATTCAAGCTGAAAGAAGGAATAATTTCAGCTTGAATAATAGAAGCTGAACCAAAAATATACAAGGCAAGACTTGTAGCTAAGGGGTATAGGCAGATAGAAGGAGTTGACTACAAGGAAATATTCTCGCCAGTAGTCAAATTTAAGATAATTAGACTCATTCTAGTGTTAGCTACTGTCTATGACTGGGAATCAAGATAGCTTTCCTATATGGAAAGCTTAAGGAGACTATCTACATGAAACAACTAGTTGGATTTGTAGATAAAGACAAGCTTGAATATGTTTGCTTGCTTCAGAAGTCCCTATATGAGTTGAAACAAGCACCTAGACAGTGGAACAAGAAGTTCCATAAGGTAGCAAGTGAGCTGAAATTCAATAGTACTGCCTATGACTACTCCTTATACTATAAGGACTTGGAAGGAACAAAGGCTATCTGCATGTTAGTATATGTAGATTATCTAATTATTGCTGGAAAAGAATTAGGCAGAATAATTGAAGTGAAGAATGCTCTGTGCAAATATTTTGATATGAAACACATGGGAGAAGCCCATTAGCTTATAAGGATGCAGATTATAAGGAATAGAAGGGAAGGAAAACTATACTTGAATCAGCAGAGTTACATTAGAAAAGTGCTTGCTCAGTTCATCATGGAATAAGCAAATCCCACCTCTGCCCCTATAAGCTCACATCTTTAGATGGTTGCTAGTAAGAGCCCCCAAATTGAAGAAGAGAAGAAAGCTATGATAGACTGCCCCTGTGATGTTGGAGTTGGTAGCATTATGTATATAATGCTATACACCATACCTGATCTTGCCTATGCTATCAACATTCTGAGCAAGTTCATGACTAACCCTAGTTTTGAGCATTAGCAAGGACTAAAGAATGTCTTTAGATACCTTGCTGAAACCCTAAGTTACGGATTGTGTTGCTCTAAAGCTAAACTAGCTAAATTCAACAGTATATGCATACATGGATATGTAGATGTAGAGTATGTAGCAGATAAAGACACAAGAAAGTCAATTTCTACATACTACTTTATACTAGCAAGAAACACAATTAGTTGGAAAGTACAACAATAATCAATTGTATCACTTTCAACTACAAAAGCAGAGTTTTATGCAATTATAGAAGGGGTAAAAGAATTATTATAGCTATCAGGCATCCTAAAAGAAATTCGAGCTAACTTAGCTATTGCAATAATTTACACTAACAGTCAAAGCGCACTTTACCTGAGCAAAGATCCAGTCCTACGTGAGAGGTCCAACCATATAGATGTTTGACTCTACTTCGTGACAGACAGAATAAAACAAGGCTTCTTCAACTTGGAGAAAATTACGGGGGAACAAAACTCGTCAGATTTCGGGAGAAAGATTGTAACACAAAAGAAATTCACTTTCTGAGAGATTACTTACAGATAAGTGAAGCCCCATGAAATCGAAGGAAATTTCATTGGATCTCACAAGTTTGGAAAAACTAGGGTTTTTCAGATTCCTAAATCACTCTCATATTTTTTATCAGAGTGAATATTGATGTAGTAGGATAAATGTGATGATAATCACGTTTACTCCATTAATCTACACTCAGTTGCAACAAACAAAAGAAATGAATGAAGATTCGAAGACTATCTAAATATTTTTTTTTTCTGTTGATACGCTCCAGTTACATCATAGGAATTGCAAAAAAAGGGTTCTTTCGTATACTTATCATTATTATTGTTAATCATTTTGATGATTTATGCGATTACCTGGATTATACCTAGTTGCACAAATACCTTGACGATTCCTACTTGTTAATACGTAGAGCCTAATAAGCATATCTTAAGTGGTGTGGAAATGGGATCTCCAATAGCCGGAGACAAGAGATTCATATGAGAAATCATAAGTAAACGAGCCTCCGCTTGAGCCTCCAATGATAAAGGTACATGAACAACCATTTGATCTCCATCAAAGTCTGCATTGAATCCCTTACGAACTAATTGATGTAAACAAATAGCACGTCCTTCTATTTAAATGGGTTGGAATACCTGGATCTCTAATCTATGCAGAGTAAGCACTTTATTCATCAATACAGGATGCCCCTGCATAACTTCTTGAAGTATTTCCCATACAATTGGATCTTTTTCTTGAATTTTACTCATAGCAACTCCTATGACTTACAAAGAAGAAAAGAAAGAGAAGCTTTCGAGTTTAGAAATAGAAGCATTATCTTATGTCTAAGTCACATACACGTGAGACTCACGTGAAGAGGAAAACATTATAAGCCAAGCCAAAACACAGTTGTATCAGCACAATACGCAGAGCAGAAGCATAATCATTAATGAACCACGTGGTAGGCACATGACACGTACCTGATTCATGCAAGCTCAACTGAAAACTACTACATTCAACACCTATCAAAGGCACGGACCACAAGCATCAGAAGACACATTACATTTCTCATTACACTGTAAACAAATGTTCAATGAGTGTAAGAATTAGAGTAGAAAAAATATCAGAGTATGCTAATATACTTATCTGTGGGTACTAGGAGAGTTCATAAACTCTTTGTAAGTGTTTTGATAAATACTCAAACTCTGTAATCTTTGTTTTTTTCTTGATACTAGTGAAACCACTATAGTGAGATCCTTGGACGTAGATAACATTTAAGCTATCGAACCAAGTAAACCCTTGTGTGCTTTAATTTTGTTTGCAATCCATAATACCTGCAAGATACAACATCATTATTAGTCTTTAAGGTATAAAGCAACAGTGCAACACAAATATCCTAATAACATATTTTTTCCAAATTGGGACTTGTGTTTTTTTTTCCCTATTTATCGTGGTTGATTTTCTGGGCTATTTTTGCAGCATGTTTTTGTGAAAACACTCCATAAGTTTTTCATGTGGTTGAAGCTCCATCGTCTACAATGTTTCGGTGATGAATTTTGTTGGTGATTTTATTGCATCCGTGCGTGGGATTTTCCAGTGACGATATTGAAGCTTTACAATAGATTTTTCACTGGACAACTTCTTATTCTTTCGTTAATGAAGCTACATTGTTAGGGAAGTTATTTTCTTTCTCAAGTGTCTTTATTTATGTTCGTTGTTTATTTTAATTACTTTAATTGTGTGTTTATTATCTTTCGTTAAAAAGTTGTTAAGAAGAGAAAATTATCTGTTTAGGTTAACACCAGTCGATCGTGTTATTGGATATAAAATAATTTTCATGGGTTGTAAGGACGAAGAATAGTGTCAAAGGTTGAGTGGTATCGGCTCAGTAAAGTCTTGTCTAAAACAATTGTCATTAATGAAAGTATTAAGTTGAATAAGGGCTTCGTAAACGTAGACAAAATATGCCGAACTGCATTAACAAACTTTAGTTTTGATTTACATTTGTGCATTTAATTTTTCTATTCTTATGTTAGAAACGACTATGATCAAATCGGAAATTTTGCTAAACTATACCTCGTCGAAAAACTTTTAAATAAGACTGCATATTCCTAAATCTCGAATATTCCGGGCCTCGTAAATTTAATGGTAATAATAAACCTTAGGGGCGAATCGCATAAAAGGAAAAAGAAAGGAGTTAAATTTAAAAGGGGTCAGAGAATATTCGACGACGTCGAAATGGTTCGGACAAATTCAATGAGAATATGGGTAGGGCTGGAGAAACCGGGTCGGGTCAATCGGTAAACTTCTGCTCCGAATCAAATACGCAAACCTTTATATTTCAGGTCTTTCTTCTCCAGTTTCCCCCTCAAACAAAACACTACTGCTTACTCTCTGTATCGCTCTCTCTGTATGCATAAAACCCTCCACTTGAACCCCAAACTTGTACAATTTAATTTCTGGTTTTAACCAATCCCTAAATTATATATACATACATCTGTAATCGTAGATAAATAGCTTGGTTCTCTAAAAATGGAGGCGCAAATGGAGGACATCTCGGACCAAAGCCACGATCAAGCTGCAGCCGCTGCTCCTCCTCCGCCGGAGCAAGTTGACGGTGGTGGTCGTGGGGAGGGAGAGGAGGAGGTGAAGAAGGAAGAAGAGGAGATGCTGGACAAAGCGCAGAATTTGATGGACAAAATCACTTCTTCGCCTGATAACCCTAACCCTAACTTCCTTCACGCTCTTTCCTCTATCCTCGAAACACAGGAGTCTGTGTATGTTTCGCTTTCTCTCTCTCCATGTGGTTTTTGTTTTAATATGAACGGGTCGTGGAACCGCCGGTTGTTTGTTATTAGCTAAAGAAATGATCTTGTAGTGGTTAGCTAGTTGCTCAGATTGTGGTCTTACTTTGTCTTTTGCATGCATATCCATGTGTTTGCTTTTGTGAGAATGTGAGAATGTTTGAATATGTATGATGTATGAGTGTTAAAATTATCGTGTCATTGGATATCTCCATTAATTGTTGCGATACTTCTTACAAGTTCAAAATAAGCGTCTCTTATTTTTTAAAATGGTTGGCAATGGATTGGGGTTTTCAGTGTAATCGTTTCGTCTGAATAGCTTCCACCCATTATGCTTATTTCTGAATTCTCTCCCACTTTTTTTTTAAAAATTTTTATCACAGTTGTTGGTTTATAAACATTTCATTTCCTAAGTTCGTATGCATCTTTTTAATCGCATCTTTTTGGAGAAATAACTGTTTTTACTTTTTGTCCTTTCTTTGTCCTGCCAGGGCAAAAATTGCTTTTGTTTATTTTTATACACGATGAACTAGAGTCTGAATTTAAGTTTGCATATCCAGGACTTGTAAAAAGATTTCCGCCTTTGTTTTGTTAAAATATTATTGAAATTGTTATATTCTGCTTAATTTAGTTTCCTGGCTTAGGGATTTGCTTTCGTCTTGCTTAGCTTTGTGCATGACTGTACTATCATATCAGTATGTGCATGCATGTTATGTCGTAGTACATTGCATCTCTTTTGGCGGTCATATTTCCATCCTAAAAACATTTTACTGGCACTGAGTGAACTGTGCACCAAAACTCAAAATTTTATTGTATTTTAATGCATTACAATTTGGTCACGATACGTCAAGGAATTTTAAAATCATGCTTGTGTATTGAAGCTTATGGAAAAAACATACAGACTAATTCTACCTTCTAACATTTTCCTGATGAAATATACATGCAGTTGAACCAGAATGAAGGTTAATTCACACCGTCTTTAATTTATTATTCCTTTTTGATGATTTTGACTTAATAATCTCAAGTTTTTAATTTTAGTATGTTGAGGAGCGTAGGTGGAATTTTCTGACTATTGGAGTTGTATATCTTCTCGTATTTCTTGATGGTGCCTTAAATCAACAAAGTCTGATGGCATTTTTGGTCACGATATGGTGCTTTTTATATTTGGGTATGTTTTATGGCTAGTGCAGAAGAAAATAACAGGGCAAGTGAGACTGCAAGCAATTTTGATTAATTTCTCTAACAAGTAGTATCTGATACTCTTTGTATATGCCAAATTGTCACATTTCTGAATAGTTGGGAGCAAAAACTTTCTTGTTAATTCATTATTGCAGCACCAGATTTTGCTATGTTAGTATATGGTACCTGCTGGCTCATTGTATATGTCAAAGTGTCAAATTACTGAATAGTTGGGAAGGAAAACTTTCTTGTTAATTCATTATTGCAGCAGCAAAGTTTCCTATGTTAAAGTTGCAGTATCCTGCACTTGGCCATTGACTGGCTGCAAAAAAGAAGGGTGATATGCTGTGGATCAACTATTATGTTACCCTTGTTTACTTTAATGGTTGTATGCTATCCCAAGTAATTTTGTTTGTCTTTGCTAGTTAGGATTTTGGAAGTCTTAATGCTGGTTTTGAGTACTTGTTTGTTAGTTGCACTTGTAAATTTCAGTGCATGATGATATTGCAATGCACCATTAGACATTTTTTATATCTATTTTATGTGCAGGTACATGAGAGACAATGGTCATTCTACTTTTCACAGTAGTCGTGCTTCACATTACATTGGACGGCTGGGAAACTTAGTTCGAGTATGCATTCTTTACTTGCTTTTATGAGCTCGATTCCTGTGTAGTAGTGTTCTCCTTTTTTCCACCCCCTATAGGGCGTACAAAATTCTAAAGTTCTTTGTCTCACACATTTTCTTTCAGGAAAATGACGAGTTCTTTGAGTTAATATCTTCAAAGTTCTTGTCCGAAGCAAGATATTCAACTTCTGTCCAGGCAGCCGCTGCAAGGCTTCTTATGAGCTGCTCACTAACATGGGTTGTATGTTCATGTGTTCCTTGCTATTACTTGATTTAGTTTCACTTTACTGCTTGCTACTCTTTGAATTTCTTTGATTGATGAATTTGTATGGGGTTTTCAGTACCCTCATGTGTTTGAAGAACCTGTGATGGAGAACATTAAAGGATGGGTGATGGATGAGACTTCGGAAAATTGCAGCTGGAAGCATGATGTGGGGAAAAGAGAGGCCTCAGATTCTGAGATGTTGAGGACATATTCCACTGGCCTTCTTGCTGTTTGTTTGGCAGGGTATGAACATTGAGATATAGCCTTTTCCGGTTCTTGCATGTCCTTGTATGCATTCTTTATTTGTCATTATTGGTTTCTTTTTCTAATGCATAAAAACCATTCTCAACTATCAGTGGTGGTCAAGTAGTTGAGGATGTGCTGACGTCTGGCTTGTCTAGAAAGCTTATGCACTTTCTTCGAGTGCGTGTCATTGGTGAGACTACTGCAAGTCATAAAGATGCTGGCCATGTTATGGAGGGGAAGAGTGCATCTACTTCTGCTATAAGAGGGAGAGAAGAAGGGAGGGCAAGGGTACGCCATTTTCTGGAGCCGACTCATGTAGATAGTCTGAGGATAACTGACAAGAGGTCTATAGATGATCCAAATTATGAAAGGGATCCAGAAACAATCATCAGCATGCAAGAATCAGAAGAAACTTACTGGGTTAATGGTGGAGAACTACCTGATGGGTTAGTTGAAGGGATCAATGGTTGTGAGGTAAAACCTGATGATGGGGACCGAGGGCGTGGTATAGACCTACATGGTGATGGTAAGACAAAGGTCGGAGATGTTGATGAAAGTGGGAGAGATGATTCAACAAGGCGTAGGGCATCTCGTGGATTGGCAAGAATCAGAGAGAAGGGGAGGACTAATGATGCAGCACCAGAAAATGAGCAAGCTTTGACATGTCCAGGGTCTGGTAGTCAATCAGGGCAGGGACGGAGCTGTAGAGAAAGGAACTTGACCAAAACTTTAGATGTGAAACAAGTACTGGATGCAAGTAAAGCTTCAGGAAAAGTAAACTTTGATGGTGTATTTAGGGAGAGGGAGGATGGTGATGTTTGCTTTCAAGAATGCAGAATTGGGACCAAAGATATATCTGATTTAGTAAAGAAAGCAGTTACCGCTGCTGAAACTGAAGCTAGAACAGTAAATGCTCCTCTAGAAGCCATTAAAGCTGTTTGTGATGCAGCTGCCGAGGTTGTCAAGAGTGCTGCGTTAGAGGTTTTCACAATTACTCCCTTTGCTTCTGCTTTTTAATTTGAACGATATTTTTTTGGATGATTTCTGTTCTGTTTATTCCTAATTCTCAAGTTTATGTTCTCAGGAATTCAAATCTACCAACAATGAGGAAGCTGCAGTTTTGGCGGCTTCCCAAGCTGCATCTACTGTCATTGATGCTGCTAAAACAATAGAAGTTTCCAGGTTTTTTTCTTTACTTCTTTCTTTTGAATTTGGGTTACAGGATGGATGATTAACTGCAAACAATCTTTGGTGTTTTGATAGGAGCCTGATTAACACTAATGATGATCTAGTGAATGTTAGTGCTACACAAACAGAAGTGGCTGAGGATGCCATAGACTTTTTTCTCCCTGATTTTGAATCTCTGGCTCAGTTGAGGGAAAAATATTGCATTCAGTGCCTTGAGATTCTCGGGGAATATGTGGAAGTACTTGGTCCTGTCCTGCATGAAAGGGGGGTAGATGTATGTCTTACCTTATTGCAGCACAGTTCTAAAAATAGTGAATCGTCTGAGGTTGCAATACTTTTACCTGATGTGATGAAGCTTATCTGTGCTTTGGCGGCACATCGCAAATTTGCTGCGCTGTTTGTGGATCGGGGTGGTGTACAGAAATTGCTTGCTGTCCCTAGAGCTGACAGGACTTTCTTTGGACTTTCGTCATGCTTGTTTACTATTGGTTCTCTTCAGGTAATAGAGCATTAATGTTTTGTTACCAATGTTTATCTTTTCTTGTATATTATTTACTTTCAACTTGCATATATGGCATCTTACTTTGTAGGGTATTGGTGCAGGGGATAATGGAACGTGTATGTGCCCTTCCTGCAGATGTTGTATACCAGGTTATTGAGTTAGCAATTCAACTTCTCGAGTGCTCTCAGGAGCAAGCCAGGAAAAATGCAGCATTGTTTTTCAGCAATGCGTTTGTTTTTAGAGCTGTTATTGATGCTTTTGATGCTCAGGATGGTCTACTTAAGTTAATGGCTCTTTTAAACAATGCAGCATCAGTAAGATCTGGCTTTAATTCAAGTGCATTAAACCTATCTAACTCAACAACTCTTCATAACAATCATCCACAAGCAGAAGCTTTGACATCTTCTGAGAAGCAGATTACCTTTCATACCTGTGTTGCTTTGCGGCAATATTTCAGGGCTCATCTTCTTTTACTTGTTGATTCCCTTCGTCCCAATAAAATCAACCGAGGTTTGGCTAGGAATATCTCAAGTGCAAGGGCAGCATACAAGCCTCTTGATATAAGCAATGAGGCTATGGATGCCATCTTTTTGCAGCTGCAGAAGGATCGAAAACTGGGTCCTGCATTCGTGAGGGCGCGCTTTCCTGCTGTTGATAGATTCTTAGGCATAAACGGGCATGTTACCTTGTTGAAATTGTGTCAGGTTAGATACATTCATTTCAGATGCTATTTATTGCTTTACTTGCCTCTACTCTTAGATTATCGATTTTGCTGAATATTTGTAGGCCCCACCTGTTGACCGTTACTTGCATGATTTGCTTCAATATGCACTCGGTGTGCTGCACATTGTTACGTTGGTTAATGAAAGCCGCAGGATGATCGTTAATGCCACATTAAGCAACAATCTAGTTGGTATAGCTGTCATTTTAGATGCTGCAAATATTGCCAGTAATTATGTGGATCCTGAGGTGAAATCACTTTCTACAATTGTTTTCTTCTTTCTATATCATGTTATTTTTTCATATTCAAGAATATCTTGGATATCATTGCAACTTTTCAGAGATGTCAGTTAGTAATTTCGTTACGCTGGTATCGGAGTTTGATTGGCTTTGAGTTGTGTAATTTTTGTCAAATGCTTACAGATTATACAGCCAGCACTGAATGTGCTGATCAATCTTGTTTGCCCCCCACCTTCTATCAGCAACAGATCATCTTTACTTCTACAAGGCCAACAGTCCATTAATGGTCAGTCATCAAATGCTGCTGTTTCTGTTGATCGAAGTATGGCTGCTGTTTTTGCTGCACGATCCACTGGTACATCGCAAGTGGCTGTTCCTGGTACTTCTGGTTTAGTTGGAGATAGAAGAATATCTCTAGGTCCTGGAGCAGGTTGCGCTGGCCTTGCTGCACAAATGGAACAAGGATATTGTCAAGCAAGGGAGGCTGTTCGTGCCAGCAATGGCATAAAGGTTCTCCTCCATCTTCTCCAGCCCCGTGCATACTCACCTCCTGTTGCACTTGATTGTATTCGTGCTCTTACATGTCGAGTACTACTTGGTTTAGCCAGAGATGATGCAATTGCTCACATATTAACCAAGCTTCAGGTAAGGCTTCATATACTTTAACATTGAGACTGAGTTAAAATTCAGGAGGTATGAGTTAAAATTCCCGTTACTGCTTACATAGATGATATGATAGAAATATAATTTTTAACTGATAGGAATTTGTCAAACAATTTTGTAATTTCTCGTTGAAAAGACTTTCCTTTACTGTTTAGGTTGGGAAAAAGCTGTCAGAGCTTATTCGTGATTCAGGTAGCCAAGTGCCTGGAACTGAACAAGGCAGATGGCAAAATGAACTTGCACAGGGGGCCATTGAACTAATTGCGGTAATCGTATCTGCCTGTTATGCATGTTTGAATTCCATCATTTGTTGCGGTTGATTTATGAGTTTTGTGAAACTTCAACTGTGTTTTGATCATTCCAAGTTTACATTCTGTTTTTTTATTAAGAAAAACTGCTCTCTATTAATGAGTAGGGGTGGAGGGATTTAAACAAACAGATAGGTGGTTAGTTGATCTCGGACATGTGCTTCCTTACAGCTTGACCTGTTTTTAGTTATCCTCCTCAGTTCCTAATGCTTCTCTTAATTTATTTAGTTCTTGTCTTCTTGCTCATATTTGGTATATTTACCAATACATCTTATTCTTATTGCTGAATTGGTTATGCTAACCATTATTGCTGCCTTTAGAACTGTGGTATTCTTACATACAAATTAGCCACTAGTATGGTGGTATGAGACTTAGCTTGAATGGAACTTCCATATTATATATAATGGTACGGTCTAATATTTCAGGGGAAGAAAGTAATTATAAAATGGATACTAAACTCCATTGCTTTTACTGTTTAAATTATTTTCTCCTTTGCTTCCAGTTTTATGGAGATTGTTAGGTTCCCTCAAGGTTTAGGTCAAGTGCCACTTTGTAACAATTGGTAGTGAGCCATTTATACTTGTTTCAGATTGTAACCAACTCAGGGCGTGCCAGTACATTAGCAGCCAAGGATGCTGCTACCCCAACTCTGAAACGCATTGAGAGAGCAGCAATAGCTGCTGCAACTCCCATCACTTACCATTCCAGGTACTCTGATACTAAACAGAGTAGGTGTGATATTTATTAATTGCTTCCCTTTTGACCTTTTACTCCTCCTTGTGCTTGTACCAGGGAACTTTTACTGCTTATACATGAACATCTCCAGGCATCTGGTTTGACTGCAGCTGCTGCCACACTGCTCAAAGAGGCTCAGTTGACACCTTTACCATCATTGGCAGCCCCATCATCTCTTGTGAACCAAACCCCTACACAAGAAAACTCTTCAACACTCATTCAGTGGCCCTCTAGTAGAACACCTGGTGGATTTCTTCTAGACAAATCAAAGGCAATAGCTGCTCATTCTGAGGATTCAAGCTTGAAGCGCGATCCATCTCTGTCTTCAAAGAAAAAACCCCTTCTTTTCTCTCCATCTTTGGGTCTACAAGCAAGAAATCAGCCTCAGTGTCATGAGTCAAATCAACAGTCTTTGAAGAAGGTCCATAGTAGTTCTAGAAAATCTGCTGCACCTGTCAGTGCTTCAGAAACTCCCTCAGAATCCTTGACGAAAAGCAATCATGATTCAGAATCTCTATGTAAGACTCCTATTGTATTGCCCATGAAAAGGAAGTTACCAGAATTGAAAGACATTGGGCTTGCATCATTAGGGAAGAGACTTAATGCTGGTGAGACAGGATTTCGTTCTCCACCATTCTTGACCCCGAATAACTCACACAGGAATAGTTTACTTAGCGATCCTACTGGATTTTCTACACCTAGTTCTAATGTCAAAGATGTACATGGTCGTTTGACACCAAGTTGTATAGTAGATACAGATGAGTTTCAATGTGGTAACTCCAGCCACCTTGTGTTAAATGATCACCAGCCTAGCAATACAGAGCGGTTAACTTTAGACAACATCGTTGTTCAGTATTTGAAGCATCAGCATCGCCAATGCCCAGCACCTATAACCACACTACCGCCACTCTCTCTCTTACATCCACATATATGTCCTGAACCAAAAAGGAGCCTTGATGCCCCATCAAATGTAACGGCTAGACTTGGTACACGTGAGTTTAGAAGCATCTATGGAGGGGTTCATGGGAATCGAAGGGATCGACAATTTGTATACAGTAGATTTAGGCCCTGGAGAACTTGCAGGGATGATGCTGGTGCTCTTTTAACATGTATAGCTTTTCTTGAGGATTCATCTCACATTGCGGTTGGTAGTCACTCTGGAGAGCTGAAATTTTTTTTTTCCAACAGCAGCAATGTGGTGGAGAGCAGCACACACCACCAGTCACCTGTGACTCATGTTCAATCATGCCTTGCTAACAAAACACAACTGCTGCTGTCTTCAACAGCCCAAACTGTGTGTTTGTGGGATGCCTCTTCAATCTCTGGTGGTCCTGCACATTCATTTAATGGCTTGAAGGCTGCAAGGTTTAGCAATTCTGGGAATATATTTGCAGCCTTGAGTGCAGAGCCAGCTCGACGAGAAATTCTTCTCTATGATGTTCAGACCTATAATGTGGAATCATCCCTATCAGATACAATTTCAAATTCTACAGGACGGGGACATTTGTATTCCCCAATACACTTTAATCCTTCAGACACAATGCTGCTGTGGAATGGGATCTTATGGGACAGGCGAGAACCTCAACCAGTTCATCGGTTTGACCAATTTACTGATTATGGAGGTGGTGGCTTCCATCCTTCAGGAAATGAGGTATGCTAAATGATGGCCCCCATTTAGCCAATCAGGCTTCTCCTTTTGTTAGAAAGTGATATTTTTTCTATCGGATGTTTATCCCTTTCCATAACTTAGGAAAAAGTGTGCAGTAAAAAATATGATTCAAGGAGTGGTATTATAACATTGTAAATAATAAAGTTGGTAAACAAGTTACTCATTGGAGAAAAGATAGTTTCTTTCCTACGATTTGATTGCATAAACCTTTTTTTTTGTGTTCGGGCAATGTCTAATATTTCCAATATGGTGGGTATATTTGATTTTTGATACGAGCCAATGAGCATAAGGTCAAATGTTCTAAAAAAGGAAAAGAAAATGTTATCATGAATTTGGCTTGTGTAGTCTTATCTGCAGTTTTAACCTATAAGAGTTTGCTTCTCTCTCCTGAACACGTGACTAATGGCCAACTTTTGTATTCAGGTGATTATAAACTCAGAGGTGTGGGATCTTCGAAAATTTAGACTGCTTCGAAGTGTTCCTTCATTAGATCAAACATCAATAAAATTTAATGCTAGTGGGGATGTAATTTATGCCATCCTGAGGAGAAACCTTGATGATGTCATGTCAGCAATTCATACCCGTCGAGCAAAGCACCCCTTATTTGATGCATTCCGCACAGTAGATGCTATCAATTACTCTGAAATTGCCACTATACGGGTAGATCGATGTGTCCTTGATTTTGCAACTGAGCCAACTGATTCACTCCTTGGATTAATAACAATGGATGATCAAGAAGAGGTGTTTTCATCAGCTAGGGTTTATGAGATTGGTAGACGCAGGCCAACTGATGATGACTCTGACCCTGATGTTGCTGAGAGCGAGGAAGACGAGGAAGATGATGAAGATGATGCTGATGTGGATCCCATATTGGGTGCAGAACTTGATGTGGATGATGACAGTGATGGAGATGATGTGAGCAGTGATGAGGATGACGATAGTGAAGGTGAGCTTGATGATGATGAGGAGGATGGGGACTTCGTAATGGATGATGTAGACTTTGATGGAGGGGGTGGGATATTGGAGATTGTTACAGAGGGTGAGGATGATGATGATAGTCAGATTCTTGAATCATTTGGCAGTGATGATGAGTTGCTGGGCAATGGTTTTGACTTTTAAATTCCTGAGACTACTATTTTCAGCTGCCCTGATAATGTAATTAATCATTTTTTGTTTCATTTATACGATGCAATTGCATGTCAAATTCATGCTCCGAGAGATGAGCAGATTCCTACTCACCCTGAGTTTCCTCCGTTTCAAGTGACCATGGCTACATTCCTAACCCTTAAGCCTAAATGGTTCAAGTTCAAGCCTTCTCAAACATACAGAGCCAAATATTCCAAGGAACAAACAACCTCTTGATTCATCAGCTTTAGTGAGCTTTGTTAATTTTTTTTACTAATCGATTCATGAAAGTACCAAGCATATAGAAAGGGAGACTTCAAGTAGAATCAATTGTTCCAAAGCAATCATGAGATTTCAAGTAGAAATGATGTATTGTCCGACAAGGTCAATACATCATTTCTTTGAACATGTCCTTTCTCTCCATGAATGTAACGACACAAGAAGCACAAAACTACTGAATATCTCCACATATATTTAGAGAGCAGGGTGCATTTATTTTCAAATCATAGTTAAGACGATCATCCTCCACTTGGAGAATAAACTCTTTCCCTTTTCCCCCAGCTATGGTGGGACCATACTCTCCTGAAAGATCTGAGATTGCCAATCTCCCACATCTTTCAACAATCTTTCAGCAAAAGCAATACCAAGTAGGACATAAATAAAATAATAAATAGAGAACATGCATTTGTTATATGAGAAACGAGAACATTCAAGAGCAATGTGAACAGAAGGTTTCATATGTATAGCAAAAGAGGGAAGATACATGAGTACCCCCGCCCTGCTAGAACCAAGGAAACTGGACCCCGGCATTGCTATCTCAGTACAATTGAAATCAAAACCAAAAGCCAGAAGCAAGCAGTCTAAATGGTTAACTTTTCCCTATCTGGTAAATTTTAGAAAAAAGAAAAGTAAAAAACATACCGATACATACACAAACATATGACCAAAGTTCATACTGTTAATTCAAACTTTTGTAACCTGTTCACCATCCTTTTCAGTCTCACATTTCTGGTTCAGTCAACTGTCATAGGTTGGGTCATACAGCACCTAAAACGTGCCTTGCGCACAGTGGTCATGATTTCAGTTTGAGCATTCTCAAGCATGCTGACGATCTCAGCAAAGGGAGGACGAACTTCAGGATTGGCATCCCAGCAGCGGGTCATGATGTCACTTAGCACAGGAAGACAATCGTGTGGGATTACTGGCCTTACACCCTTGTTCACCACAGCAAATGCAGCCTGCACGGCTGTCATGTTCTGAAAGGGAACCAAACCTGTTATGAGTTCCCAAAGAACAATCCCAAAGCTATAGACATCCACCTTCTGCGTGTAAGGCCTATGCTGAATCATCTCTCTGCAGTAATGGGCAGATCAAAGAATAAAGGTAAGATCACAAGCACCCGTTCCTCTAAGATCTAAGGAAATATCAGTAGAACTCCACGTAAGAAGACCAATTCAATTAGGATTTGAGTTAACTCTGAAAATTGTGTCCGTGACAATAGAACCACCTAAAACGAGAGCAGCTCTACCTCCAAAGTTAACATATTTCCCTTGCAGAAAAGAGGTTATATGCAAAAGAAGATTAAAATAGAACATAATAAAAATTACATCCAGAACAAGGCAATCAATATAATGGCATAAGGAACCAGATTCGATCAGGGAGAAAAAACATGGCTTGTATGTTGCAGGCCCTCACAAATATGTATTCCAAATGGAAATCTTATGGAGCATGTAAAAAGCAGTGATACCCCATATGGATGAGGGGAAATGGTAGTCAGTCAACTGAACAAGACTAAACAAAGGAAAATCTTTCTCCTTCAGATGAATTAACTGCCACAATAATGCAGGCATAACAACAGATTTAGCGCGGTACAAGCCACTAATGTCCACATTGCACAATGAACATACAATAAAGAACATTTTCGAAAAGATAGAAAGTGAATAAAAAATGCAAACTACTAAAATTAATAATGTTAGGAAACCTATGATCCACCTACAATGGAGAGAGAGGAAGAGAGAGTTTTCAGACTGAAATGTTTTTATCTACTACTTCACTGACTCAAAAGGAAGAGTAACTTTTTGAAGCACTCAATGGTTATATGGATGGAAATCTATAAGGGGTAAAAGTAAATAGCTGGGTGATTGGGCACCAAAAAGCAGTGTGTTGTTTAATCCCGGCAATAGATACAAGAACACTACGATCAACAATTCAAAATAAGTCAAACGGCTTGCATGCATAAAAAGATTAACACGTGGAACTAGTTGTAAACTTTATTAAAGCTTATGCTTTTTATGCATGCACGACATTTATGATATGCAATATGCATCACATGCCATTTCCACCAACCCCAAAAGAAAAATAAGGAAAAAAATTACAGCCATTATCTGAATAAGTGTTTAAAATCTCTTTTTCTCGTGTCTGAGTTCTGATCTGGCCCGAAACTGTAATTATAATGCCGATAACCAGAATACTCTTAGAAATAAGCCATGGTATCAATTAAGTTAGTAATGGAAATAGTTACAATTAGTAACATTCTAAAATAAAGACCTCGTCTAAGCAGCAACCGGAAGTAAAATAAAGAGGTTTCTACAGATGCATGGCTGGAAAACAGGAATAGGAACCTTCAATATATGAAGTGTCTAAAGACTTACGGAGCCATCCAACGATATGTTCCTGTTTCAGGTGTCATCCCCTCAGTCTGCACCTCAATTCTTGCAACTCCAAAATCAGCAATCTTGATTGACTTATCACCAGAAATCAAAAGGTTATCCGACTTCAAATCTCTATGTATAAAACCAAGTCCATGGACATAAGCCATGCCCCGGGCAACATCAAGAGCCTGCTTGACTGCCAATTTCAGTGGCACCGCCCTATTTGATCTCTTGGTCAGAAACTGCCGAACAGAACCTCCCTTTGCATACTCCGTGACGATACACCAAACCAAGGGTTTACGGCATGCGCCTATGAAGCGCACAATGTTTGGGTGCTTCAGTGTAGCCAACATCATGACTTCCTGTTGAAACTGCTGCTCCATCACCTGGGCTTTATCAGGGCTATTTTCTGGTCTCTCTAACAACTTAATTGCAACGTCCTCCCCACTGTATGTACCTCTGTACAACTTTCCAAATGCACCTTGAGCAAAAGCAGTTCCAATGTTAAGCTTTCTCAAGTCGATTGTCCACTCATCGTAATTCTGTAGCCCCTCAGTTGGATATCTACTATCCATCAATGCCTGTGCTAATACATCATCATTTAGGGCGTGAGTGACCTTCCCCGGCCGAAAAACGCTCTGACCTACACTGGAGTTGTGACTAACTGGTTTCAAACCTGGATGGCTTAGAATGTGTGTTAAAGAATCATTGGACCCCACACTACTGTTGTCAACTGACATCGATACAGAGCCACCAGCATTGCTTGTTTGCATGCTGTCAATAGACATGTTTGTACCTTCTCCAAGTTTCTGGTAAAACCCTTGAGTAAAATCATAGTAATTATTATCATTGTTGTTATTTCCACCCATAAATGCAGTAATTTTTTGCCCTTCCACCATTTTTCCAATCATGAATGCAACTCTTCAACGTCAAAATGAAAGCACAATATTCTTCTTATCGGAAATTCCTCAAACTCATTGATGAATCACCGTCTCCAGTGCATGTGCTCTAAAACCAACAAACATAAAGTGATTAAATTGCAACCGGTAAAAAGTGAAATGTGAACAATAGGTAATGATCCTCCACTAGGCATTTTACTTGATTTTGTTTGGTCAAACGGAGGCTTATAGTTACTAAGAATTGGAAATTGAAATGGGGGAATAAAATTCAGGATCTCAAAGCAAAGTTAGGTCAACCAATAGCAGCGATGCAAAGGAAAACAACCAACAACATAGTGCAATTCTAAGATCAAGATTCACATTTAGTCCACTATAAGTAACTTATTCATAATGTGGTCTCAAGCCACTTGGAACTACCAAGTTCTAAGAATATTTTGTGGCAATTAATAAGTAACAGTTGTTAAAAGGTTTACAAACTTAACCAATTGCATATTTAAGAGCTGTTTAACAGAGCGTGCAACGTGTCACAATAGTTGTCAGAATATAAACCAAGATCGTAATTTACTGAGGATTGATTAAACGGTCGTGAAGCGTTTATGCTAAAAGTTTGGAACCTCTACCAAGCGTTTGGTTAGGATTATCTTTCAGTCTGTTATACCCGAAATATTGGAAAGGGTCACCAACCTATCATTTCCATCTCCAGCTGGCCTAAAAAGAAGTACCAAGAAACAATCAGGAGCCATAAGTAGAAATATATCAAACAAATAAGCAAATATATATGTCATTTATACCTTTGCAATAAATAAGAGGTGCATTTATCTCGATTTGACACTCTCAGAACTCGTTTGAACAACCACAAGACTGTAACTTCCCTTGTAATCTGTAATCAAACAAACCCATGAAAATCCTAAAGTAAGAGATCCACAAGCTCAGAATATAGCACAAAAGACCAAGCCCTAAGCGTGCACATCAACCAAGATGACCAAAGCTCAAAGAAGTATTACAATTCCATCAACCCCAAGATCCAATTATCAACTTTTCACACACACACACACACACCACATTTCCCAGAAATTTTCTGAGCAAAACACGTCAAAGCTAAAAGCTTTCAACTTTTCAAAGCCAAAAATTCCACAGACACAGAAATAGATCAGGCAATTAGGAACGCCCAAGAATCGGAAGACCCAGTTGCCCTACCAAAAGACTTCATTTGCAAAAGATAATATGTTAAACTAGCTGAAAAGGGTAATAACGCGCGGTAGAGCATATGATCACTCAAATTAGACCATTAAAGAAGTAAAATAACGGGAATAAAATGGAAGACCTGGTAAATAGAGCAACAATTAGTCAACTACACGAAGCAATTGGGAAAACAAAACGAAACGGAACATCAATCAACAATAGATGGTGAGTATACAAACACACGAAGAAGAACAATAGAGCACTAACAACGACCAAAGTGAAGACTGTGAGACGATAGACCAGAGATGAGAGACAGAGAGAGGTCTTCGCTTCTCAATTTACTTTTCTAACGGAGCCCTCGTTCATATTGTGACTGATGTCAGTTTCACGCGACATACCTCCATTTCAGCAATACTCGCCTCTAAAAACCTACACGTGTCCACATTTATTTCAACTGTCATGGGGGGCTTGTCTTGTCCTGAAGTTTCCGCGTACAGGTCCGAGCGCGTGTTCTTCTTCTCTCAGCTTGTAAGTATATAATTTCCTTTTCCCAACTTTCTTTATAATTAATTAATGATAGATGACTGATGACACCGATTTTGATCGATTGACAAGATTTTGAATATTTTAAATTATTTTTAAAAATATTTTACTGAATTAATAATGTATATTTAAATTATTAAAAATCATTTTTATTTTTTTATTGATCCTTCGAAAATAATATTTCTATAGATACGTCGGCTCTGGACAAGGGTAGGTTAAGCAGCTCATCTTTATAAATAATAAAATATGACATAATTTTATCTTTATAAAAAATAAAATAAAATAAAATAGAACCTACTCTTAATTTTAAGAATAATAAAATAACCAATTTTTTGTTTTTTATACTAAGACTCAAAAATAGGTTAAAAAAGGAACTTTTTTTATTATTAAGAATGGCTCTATCTATAGATAAATATGTTTAGCAAAATTTTTAATTAATCATCTTCGTTTTGCGGCATTTTAATTTTTATATTATTTATTCTTAATTTTTAAAACTTAATTAAAAATTTTAAGATTTAAATAAAAATTATAAT
>JANITW010000003.1:57415913-57448444 GCA_027564335.1 Erythroxylum williamsii
TATTAGTGATTTATAATTTTTTAAATTTTAAATTAAAAATTAATTAAATTTAGTGGAAACTCAATTGGAGTTTAGTTCATGAGCTTTGGATTTAATCTAAATTTATACGTTTTTGGTCGGTCCATTAATATCCTAATTATATAATAAAGTAAAATTGTCCCCTAAAAAAAAAAGTAAAATTGTAATTAAAACAAAAAATTTATTAGAAGCCCAAGACTCATATTAATTTAAGCAAGTGACCTATCTGCATGGGCCAGGACCAAAGGGGAAAAGAACAAAACACAAAACCCAAGCAAAGCCTCAAAGCCGCCTTCATGCCCCCTATCTCCTCCACCTGCTCTGCTCACTTCAGGCTGCCAATTTCCTTCGGCTTCTCTGTTCTTAACATTAAGCAGGGCTTGGTCGTTCTGTAAAATGCAGAGGAGCCTTTTAATGCTCCCCACTTCCTCCTCCTCTTCTTATTCTGCAGCTTCTGCTTCTGCTTCTACTTCTGCTCTGCGTCTCTATCCATTCATGGCTAAGGTATGCTCCCTACGGACACAGCCTCAGAGCTTGATGGGCATGATAGAAAATTGAAGTTCATTTATACCCTTTACCTTTTTTTTTTTTTTCATATGCTTAACGTCTCCTTCTCTGAACCTTGATAGAACTTAATAACTTATGGTATTGCAGTCAAGTTCACATATGTTTTATTCAAGGGCATTTGTATAATGTGAGATAAATGATTGGTTTCATGGCATTTGGATGTTTCAGTTACACTATAGGACGCTTCAGGGTCAACCAAACTGTTTATTTCCATCTTCTCCGTCATTGACTTCATGTCATAGACGCGTAAAATGCCCCCAACTGAAGTTAAGGGAAGTCTCCATCAGCCATTCATCTGTTCCCCGTCGCCTAGATGCTGCATCCAGGTCGGTATCAATCCTTCGTTGCCTTGCTACACCTGGGAATGCGATGATTTGTTGGTCTTTGAATGATGGTATGGCATCGAATTCAGTTGATTATGTGGCTTTTGCTAAGAGGCATTTTTGTCAAGTCTCAAGTGTAACTAGGAACGGGGGAAGCATGGTTTCCAGTGGAAAAGGTTCAAAGAATGCAAAACCCTTGGCTGTTCGTGGACAATATGGGATTGCCAATTCAAGCACATCAACCTTGAACAGTGTTGAGGCTGTGATCTCTAGTGATGAGCAGATGGAAGAAAATGTGCAGCAGGAATTAATAGTTTCAACTTCTGTTACCGATGTTAAATCAAATTCTAAGCCCAAAGGAAGGACGAAGAAGCAATCAAAAAAAGGAAAAAGTAACAACTTGCAGCCCGACTCTATTACTTTAGCAGCCGATGCAGCTGCCAAATCCTCCAGAATTACTTCTAAATCAAAGAGGGCAACTACCAGCAGAAATGAGCAGAGTCTGACACAGGAGGTTAGCAGCCAGTAATCTGTATATGAATAAGGGTACAGTCATTTTCATTATTGATTTTTTTAGCTAACAATCTAGTTTTTTCAGAAGAAATCAACTGGGAACACACTTGATGAAGTACCTGATGGTGTTTCATTAAAAGAAATTCAAACCAAGAAACGAAGTGGCAAGTCCAGTAAAAAGGTTAGGTCTCTGGAATCAGTTAATGGATCATCTGGGAAACGTGAACCTCAACAGATTGGGAAATTGAAAAATGTGGGACAAGGGACCTTAAAGCCGCTGTACCCTCCGACTGGAAAAGCAGTTGTAGTGGTTGAGTCTGCAACCAAGGCAAAGGTCATTCAAGGGTACCTAGGTGATAGGTATGAAGTTTTGGCTAGCTATGGTCATGTAAGAGATTTGGCTGCAAGATCTGGATCTGTACGGCCAAATGATGACTTTAGCATGGTCTGGGAAGTTCCTTCCGCTGCTTGGACTCATCTTAAGAGCATGAAGGTTGCATTAAGCGGGTCTGCTCTCTGTTCCTTTCATTTGGATTCATCAGTCAACTTGAACTATGTCAATGAGGCTATGTAGCGTGATTAACTGATAATTCATTTCTGTATATATCTATCTCATCAACATTTCATGCACTGTTGCAAGGCCCTACAAATTCTTAGCTTATATTGCCTTTTTCTTTTCTTTAGCTGCATGATTTAGTCCTATCATTAATTTTTAACTTGTTTTCCAGAGCAGAAAATCTTATCCTGGCATCAGATCCTGATCGTGAAGGAGAGGCCATTGCTTGGCATATTATTGAGATGTTGAGACAACAAGATGCCTTACAACAAGATGTTACTGTAGCAAGAGTTGTGTTTCATGAAATCACTGAAACATCTATCAAAAATGCTCTACAATCTCCAAGAGAAATTGATGTAAACTTGGTTCATGCTTACCTTGCACGTCGAGCTCTTGATTATTTGATTGGATTTAGTATTTCTCCATTGTTATGGAGGAAATTACCAGGTTGTCAGTCAGCTGGGCGTGTCCAATCTGCCGCACTATCTCTTATATGTGACAGAGAAATGGAGATTGATGAATTTAAACCACAGGAGTACTGGACTATTGAAGCTCAGTTAAGAAAAAAGGAATGGAGTCAAGTAGTGACTGCACACTTGACTCATTTTGATTCTAATAAGTTAAGTCAGTTCTCGATTAACTCTCATGAAATGGCAAAGGTTATTGAAGAGAAGATTGATGCTGCGAACTTTGAAGTTGTTGGGACTAAGAAAAGCAAAGTAAGGAAAAATCCTCCAACCCCATATATAACGTCAACACTCCAGCAGGATGCAGCAAACAAATTGCATTTTAACTCGACATACACAATGAAGGTTTGATGACTTTTACTCTTCAACTACCATGCAAAGCAAAGTATCACTATATTTAAAGTTGTTGGTATTTTTTTTAGTTATAATGCTTTGATCTTTAACGAAGATGGGGCTGTGATGTATCCTATGGGCTATAGATATGAATGTGGCATGGGAACCCATGTATATTGGAGTTATATGAATATCCTCCAGCTGACCAACTACTCTGACAAACTGAGCCATTATCAGTATAATATAATTACTAGTGATAGTGCTAGTATTTTAGGATTAGAGGGGTTGAAATTTTGATAATCATGGGACTTATGTTGATGAAGGGAACTGCATTTCATGGTTTGGCAATAGTAAGATGCCTTTGTTTCAGGATAAAGTGTTACTAGCCAGGAGAGGGATCTATATTTCTGGCAACTTTGTTACTGGATTTTAAACTTTCTATGGTTCTGCTTGATTGTAAATGCCCCTTTGTGCTGTTCATTGGAATCTTGCAATTTGGGAGCCATGCTGTGCATAACTTAGTTATCTTTCCACATTATAGATTTTTTACCTACTGAGAAACTAGAGGAAACAAGATCACTGCTTTGAATTTCTGGTTTCTGATCTTGCTCAGTCGACCTATTGATCAATCTTCAGTGTCCATGTATTAGTGTATCACCAATGAGTTATTCTGTTGCTTAATGGAGTTTAAAATGTGAACTATTACTATGTCTACCCTGCTTGAAATTGGAAGCACAAGGAAACTTTTAGTAATCCATGTTCTTTTTGTCTTTGGTCACAATTCTGGAGGTGATATTAATGCTAGGGAAAAACATTTCTGTTTTCCATTTACCAGCAGCTTACCTAACAGTTCGAAGAAACTGTATATTTATTTGTCTGTAGTTATCGAAACAGTCATTGACTTCAGTTTTTTTTTTTTTGAATTAATGTTATGGATACAGCTAGCACAAAAACTTTATGAAGGGGTTCAATTATCAGAGGGGAAAGCAACTGGTCTGATAACATATCACAGAACTGATGGACTACATGTGAGTATCACTTCAGGTGAATTGACATCCCCTGCATTATCCTCTCACTTGACGTTCTTATGGACAACAAGCTGCTATGGGGCTGGACTCATTTATGTTTGCTTTTGATCTTCCGTTCAATTTGTATAGTAATTTGCGAAGTAATTGTGGTTTACTGTTTGTCTACTACTCATCGCATATTTTCTTGCATTTCATACTCTATTGAAAAAAGAATTTCTTCAACTTGCTGGTGGCCATAATCTGGTGCCAGTTTTTGATAGAATGCTGGAAAATAGTAGAAAGCATGTGACTAAGTCCAAAACTTTGGTCTTAAAAATTGACTCTCTGCATTAATTCTGTGTACACTTGATTATAATATGTTTTACTTTTTCTATCATGTGATGTAGATTTGGAAAGGTTGCGTGAATTATAACAATTGATGGAACATATTTTAGACTAAATGAGAAATTTTGTCACGAATGTCATATATGCAAATGATTAATTTATTGAGATTAGCCAATGTTCTTTCTACTGTCTCATAATGATGAGAAAGTACTGAAATGTAAATTAAATGTCAAAGTAAATTTGGTCACAAATATGAGCCTAAAACTTTCAAAGGAAGCTTATTAATCACTATTTATCCTGTATCTCTAGTTCAGTTAGCATCAACCTCTTATTGCTTTGTGAATTCAATAAATTAGGCAAATGCTTCAAGATTTCTTATAGGCTAACTTGGATTCCTTAATGGTTTGCTATCTGACTCTTTACCTTTCTTTTCTGGGTCTCCCTTGCAGATATCTGACGAAGCTGTTAAAGATATACATACTGTGGTCATTGAAAGGTGCTTCTCATAATTTAACAAAATTCGAGTTTCTATTTCCTCCTTCTTTCTCTTGGTTCTACATGAACCCTTGTTTTCTCCTACCTTTACCATGATTTCTCCCCATCTTTCTGTCTTTTTAACATTAAACCTAAGTTCTAATTATAAATCCCAAGCTGACTTGATAGTAGCTTAAACTAGAGCATTTGGACTGGGGAAACTAGCTTGCCAAAGAGATCTGAATCAGTAAATGTGGCTGGTTCATTTCATCGCTATCCTATTTTCACATCAGGGACTCCCTGGAAGTCTTTATATTGTATGCAGTCTTTCTGAGTGCTTATGGGAATTACTCTTGTGCAGATATGGTACAGAATTCACATCAGGGAATGTCCGGAAGTATTTTAAAAAAGTGAAAAATGCCCAAGAGGCCCATGAGGCAATTAGACCTACTAATATTCATTTATTGCCATGTAAGTTACTGATACTGAAAGATATTATATATGTTTTCATATAAACTTATAGATGGCCTTTTAAAGTCCAAAAACTGTTGGATCGATTTTATTTGTAGCAATGCTGGCCAAAGTACTTGATGAAGATGCCTTGAAGTTATACACTCTTATCTGGTCTCGAACAATGGCATGCCAAATGGAACCTGTTATGATTGAACAGGTTGGGATATAAATGATCATGTTATTAGCAAATGAAGAACTTCTCTCTCTTTATCTGATTCAAGCTACTATGAGTAGGCTTATGCAGATACTTTCTTTGTGGATCAGTGTGCCTTATGCTCTTGTCTTCATCTATGTTAACTAATTATTTGTTCTTGCTATTCCTTTTTTGGTCATTGATATTATTTTTTTCAGATCTGTGCATTCTGGTATCATGCTTGTATGCTGTGCCATTGAATCTGCATCATCACTACCAATAATGCTTGATGAGCTTCCAGTTGTTCACAATCATGTTCATTCATTTTATTCTGTCTGTCGACTTCTTCAGTGACTTCTCTTATGGCTAGTCAATTCAAGCATGTGTATTTATTCTTACAAATTAAACATGGTTTTAGCCAGGAAAACTCTTCTAGGCTTTGTCCATTCTTTTATTTTTATGCATCGGATTTCCGGTCATCTATGCTTTATGTGACACTGTCCTGGTCCAAATAGGTGCAAGTTGACGTTGGAGATACTGGGAAATTGATTGTTTTCAGATCTACATCCTCAAAAATTGATTTTCTTGGATACCAGGCAGCTTATGAGGTATGATGGCAGACTTGCATGTTTGATGTTTTTTTATTGTTTCTTGTAGTATTTCCCTTCTTGAGCACGTGTCAATATCATGAAGATGGATTATATTACATGATCGTATGTTCTTCAGGACACTGAAGCTGTGGCAATAAGAACCAGGGAGAATGAATTGAGTGAGCGTCAGAGATCTTTTGAAATTCTCAATATTCTAAAGGTAGTATTCTCAACTATGATGGTTATTGCCTACATTTAACAAAATAGAGGATTGTGCCATTCTCATTAGGATTGTGAAGATTAGGTGGTTTTCAAGGATTTATGACAGACTGCTACCTTCATGTTGCTTATGTCTAGCATATTCACCTTCCTCTTAGTTTTGAAATAGCTTCTGCTTTTGTTAAAGTATCTTGGCTTCTTTGATTGGTGTGCATTGGCTTATAGCTTGTCTAACTTTCCTGTTTGTAGTCAGGGGATCCACTACATCTTAGTGACGTGGAACTCATGCAGCACTTTACTCAGCCGCCTTCACGCTACTCCGAGGGATCATTGGTACCTAACTGCCATTATATCTTTACAGTTTTCCTTTCTGCTAATTTGTTACAAAATATGATGTTCGTCTCACCTTGTCAATTGATGTATGTAACAGGTTAAGAAGCTGGAAGAACTTGGGATTGGAAGACCATCGACTTATGCGAGCACTTTGAAAGTTCTGCAGGTAATTCATGCAGCTGAATTTAATCTTTTCTTTATGATATATGTTCCTTGTTAACAAAACCTTCCTCTAGTCCATGACATGTTTTTCATTTGTACAATGTTCTCACATTTTAATTAGTGATTTCTGTTCTTTTCTGTTTTCATGTCTCAGGATAGAAACTATGTCACGGTAAAAAACCGTGTACTATATCCAGAATTTCGAGGTCGTATGGTATGTTGCATGCTACAATTTAATTTTCTTTTATTCTGCATTTCTATTAGTCCCTGAGGAAAGACCTAAATTAAATTAATTTGGGTAAATAAACAGTTGGATGTACTTTGATGGTTTCATGCCGATCACGAAAGTTCTTTTTATCCAGTTTGTAATGTTAGAATGTGGGTCTTTATCTTTCAAATTAACTGAGCACTAATTGCTTAGAATGTGGGTCTTTATCTTTCAAATTAACTGCTTACTAATTGCAATACTAGCCATTACAAAGACATCATTTCTATCCAGTATGACTAAAGGCTGTAAGTTCTAGAGAGCCTCCGGGATTTTATAACCTGACATAGATATGCCTAACAAAGTAAATATTAAAAATTTGAATAACTTGATGTGGACACTAATGGTCACATTGAGTGAAAAAAGTACAATGTACTAGTGATTTGTTAAAGAAACACCTTCTATTACTTCTTAAAGTTTATCCGGGTTTATCCTAGATTAATTTTGTGACCTACTAATCACATGTGATTGAAAAATTGTTCCCTTTATGCTACATCACCTAAAAATGAGAAAAAAAGGAAAAGAATACCAAAAAGAATAAAAAAGGGAATGGATTATTTTTGCATCGTTTGATTATTTGCTACTCCTAAGTAACCTCTTTTACTTGCATCCTTTTGGTTGAATAGGTGTCAGCCTTTCTCTCTCACCATTTTACAGAGGTCACAGAGTACAGTTTTACTGCAGATATGGAGACTGAGGTGAATTTATGAATTTGCATTCTGATGTTCCACTATCCTCTTTGACAGCTTTAGACCTCTATCGAAAATGTTAATACTGTTTGATCAATCAAGAAAGAAGTTTTTTCCTTCCTTTCAGCTGCTTTATATTTTATCTTCTTTGTTCTCAGCCCTTCCTCTTTCTCTTTTGTTGTTTCTTTAGATCTCCTTTTGTTTTCTGTTAGTTATAGAATTCCTCTTTATCTATCTTTCTACAGCTAGATAATGTTTCTGCGGGCTCAACTGAATGGAAGGGCCTTCTGAAAGATTATTGGGAACGATTCAGTTCACATTGTAAACGTGCTGAAAGCATCCATATCCATCAGGTAGCTTCCTTTCCATCTTGAAGCTTTCCACATTGTTATCGCTTAAAAACTTTTAACATCACTCTTACTAAGAACTTTTACTTAAGACATTCTAAAAAAGCTTTGATTGAAAAATATTCCATTATTCACGAAGATCAAAAGCTAAGCTATATGTCATGAATTTCTTACTTTCTTGGGGAAAAAGGAAAGGTTAGTTTTGCACTTTTCTAGTTGATGGAACATGCGTGTTGTTACAGTTCCTAATTCTGTAATTTCACTCTTTTTCTTGTCACCACTGATATCTTTATTGTTTTCACTTTTCCACAGAAAACCAACTGTAATTGCAGATAAAAACTGTAGAAGAAACGAGAATATTTTGTTTTCTTAAAGTTTTTGTTCCCTGGTTTATTATATTCCCTTAATTGTAGTCATTGATATTAGATCTTTCGCTGTCAAATTTTTCCTTTTAGGTGGAGAAGATGCTGGAGAAGACATTTGGTGATTTTTTGTTTGGTTCACTGCCTGATCACAATAGGACATGCCCAAGGTAGCACATATACACCAACACTCCATGTAGTTGTAGATTTCCAACATTTTTATCCCATAACCATAAATCACGAATTCAGTGTCAACCATGACCTGGTTTTGTCCCGTGCGACATATTCTAGTTATTGTTCTGTTCTTACATACATATTCAAGTTCATATGACAAAAAGTTCTGTCTATTACGTTTTTCTTTTTCTTTTTCCTGTCCATAAGTCTTGTTTGATTTTCCTTTGTCTCAGTTGTATGGAGGGCACCTTGATCTTCAAAGTAAGTAGGTTCGGTGCAGGCTATTTTATAGGCTGTGATCAGCATCCAAAGTGCAAGTAAGTTTGAACATTGATATATTTCTCTTTTATGCCTTATCTTTAGCTGGATTTTTTCTTATTTTTATTCAACTAAAGTTACAAGACATTCAATCTTCTTCATTTTTATGACCATGATCTCCTATGGAAGTGAAATGAATATTCTGTCTCTCTGTCTCTCTTGATCATACCTCTAGTTAGATTCCTTTCATTTTCTGTATTAAAACTAAATAATTTATTTGCCTTGTGGAATGTTGTTTTTGGTTCTGAATTTTTTTTTGATAAAACTGCAGATACATTGCTAAGTCATTATATGGTGACGAGGAAGAAGAAGAAATTCCTCGAGGCCATAAATCAGTTGAGGAACCGAAAATACTAGGTCTCCATCCGGCTTCTAATGAAAAGGTTTCTTTCATTCTACGTTCTTTTCGTCTGATGTAGCCTTTCAGCTGAGAAGTACTTGTTCATTCAGTGACAAGTTTTGTTGGCATTAAATGTCATCAAACCTTTTCTTCCATTTTAGATTCTTCTGAAGAGTGGCCCTTATGGATGCTACGTTCAGCTTGGTGAAGACAGGAAGGGTTACACACCTAAAAGAGCCTCTGTTTCCCATGTATGTTAAAAGAAAGTCTTTCATTCCTTTCTCTCTTTTGGTTGACAGGTCAATTTGCTTTCAGGAGCAGCAATGCACTAACAGTGGATGAAAATGTTGTTTACAGATCAAAGCAGTGGATGCTATTACACTCGAAAACGCTATTGAGTTGCTACGCTATCCTGTTACATTGGTATATTTGTCATCTCTATGTGCTTTGTTCTGTTTTACATTCTATATTCTGTTTCTGTTGAATTAACATGTTCTTGGATGTGCACCTAGGGTAACCATCCAAAGGATGGCCATCCTGTGGTAATAAAACTAGCTAGGGTTGGGTTTTCCATTAGACATAGACGCACGATAGCTTCAGTTCCTAAGGTACTTTCTTGTTTAGCCATTCTCTTACAATCATATTCGGAATACAGCTTCTGGTACTTCAAATGAGTGAATTTTGCAGAATATGAAGCCAGAGGATGTAACCATGGAGAAGGCACTGGAGCTTTTGTCCAGTAAAAACGTACGGCAAAGTGGCCGACCGAAGAGAGAAGTGAAGGTTGAAGAAGCCATGGAGGCCACCGCCACCGCCGCCGCCGTGTAGGGAGGAGGTGCAGTGGTATCCTGATGACTTTTGCTTTGACACATTCATTTTTGAAGGGCAAAAACATGAACTTGGGAAGTGATTCTTTTGTAATTCTCACAAGCGGGGTATAGTGTTATGTGATTTGTTCTGTTGGAATTTGTGAAACAGGATAATCAATTTATTAATTATTCTGTAAATCCCTTATTTAATTATATTACAAATAAATTAATTTTATTTTTATTAAAATTAAGAAAGAGTATTTCTTGTAAAAAATTACTTATCTAAATTTTAGGGATGACAATAGATTGGCTCATGGCCCGTATATTGGTATTTTCAATAGGCCGGCTTATGAGTTAAGCCTAAGTTCAGATCAACCCCTACCTCCTTTATTACTGTCGGGTCATTTAAATCCGGCTGTTATCCTCTTGATGATAAACCTTATCCCCTGTTGTCTCACTGGCCAACGTTAACTTTTATTATTTTGAGGTCATATCTAATATTCAGAATTTATTTCGATTTGGTACCGCTCTCGCACTCCACACTAAAACTGTGGTCAATTATATTTATGCTTAGAAGAGTTGAACTTATGGTAGGATTGAGCTTGATCAGTCTAAGCTCGGACTTATTAAAAAAAGATGTTATTGTATATATTTAGTTTTTAAAAAATGATGGGACTGGCCATTGCAGGTCTCCTAATTTTTAAATTCAAATCAGGAAAAAAATTAATAAAATTTACAAGTATAAATTTTATTTGGGCTTATTGGGCCTTCGAAGAGGAAACCAACCCGTACAAGCCCATTTTCAGTTTTTAGCTGATAATTGTAAAGAAAAATAAAATAAAAAAGGTAAAACAAATCTTCACAATCCACGTACGTTTGAGACTAGAGAGAGAGAGAGAGAGAGAGAGTCTCAGTGTTCGAATTCTGCAATTCTAATCTTGCAACAACTCAGGTGCTCTTGATTCTGATTCTTTTGATCCTTTGTGTTTTACTTACGTTATTGTTATTCTTCTTAGGAGTTTTGATTCTTCGAAAGAAATCGTCGGCGTTTATGAGATTTTGTTTGCTCTTTTCTTCTTCGAAGAAAGCGAATGAGAAACGTGACGTTTGTCTTTCCGTGATTTATTGGGAATAATGCTAATCGAAAAGGGAAAAAGGAACGAGTTATGATCTAGTTTTCCTTTCGGTTTTACATTGTTCTCGTTGATGCAACGATTGTTCCTTTTTCCTTTTTTTAAAAAATTTGGTTTCTAAATCATTCCACAATCTGACAGGGAATTCAGGTGATTAGTATCTTGATAATATAGAAATAAAACAATAAATTGAAAGGGAAAAGATTATTGGAAATGCAGCAGAGAATGAGACAACAGCAACAGCAGGCTTTACTGATGCAACAAGCATTGCTACAACAACAGCAGCAGCAACAGATGTACCATCCTGGAGTAATTGCTGCTGCCATGTCTCAAGTGATTTTCTAATTCTATTATCAGTTTTTCCTTTTCGTTATGTCAATCTTTTGGTTTCATTACTTTTTATTGTAATTCTTTTGGGTTGGACAAAGTTTTGATTTTTTTTTTTCCCTTTTGAAAATGTCAGTTCACTCAGTGGAATTTTATTGTCGATTGAAAGTTAATATCCAGCTTTCAAGTTTATTAAATCCTTATGTCACTTTTGAATGTTGAAAATAGAAGAAAGGGAAAATCAAAAGCGACGGAAGATAATCCTATGATTGAAGGAAAACATGTTAGTAACTGCAGAGAATGAAAGTGGCGATGAGGAAGAATTAGAAGGATTTCTAATTCAAAAGATGCATTATGTTGTTACTGCTTTTTTGTCCTTCTAAGTCAAAAGATGCATTTTGTTTGTTACTGCTTTTTTGTGTCTAGATTGCAAATTTCATTTGCTCTTCTCGTTGAAATTCTTTTTGATTAATTTTTTCGTTGTTTTGGGACTCATATATTACCTTTTCTTTTGATCGTGTTCTGATTCTATTTTCTGCAGATGGAGCCGATTCCTAGTGGAAATCTGCCTCCTGGTTTTGATTCAACTACGTGCCGTAGTGTGTAAGAACAATTTCATTTGTTTCCTTATTTTGTTTCTTTCTGGAGTTCTCATTCATGTTTATACTTAAACATATTTTTACAACATAGTTTTCTTTCTGCTGATGGAAGTCTGGCTTCTAACAAAGATGAAAAAGTTCCATTTAGTGTTGCATACGTCATTTTTATCATATATGTTTGGATTCGTTTTTTCATGCACGGATGATCTAATAACTTGATAAATTTTAGCTATGTAGGAAATATTCATGTAAATGTCACTGAGAAACTCCTTGCTGAAGTTTTCCAGACTGCTGGTCCTGTGGCAGGATGCAAGTTGATCAGAAAGGATAAGGTTTGATTAGGACACTACCAAAGTGTAGTTGTCTTCCATATTTCAGTTTCTTATTTGTTTTCATGAATAAATGCTGTTTTATTGGGTTTCTGTCTGTCTTCATTGTCATGTGATGTTTAGATCCTCTGAGAGAGATGTCTGTGTAACTTCTTGTTAATCATATTATTGGTCTAATAACAGACCTTGTGCAGGACAGCAGTTCTAAGACTGATTATAACGTATAATTTGAAAATGACCTGTCTTAGAGGTCAAATTGTAAATTCCTTTTTTTGCATTATGATGTTTATTCAATGTGATTCTCTTTCCTCTCTCTCTGATGGAAAGTGCATATTTTTTCTTCTGGAAATCACTTTCTATTCAATTAATAGGTTTTGGTTAAGAAAACATTGTGCAGGTTTTAATTTCAATCTGTGCTTAATTTCTTTTCACTAATGGTTTTAACGCACTCAATTTGAAGCTAATGTCATTCTATTCATATTCAATAAGGAATCAACTTTGCTTAAATATCACTTCTATAAATATATGATATTGATGTCTGAATCATGCAATTTCCCGATCATAGGTGAAACCTTTGGTCAACCACCCTGTTTCTAGAAACATGTGCAGACCAAAACAGAGAAACTTCAGTTATGCAGTTGCAAATATGATTCAGCGTATCCATACCAAACTATTTACACTTGTTTAATGATTGATCTTTTCTCTATAATTGCAGTCGTCATATGGTTTTGTGGATTACCATGATCGGTCATCAGCAGCTCTTGCAATAATGACACTGCATGGTCGACAACTGTGAGTATTCATATCATTTTGAATTAAAATTCCTTATTCTAGGGTCATCTCTATCATAATTAACTTTCCTGAGTTACAAAGTTTTTAAGAAGAAGAAAACTTAATGTCAGTTTTTGTGCTGCTTGTCTTATTAACCCTCATTTCATTTGATTTTTTATTTTATTTTTATGGAAGAGTTTCTCATGGCTGATTCCAGTCACTTGAATCCAGTGTTACCAATACAATATTCTTTGGGGAATTATGCGTCTGTTGTTAAATAACATAATCCACTAAGCTTCAAATGCAACTCTACCCGTGTGTGCATGTGTGTCAGTTTTCTTGGTGTTTATTAATGTATGGATTTCCTTCCATTAATTCTCTATGGACATACGTTCCAGTTACGGTCAGGCCCTTAAGGTTAACTGGGCATATGCGAACAACCAAAGGGAAGACACATCAGGTTACTTTTAGCTCTTTTTTCGCTTGTTTATTTGATTTTGGTTTGTATGATTTTGCATTCCTTCTAATACAATACCTTCTTCTGTGCATTTCTCTGACTGTTCATTGAATTAATCCTCTCTTCCTTTTAGGGCATTTCCATATATTTGTTGGTGATTTGAGTCCAGAGGTTACAGATGCAACTTTATTCGCTTGTTTCTCTGTCTATCCTAGTTGCTCGTAAGTTCCTCCACACATACTCCTCCTTTTGCTGTGTTAAGAAATCAATCTGTATCTCATGATATCTGCATCTTATGTAGAAGAAGCACCTAGTAATGAGAATAATTTTGCAATGCGTTTAGTGGAAAGGGATGATGTTTGTTTGGTTGTATGGAAGACCAAACTAAGTTGGAAAGTGGAGTGCTTTGTTTGTCTTCCTTAAATCTTATGCTCCCTCTTTTGGTATTTTGACACTTCTTGTTATTATTGTCTAGTTCACTAGAAGCTTGTCTTTCTATTTTCCATCTTTTCTTTTTTTCCTTTTTTTTTCTTGATAAAGTTCCCAACCTTTTCTTGTGATTCATCATTCTCAGAGATGCGAGGGTCATGTGGGATCACAAAACTGGTCGCTCAAAAGGATATGGCTTTGTTTCTTTCCGCAATCAACAGGTCTTTTTAGAAATCATTCTTGTTTTCTTCTTCCATGCAATCCTGACGATTGACAAGTTAGGTTTTAGGAAACAGAATATGAGCTGGTAATGTTTTGGATCTGTCCTTTCTAGAATTATGTGTTTAGGATGCACAAATAGGAGTTCACTCACAGTTAGGTGCTTAAAACCAAAGATTTTTGGCATCCTCTGCCAAGAGGCCTTGTTGTATTCTTTTGATCATTCTTTCCATAAACTGATTTAAGTACTTCATGATATTTGTGTTGCAGGAAGCACAGAGTGCTATCAATGACTTGACTGGTTAGACATTGAAAGCTTCTATTGTCTAGTGATTGGTTCCATTGGTATGGATTCTCTTGGTAAAATGTTTGATCTGTGTTTAAAACCCCAATTATAGGTAAATGGCTTGGGAACAGGCAAATAAGGTGCAACTGGGCAACTAAAGGTTCAGGATCAAATGAAGACAAGCTAAGTACTGACAACCAAAATGCAGTTGTACTCACTAGTGGATCTTCAGGTAGGATGAATCTTTATTTGGGCCATAATATACAATCCCTGGTGGAGTGGGACATGGGTATCTTTAGTGGACACATATTCTGCACCAGGTCCAGGCAAAAACATCCACAATGATTTGAAGAGATTGATTGAGTGTTGTAAGCATCGTTATACAAACATGGTACCATTTTCAAGTCGAGTGACCTAGTTATCTGATGATTGAGTTTTCTGGTTCAATCGGGAGCTGTGTGTATTGGATTTCAGAGTTGGAACCAGATTAATCTAATAGGAGAGACTATTAATGATTTTCTAATATCTTTGGTCTGTTGAGGAATTGAGTTTATTTTATATATGGACTTCTGATTCATTTAAGGAAACTGGACTTCAACTAAAAGTCAGTCTCCTGAAAGTATGCATATATATGGGTCAACTAAAAGTCAGTCTCCTGAAAGTATGGATATATATGGGTCAACTAAAAGTCAGTCTCCTGAAAGTATGCATATATATGGGTATACATGTATAAATGTATATGTAGTTGTGTGTGTATGTAAATATGTATGTATGCATGGATTTCTTGGGTGCTCGTTCCTTTGTCTAAAGCAGTCGTATAAGATCAAAAGCCCAGTTACAATGCAATATTAGACTTCAGTCTTTTTACTTATTTCAAGCTCCAAGTTCTAGTTGTGTTAAATCATTGTCTGGTCTATTACTAAGGTGCATATATATTTTGCATGGGCTGGGCAGTATTGTTGATGTTGATGGATATTTTGTTGTGCAGAAGGAGGTCAGGAAATTGCTAATGAGGATGCTCCTGAAAACAACCCTGCATACACCACTGTCTATGTTGGCAATCTTTCCCATGAGGTAATGGAAGGATGGAAATTATATGCATCAACTGTGCCTGAGGCAATGATTTCTATATTGTTAATGTTCTCTGATTGCATTCTGTTCTCAAGGTGAACTTTTCTGGAGACTGTATAAGTTAACTATCAGTTTTCTGGGGTGTAACGCTTAACTGACTATTTGTTGTGGATAGATAAGGAGGTGCTATCTCAAATATGACCAAAATTTTCACTGCCTGTGATGACAGATTCGTTGTTTTGAAAGTTAAGCTATACTATAATAATACTTTCTATATTGCGTCTAGGTAAAATTATACTGTGATCACCCTGAATAGAAAACATGATGCATATTCAAGTCCAATGTAATAATAGCTTTGTTATTGTCTGCTCCACTTTAGTTATCCAATTTTTTCCATAATCAATGCAAGTTGTTTGTTGTGCGCTTCCTTATACCTCCACATTCAGATGTTTGTTTCATGATTAAAATGAGAGACCATGCCAAATCTGTCCTTTTTCTTGACAATTTGGTTTGCGCATCAGGTAACTCAAGCTGAGCTTCACTGTCTCTTTCATGCTCTTGGGACTGGGGTGATTGAGGAGGTACGCATCCAGAGAGATAAGGGCTTTGGATTTGTTAGATACAATAGCCATGAAGAAGCAGCCTCTGCAATTCAGATAGCCAATGGGAAAATAGTACATGGAAAGCCCATGAAGGTCAGACATCTTTTTGCCTTTCTCATAACATTTTAATCTGTATATTCCTAATAGTGAGAATAATCAGAATTTCATGCACTATCTTTTTGTCACTATAATGCTGTTATTGGATTTTGGTGCCAGTTCATACATCTAGTGCTTGATCTTGCATGAAAACCATCTCATTTTGCTGTTAACATAAGCTATTTAGTTTTTCTACACGTTGCTTCCTATTATGCAAACCAATTTCTTGCCAACATTTCGCATATGTTCATGTAATTTTTGCAGTGCTCATGGGGTAGCAAGCCAACTCCTCCAGGAACAGCTTCAAATCCACTACCACCGCCAGCTCAACCATACCAGATCCTGCAGTCTTCTGGCATGAACCAGGGCTACTCCGCAGCTGATTTATTGGCTTATCAACGACAACTTGCATTAAGCCAGGCTGCTGCATCTGGCCTTTCCGGTCAAGCTCTTGCTCAGCTTACTGGACAACATGGTTCCATGGGATTGAGCTCTGGTGGTTCCCAAACACTGTACGAAGGATATCCAAATAGTTCTTCAGGTCACCATCTCATGTATTACCGTTGATGGAAGGGCCTTTTAACATAATTTTGTTTTCTTCTGGATACCCTGGCAACTTTTCCTTGTCCTGGGAGTTACTACCTTCTTTTATCCTCCTTTTTTAGTTTGTTTTCTGCTATTTATCCCCACCATTCCTCGAGTTGTGAGTTCAACTTCGATTTAAGTAAGTTTTAAGTTTTGGTGTATGCTGTATTATGTCTGTGATAAAGAGTTGCATGCCTTCGTTTCTACGGTCTAGTCAAGTTAAATGATGTCTGCTTCAATTATGTCCTCTAATTCGATTGTTGTAAAGGATTCGTGATTTGCTTCAGGAATTTATCTACTGGGTGTTTGTTGTTACAAAGCTTTCAGGAAGGGTAAGTGTAAATTGCGTCACTTTGAAAAATGAAATTTAATCCTAAGTAGACATAATGCAATTTTCAAGCTTACATATCATATTACGTGTGTATGCCCTATGTGCATAAGACTATGTAGATGGTACCCCCATTGACTTCCTAATTGCAATCAATTCCAGCATATGTTCAATTCCAGCATATGTTTTCTTTTTTTCCTTTTAGATAAAAAGATACATAACTGCTAAATTTAGCTGTATATGAAAATGTGTAAAATTTGTATATCAAATAAAGGCTTCCGAAATGCTTAAATCAAAACTTTGTTAATGCAAGACATGACACTCTGCAAAGCTAGTGCAAGATGACAACGGCAAAGTTCTAATAATCTTAACGAAATCTCAATTTGTCACTTTAAGCCTTTTTTTTTTTTTGGTATAAGAACGAACTGATTTAGGGTTTTTAATTTTAACAATTTGAGTTATGAATTTGATTTAGAGATTTTAATTAAAAAACGATATAACTTAGTTAATTAAGTTTGATGTGTTTAAGTGTTTAAGGTTTTTGTTTTATATGGCAAGTCATGTTGGTAACGTTAACAGAAGTACTGATATCGGATTATAACTGAAAAATTTTGAAAGTTTGAGTATTTAATTATTTTTTTTAAATTCATATTATAATTGTAACATAATTTGTGATTTTTTAATAATTAACTCTTAAATAAATTATTTAACGACTCAATTCCATCCGGAACAATTTTAGCAACTAGATTAGTTTTAAAAAATTTATAAAATGTGTGGTTTGCTCCATTACATAAAGCTTAGAGACTCTTTTTAAGATTCAATAGTTGCTGCCTTTGGAAGGAAGGTTACTATATGGGATAGCACATAGTGTCTGTAAGTTGATCATCAGCTATTATAAATGACTTAATCTGTCAGATTATGTTAAATTTCCATTTTCACTTCCTTGGTATTTAAACCATTCTTCTCCTTGGAATCAAATGCTGATAAGGACTTCCTACAATCCTATGTCAAGTGTTACCAAGAAAGGAGGCGAGCCAACCGCCAAAACTGTTTCTTTCATCTGGGAGTAGCACATCCTGACACTAATGGAAAGATTTTTAGTATATTTCTTTCAATTGTCCAAATGATACAGACCTTTACAGAAAATAAAATATTGATGTCTTCAAGTGTGTTTCAGAATCTGTCTGCTACCATGTCATATAACTAGAAATGTGAAGTCAAATCTAAGAACTTGTCTATCCATTTTCTTGGCATGCTCAATCATCTTCTTCCTCTTTTTGCTGAGATGGGCAATGACAAAATTGGCATCTTTTAGGATTTCGATCTTCAAGTGAAACTACATGGCAATAACCTTGTGGCCTTATCTAGATTCTCTGTACAAGTTCGAAAGTTAAAAAGACTTTTTGTACATGGGCTGTGCTAATCATAGAATCATGAATTCCTCATAGTTCTCGTGATAGATACCCTGGCTAATCAAGTATAACTTCGGCCGTTTATTGACTCGTTGTGGAGCTTGTTGTTCTTTCATGAGAGTATGGCAAAGAAGATTTACTCTGCAAAAAAGTTGACGGAGAAGATCTTAAGTTCATCTGGTAAAAAGGATATAAAGCAAGGATATAAGTCAAAGTTCAAGGATCAGCATTCTTCCATGATGTGTCCTTTCAGTATATCTTGCCCAAAGTCTGCATAAAGCTTTTTTCGTTTGGTTCTATTGTGCAATTTATGGCAATTTGCTTTGAAAATTCAAGATCTTTTTGGTTTCGACTACTGCATTTGTCAACTTACTAGCTGTACGGAAACTTGGCCATCGTGTGCAGAGCGATTTGTACTTCCTGTCGACAATGAGTGAGTTAAAGATTTGTCAGCTAAAGCTCTCAATCTGTTGAGTTCAGGCAAGATAACCTTGCCAAGGTCTGGTCTGTCTTTGCGCCTTAACTCTGCACACTTGAGTGCCAACTCTGCAAAGCACTTGGCTTCTTCCATTGGCCAATCAGGCACTGTTGGATCCAGCAGATCGGCTATCCTGTCCTTTTCAATGGCCCTTTCAACGAAGTGAGTCAATCCCATTGGTGGCTTCCCTGTTAGTATTTGAAGAAAAATGATCCCCAAAGAGTATATGTCAGACTTGATACCAAGCATTCCTGTCTGCTGGTACTCTGGATCTATGTAGCAGAAAGTGCCAGCAGCTGATGTCATCCGATATTGTGTCACACTGTCAGCAACAGATGGTGGGACTAGCCTAGCCAAGCCCACATCACTGATCTTGCTCACGTAGTTTCGGTCGAGCAAAATGTTTGCAGGTTTTAGATCCCGGTGCACAAGTGGCTCTGGTTTAGTTTGGTGAAGAAAAAGCAAACCAGTTCCGATTTCAGCTGCAATTCTGAACCTCATTTGCCAAGATAGAGGTGGAGTATTACCACGTCGGAATAGACGATCTTCCAAACTTCCATTAGCCATGTATTCATATACTAAACATCCATACTCTGGACAAGCTCCCAGGAGGAGGACCATGTTTGGGTGTCTAATGCAACTCAGCACCTCAACCTACAAAACAATCAACAAACTAATAAGTCAAGAAGCGTATGGTTTCCTGATAATGTTATGAAGAGGTTGAATGTGGGGTCATAGCTGGTTGCATATGACATAGACCTAAAGAATTCTTTAGAACATATCCTAATTTTTATAGGTATACATATTTTAGACTTTTGATCCTTGTGAGCTATTTACTTTCTTTCTTCTCATGGTTCTTCTCTAAAGTCTTGTCCATGATACTGAACTGAGGAACAAATGGACAAACCCAAATAGTGTAGCTTTTGAATGTCCACCCATTTCATTTTCAACCTTGAAAATCATTCTAAGAACTAAAAGTATCAGAAGCTTGTTCGACTGATACTTATTTTCAAAAGTCACATACCTCTTGCTGAAATTGGGACCTTCCCTGTTGAGCATCAGGACGCAAGGCCTTGATTGCCACTGGAGTATGCTCAAGATAACACTTGTAGACAGGTCCATAACCCCCTTCCCCGATCTTGAGGGAGTCCGAAAAATATTCTGTTGCGGCTTCGATATCTTCAATCGCATACTTCCGGTACCTGACATCTGAACTTGCCAAAGCATCAAGTGCCTTTCTCTTCTCTTCTGCTTCTCTCAGTGCTTTCATTTCAGCGTTGATTCTTTTTTGTGCTTCCAGTTCTGCAAGTCTCTGAGCTGCTTCAGCTGCTTCAATGGCTGCTCTGGACTTGGCTTTCTCCTTCTCTACAATTGCCATAGCAGTTTCCTCAGCTAGTCTTGCCTCTTCCAATCTTCGCTCCTCTTCCATTTTCCATACTTGTAGCTCCTTTGCCTAAATGCAGATGGTCTAAGAAAACTGATTGAGATCTCAAAAGTGTAACGAAGATGCATTTTACCAAACCTTCTGTTTTGCTGTAAGTGCTTCCTTGCAGGCTGTGCTGTACATTTCCATGGTTTGCTTGAGCTCCAGTTTTAGTCTCTTCATTTCAGCTTCTACATCATCCTGCATCTTTTTGTTTTCTTTTTGAGTTAAAAGCATTAGGAATACATATCTAAATAAATGATGTGCAGATGCAGAATGTGCTGAAATATTGCTTACTTTGGGAATGACAAGAGAATTTAACCAATATAAAAGATCATTACCAAGCTCAGTCTAACTGAATGCAACTAGACATTATCTACTATTAACATTTTCTTAGTTTTAGCTCTCATTCCATTTTCTCTTGTGGTTCATACAGAACCACTCTTAAGTCGATATGTAATTCTTCATAACCATATTCCCTTCAGGATTTGAATGGAAGTGGATAAGCTCCTCGTCGTTCCTTGCTACTTATCCAAAAGATGGTATAAACTTTTATTTATGTTTATTGGTTAATAATGAGTAGGTGCATATCTACGAGTATAGATGTTAAGAGGACCGGATGCTCTATAGTATCTGCAAATATTGTCCAGCCAATGGCTGCACATTCTTACCATTGTCTGTGATGCTGATGACAATCTATCGCTTTCCATTGATAAGTCGGATGGAGAGGTGACATCCACGGATCTTCTTCCATACTGAATTGTTTCAAAATTAGAGTCAAAGTCCATGTCTGAAAAGTTTGAATGTCTGGAGCCACGGCTACCACCACCACCATACCCTACTCCTGCTGTTTCTTGGTTGTCGTAGATTGACGGGAAAATCCGGTCAATACTAGGTCTGCCTGAGCTGACAAAGGAAATATCATTGTCTGGTGGTGCAGGCAGTTCACCATAGGACTTTCCGTTTGGACCTCTTCTAGTGAATGGCGACCTGTTTTTAGTCACAGTGTCTTAAGTTAGTCCTCTCAGGCTCATTGATATAGTAGTGTATAGCCACTAGATTGCACCTTTCTTGTTCTAAATGTTTGCTAAAAGCAAAAGCAGGTTACATGTAAGTAGTTCTATGGTATCAGATATGTACACATTGTAACCAATAGTTTCAACTATCAACATAAATGTCCCGAGTCTAAACTCTAGAGAGTAATACAGGTTTTATGAACTTTTACCTGAAGAATTCAGTCTCTTCAGTTGATCTTTGTGGTTGCTCAGTAGGTGTCTTTGGCCCTACTGCAAGAACAGATATCATCCTTAACATTTAGTCATTGATGTCATTGACACAAGCCACTTAGAAAATAAAAGAACAAGTAGGAAATGCAGATAAGGAAAAAGTTCTTCTAACCTCTTCTATTAGGAGTCTGGGGAACAGGCACTTCCTTAGGAGCTGGTTTTGGGCTTGGTTGTTGTTGATTAGGAGGCTGGTTAAACAGTGGTGATACAGATGGTGCAGGACGTGAAGCAGATCTCATGGACTGAATCTTACCTTTGGATATTACATATACAGTACAAAAGTCTGGTGCCCCCTTTGATACTGTGCCAGGGATGTCTGTGGTCTTGAATCTACTGACATGAAACTTTGCATTGCTAAGTAATCTCGGATATCTTCATTGATTGATCAGTACAATGAGATAATGAAGCAGTAACCCGAGGGTGCTAAATAAATTTTCCTATGTGTTGTGTACTAACCATTGCATTTGATTTCACAGAATGAAAGCTTCTAAAGTATTCTTCCCTTGTTGGATTGTTTAATTATTTAATAATGGTTGGATTGAGTTTGCTGCAGTTGATCTGTCAAGAATCAAGAAAGGTACATACCTAAATAGGCCTGTTTTTGCAGAGGCACCAAGTAATAAGACCTCAATTGCTGCGTGGGTTACGTATTCGATTAATGCTCTTGCTACGTCTGTGTCTTCCAGTACAATATCCTTGCATTGAATCTGATGCCAAAATATTTCAGAATAATTAGAGACTGCACTACCTACGTGCCCTTGACAACCACCATAATCAGCTAACATCTACTGAATGTGGAAGAAAATAATGTATTTGATAGTGTGCATTCTTCAATAATGAATTGGTGCAGATAAACAGGGAAGTTGCAGAGCAGGTGTTTTCCAGATCCAGTGAACGAAAATAAGAAAATTTGTATCTTGCCCACATACATCTTTTCGTGTGCAAAAGCAACGGAATGGAAGGAATAACTCCTTGGTCTGTGAATCAGGTTCCTTGCATACTAAAGCATTTAAGGCATTAGAATCAGCAACTTGGTTCATCCCTGCACAGAAACAACATATACAAATGCAAGTTGAGAGATTTATGATCACAAACTCGGTTAGAATGATCCAAGCAATAAATATTCTTCCTTTAGATACTAAAAGGGTAAAGAAAGTAGATACGCATTATGATTCATTGAAAGTGTGATAGATAGCATTATGATTCATTGATAATGTGATAGATAAGGTCATTTTGTTCCATCTTCCATGCATGCATCCTTTTTTTTTTTGTGCACATGTGCACGTGCTTGATGTCTTCCATTGGTGAGGCTTACTTAGTGTGGCAATGGAAGGAGAGGCCGAGAGAGCTGGCTTGAGCTTAACGTGGATGAGAATGATTGTCTGGCCTCTCTGCATAAGATGATCGGTAGCCCATTTCAGGGCATTTTGGCTGTTTTTATCTTTGTCTATTGCCACTGCCACCAATCCGTTTCCTCCTTCTCTTCTATCTGTTTGTGATCTTGGCATCCACATCTCTCTACACCCCTGAACTTTTCCACAAAATCAAAACTTTTACAGATTGTTGTTTCTTTTGATACGGAAGCTGGTCATAGAATAGGGAAATGCATACTAGGAATGAAAGCTTGTCGCAAAATGGGACATGGGTATTCTTTTTTGGATCTCCCGGTCTCTCTCACAAGGACAAGAGAGAGGAAAGGCACAAACTTTTTTGTTCTGCAATTTTTTCTAACTTGGTCCTTTTTGGTCTGAAGCAAGGAAGACTATGGTTACACCTCTCTGAATTAGCTTGTTTTTAGCATTTCTCTAACTTTATTTGATTGTTTCAAACTAGTGAGCCCTCATAAATCTCTCCACACAATCTCTTCCTCTCTTAGATAAACAGCTCCATACTTTACGGCCATTCAGGCATTTGACCCCCCAACTACTATGTGCATTAGCATTTTTGCCATCCATATCTTCACTTTGGCCTATTTTTAGTTATCTTTATTTGGTTAAACAAGTACTTTTATTGTCTTTCTAAATTATCTAGAAACTAATGTAATTCCAAAAGTTATGAACATTATCACTTAGAAAATGATCCACCTTTGAGCAAACAAGGATTGATAATTGGTTGGAAATTTTATTTAATCAGATGCAAACAGTTTCCATATAAGCCAAGAAGGAAATCTAGTTGAAATGCATTAGCATTGTGGTTTTACAAATTCACACGGTGTTACAAGCATGTCTGTTCTTTTCCTTCAGAAACCAGCTTCCATGAGCACAGCATAAATTACAAATACTTAAGTGGAAGATATCGGCTCAAATAATGCTCTCAAGGCCCAGATTAATGTTGACAAACAAGTTTTCTCTTCCTGTATATGGTGTATGGTTACACTTGAATGTCTATACGCTATACTACTGATTGCTTCCCTTTAAGCATTATTAAGATCTCTCTTCTATACATGTTGGATGAAGGTCATAATCACACACTTCACAAGAGAAGGCCCACAATCTGCCTTGCCTTCTGCAATAGTCGCATATAAATGCTTTTGCCATGTCCAACTTCAGTACATGTTCATGCTTTACATCCTTAACCTGCTGGGGCAATGCATCACCTTCCTTTTTCAAGGCTGCTTTTATATCTGCAATCCTTGACTCTGTAAATGGGAAGGCCTTGGCACCATACAAAGATATCATGGCTTTTCCTTCCAAGGTTATGGTTTTCCCATCCTGTCCAATTATGACCAGGCCTGGTATTCCTTTAACGTCAAAAATCCTACAGAGGTCTTGGCGCGTTCTGTCCTCATATGGAATTGCAAGCCATGGCATGGTACTTAGGTTGATGACAAATTCTTTGAGGTCCCGATCAGTAGAAATCAAAATAAGCTCAAAGCATTGATTAGTAGTAGTTATGAGCTCATTATAAGCTTCTATAAGTTGGGTAGTGAAGGCACGACTAGGAGGGCACCAGTATGCACCAAAGTAAAGGCCAATTGTCTTACCAACGAGTTGTGATATTAATATCTGCAGTAAGTTCACAAAAAAATGTTAAGTTTTTGCCCATATTCTAAATTACAACAGAGTAGATACCTTTTTAGCATCTCTATCTACTAGGTAATTTCTCCCTTCATGCATCAAAAGTCTTTCAATACTTCCTCCTTCACGCTTTGCTTCATCCATGATCTTTAGTTCCTCCCTTCTCTTCCTAGTGAAAGGAAAAGCTTCAGGGCCATAGTCTTCAATCAGCTTAATGAGATCCTCAGTTACCGGTATTCCATCCGAACTTAGTGAGATAAGTGATGGTATGTGGTCAATGCGACACATGTCACTTAATCGTTTATGTAAGACTGGATCAAATGGAACTGCAAGCCATGGCATGCACTTGAAGTGGTCCTTGAAACCATTCTCATCACGGTCAAAGGAGATGAAGATAATATCAACCCTTTTATCCTCGCTTAATAAACTGTTATAAAGCTGCAAAAGCTGGGGAAGAAAAGTTTTACATGGTCTACACCAGTTTGCAGAGAAGAAGAGGCAAATGATCTTCCCATCACAGGAAGACAAGGGTACCTGCAGATAGAAAATATTAGCTTCAATTGCTTTTGCAGTCTGAGTTTCAGTTTTGCGAAGTGCGAAGAATCGATATATGCATATGTACATATATAGATTAGCAACATATTATGGGAGATCATTGTTGTAGAAGTTTTCAAACGAAGATTATATACCAAAGTTGAGTTAATGGATAATAAAACCACAGAACAAGTGAGAGTAAAATGAGTACCTGTCAAATAGAAGAGACATTTTTTGTAACAATCAAAGGGAAAAGTTTTTTAGAGGAGTACCTGTCCTTCACCAGATAGAAGGAAATTAACTCCTTGAGATGCTAAGATTGTCACAAAGTTGCTGTTGTCAGTAATTTCCGCTTGAAACTCAGGCCCTGCCATTATCAGTGCAAACAAAAGCCGATATCCTCTCTTCTTTTATATTGTTCCCATTTGACTTCATGATCAAAAGAAACATACAGAAAAGTGTTATCTATAAAGAATCCAGTGATGCTCACATAAACATTTGTACTCGCTATTGGTTAGCTCAAGTTCCACAGACAACTTAAACCTTAACAATTTGACAACAAAATGGATTTTCTTTGTGAAGAGAAGAGAGAAGAAACTGATTGACTTCAAATTAAAATAAAAGCTCCATAATTGGTATATTTTCCTGATAATTTAGTGGAAACTGATGGTTATGCTACAGCAATTCCTTGGTACTAGTGCACCTACATGGCTGTTTCATTATACTAATCTGTCAACATTCTCAGTTGGAGTCACAAAGCAAAGCAGAGGAATCCAAAAGCAAGTTCAACATGGCTTCATAGAAATGAGAGCCACCAGTGCATATATTCCGCCAATATCTCACGCTAAAAATGTCCAAAAGTTTAGAAAAGATGATAAAATGACAACAAAAAAAGAAGAGAGAGTTTCGTTAAGTGAAGGAAAAAGTTTTTTTGTTTGGATTTTGTACCGTCATAAACTTTTGCCAAGATTCTTAAGCAACTCTCCAACTAGAAATGGTACATATCCCATCTTGCCCAGAAGATGGTAGAGATGAATCAAATGCTAATAGTGTTCAGAATCACATTATAATCATGTGTTAATTTTTAACCTTGCTATTACTCCCTCGTCTAAAATCATAACAAGGTTCTTAGATAGACCTCTCTTGCTGAGCATATTACATATTGCAGTTTTAGGAAGCACATTAGGCAACTTGTCAAGAAGGTTGGATGAGCTTGAACAATCAACCAGCAAAAGAGTACTCCGAAACAGGAATATATTCCTGTAACCAATTGAAGCATCAGAACTTTATCTTTGAAAATTTTTATCAGTGGTTGGTTCCATGCATTCAAAGCATAAAGATAAAATCTTTAAACTGGCATTAGCAACTTCATGAGATAAGTAAAACATTTTCATCTCAAAGCTGGAATTTCTACATAACCCCGTTGGAGAATCTCTAATGAAATACAAATTACATACCATACCCAACAATACACAACAAAAACTTGTTAACCCATAAACAAAGCTTCCATCTTTCCTATGGGAATGGCTTGCTAACACCAGTCCTCTCTTTCTCTGGCTATATATTCAGAAACCAATTAGAACAGGACAAAGCAAACATTTGCAAACCAAGTACAGCAAGTAGAACTACCTTAGTGTTTGTGAAGATCACGTCTGGTTGATGAAGTTGGATATGGAACGTAATATTCAAAGCTTAGAAGAGAAGGAGACGATAAAGATGATGCTTGATGGGACATTTAAAAGGAGGATAATGATAACAGAGAGCGTTGCTTGCACGAGATAAGGAATGCTTCCAAATTGTTACGTGCTACGCTATCACATTTTGACAAAAGCTGACGTTAACCTCTCGGTTCCAATTTTCCAGGTATATTCCATTAGTTAAGTTGATCAGATTGGAAAGGTACTCTCTTTCCAATCTCGGAGAGTTTATCACAAGCAAAAAAAACAATAATGACTTTGTCTTGGCCTCAGACATTTTTTTATTTAATAAAACAATAATTCAAACCAAATACGTAAATCAGTTCAACGCTTTTCGCAAACTAAATCAAAAGTCTTTTTGTGGCCCGATGGAGATAGCTAATAGCTTGATACTCCAACAGACCTGCGGTCTTCTTTTTTTTATTATTCCTGATGGATTTGTCAGATCCTTAAATCTGTAAAGATGAGGAAGGCAAAGAAGAGGGCCGTAGGGGGGCTGGACAGCTTTATGCGGCCTGTAATTGTTGGTTATTTCAGGTTCCTAGCGGTGAATGTTACTTAACCGTTTTATCATAATAATTTAAGCTGTTGTGTAAGCTCAATTTAATTAGTTTTATATAGTATTTATTAACACATTCCTTCAAATGAAAGTATTTTAAATTTAAAATTTGCACAGATTTATTTTTATCTTGTACTAAATAATAGATGAGTAGTAAGATTTTAACTCACGACTACTTGATCACAAAGACTTTAATACCATGTTAAGTGACCGTTTTATCACAATAGTTTTAGTTGTTATTTTAGGCCAACTTAATTAATTTTTTTATATTTACTAACATTTTTATGTGAGGCTAATTTAACTGGTTTTATATAATATTTTTATGCCATTCAACGACTTTTTCACTATTTGAAGAATTGTTCTCACTACTTTACAGTTACTTCATGTTCTTGGCATGTGTCATCACATTATCATTCACTATTTGAAGAATTGTTCTCACTACTTTACAGTTACTTCATATTCTTGGCATGTGTCATCACATTATTATTCACTATTTGAAGAATTGTTCTCACTACTTTACACTTACTTCATGTTATTGGCATGTGTCATCACATTATCATTTCTTAAACAAATAAGTACCTTGGTGAGTCTTTAGTTACCCATCCAGAGGCATCTTTTGTATATGATTCATTCAATTACACTTAAAATGCAGTCACACTGTTCCATGACCTAAGCTAAGCAATAACTAAAGTTACTATATAATAAATCTTATAAATTTATATACGGCAGAATTAATTGTTAAGATTAATTGACTTCGCATATTCTCGTATTTAGCATGACTTAATTATAGTAATCATCTTTCGTCTCACATTTGAATCTTGCAAGTCAGACAAAAATTTAGATAAACATGTACCAAAGCATGCCAACTCTTGCCTTCACTAAAGATTTCATTGACATTTCTCATTTCATCTTGCCTACTCATAAATCTTCCCCTTGTCCCATCATCAATATGCTATCTTTATGTCAATTCATATACTAAGCATCACTCAAGACTCCCTAATATTTGCACAATTTTACCATTTAAACTTAAAGATCTAATAGTAGTCATATAGAAGGCATATTACATGCCACGTTGACACATTGACACACACATAATATTGTGCATATTATAATGCCATATGAATATGCCACATCGTTATGATGCTGATGTATTGTTATATCAATTGAGATCATAACCTATAATTTTAATGATAATAAAACATGTTACCAATAATATTTTTATTTTTAGTAATATTAGTATTTGAAATTTATTAAAGATTCTAGAAAATGTGAGAGATCAAGTATGATGAAAACGTAAAATGATCAAATCAACAAAGTGGAGTACTAAATACAATTCAAGAGAGTTTTAAGGTAACTCAATTCAAGTGAATAAAAATACAAAAAAGAAGAATGAAGTAATTTCATATATATCAAATCATTATAATATTTTTATAACCTTATATTGGTTTGTTCAATAAATTAGGTAGTCATTTTTATTACAAGATCATTTACGTTTAGAGTATAATGTCTCTTTTTTTCATAATTAAGAGAGAGTTTATTCTAAGCTCTTTAGAAAGCTTTTTTTTAATCTTAAAACAATATTCAGATAAGTTTTTAAATAATTTTAGATTAATTTTTTCAATGAAATTGTATTTAAAATCTTTTAAAGAACTTGAATAGGTATTATTTATTATTATAAATAATTAGATTTGTTCAAAACACTATACATTGGTTACATGTTCATTGATTGAATGTAATTTTATTTAATTAGTCGAATGATTTTATTTAGCTACTTGAACATATGATGCATTTTAGACGAAATGGAAGTTAAATGTGTTGGTGTTGTTCCAAAACTTGGAACATCTCTTTCTTTCTTTAGTTTGTGCCCCAGTAAGGGAGTTTCACCTATTTTATATACTAGAATGTTTTGTAAGACTTTAACTCAAGTCTCTTGAGGCGGGTATGGATACCACATACATGCGCATGTGCATGTCACTCGGCCTGACTTGGTTGAGGCGAGGCATGGCATGGCATCGTCGCACATGTGACATTTAACTTTTTGGGACCCACTCATTTAATTCATATGGTTTTAACGTTACCTAGAATCTCTAAAGATCCCCACTTTTATTACATAATAACGTTTATTCCTTAATTCACATCGCTATTGTTATACCCAAACGTCCATCATCGTTATTATTATACTTTATTATACCCAAATGTTCCTTTTTTCTAGTATATATTCACTATCGATGGATGGTTTTTTTTCTACAAACACGCATAGCTCCTAATACACACACATCTTCTTCCCATCTCATCTCTTCTTTGTTCTTCTGTTGTTATTACTTCTTGGAGACAGTTCCTACTCCACCTTTTGGATTACACTGAAGCTAGTGGAGAAGGCATTAACCCTAGGATCAGATTCTGTTATCTTGCTGTTGGACCCCGAACCTTGAAGCTAAAATTTAGAAATAATAAAAGAAATTAAATGAGTGTTTTGTATGTGATTTGTGTTATAGATGATGATGATATTGGAATGTGAACCATGTTTGGATAGTGAGTTGAGAAACTCTTAGTGTGAATTATGGTCATATATGTGAGATATTAGGCAAAAATCAAGAGAGGAAATTTGGTAAATGATGTGATGCTATTTAAATGTAAGAAATCATATGATTTGAGGCTGAGATTTGAAAATTTTCAAATGATAGTTGAATTGTGTTAAATGATGTGCAATTAAGAAGGTAAAGTTAGGATGAAAGTTAAATGTATATGCTAATTCAAGGGAAAATTAAGGAATGATTGAAATAGAATTGGCTAAAGTTCCTTCTTTGAAGTTGTAGCTTACTCTTTTATCTTTCCAACGAGATCAAGTATGCATGTTTTCGAGATCAGAATTAAGAGTTATAGTTAATTCAAGTTATGATGTTATAGAAGATTGATATAAGTGACAGCTCTAATGCATGTTTGAAATTGGAGGTTTTGAAGAACCAATTTAGTTGAGATTTGAGAAATTCATGAATTGAATTTGTTGTTTGGATTGTTATGACGTGTGTAGACCTATGAATAAGTAAGTATGTAAAGATTATAAGTGTTTATGAAGTGAGTTTTGATGGAGGAAGCTTTGGAAAAATGGTTGAAGGGGTTTTGGAAAAGCGCATGTCAGTTAAACGGACATGTGAGTCCGTTTAACGGACAGCTACGGGTCAAAAGGACCTCTTCCCTTGCTTATGTCCGTTAGACGGACACGGAAGTCCGTTAAACGGACTTACTCGGATGATTTGGAACAATTTGGGCCGTATGTGCCTTAGGAAAAATGCATTTTTAACCAGTTTTTAGGCCGAATCTTGTTTTGAGGCCTCTAATGAGAGTTGTAGATCTCGATGTTATCTTTCAAATGACATAAGAGCGAAGGCTTTTGGATATTTGTAGAGAACGTTATGGCATTTGCGCCAAAAGAGTTTCAAATGGATTTAGAGTTTAAGCATGGGTTAATGTTTTGATCATAACTCACTCATCCGACCTCGGATTGAGGCGATTCTTGAAGCATTGAATTCCTAACACATGTGTCCTTCTCTACATGAAAATTTGCATCAATTGGAGTTGAATTGAAAAGGTTTGATTGAATCATATGATAATCAGAATGTTTTGTTTCATTCTGATCTTAGTATTTTTCCTTCCTCATCTGACCTTGTCAAATCATTTGCTTATATCTTTTCCGTCCGACATCTGAATGACTTGGTTCTTGAAGCCTTGGATTCCTAAGACAATGAAGTTCATGATTATGTGACAATTATGAATTTTAGAGATTTAATTGAGTAAGATTATTTGAATCAAAGTGAGACAGGAAAGTTTCTGAATATATTTCAGTATTTTGCGAATTTCGGGATCTGTAGAGATCCGATTGAAGCGATGTTTAAGGTATAATAACATCAAGACATAGAGGAACAACATTCTAGAAGGAAGTTTTAGCAAATTCCTTCATTTTGATGGTGAAAACAATGTCCTAAAGTAGGATAAATGTCAGGGGCAGTTTTGGAAGTTAACTTAAAGATTAGAGTTTATAGGCATATGAGGAGGGGCAATTGGGTCTTTGACACCCATTTTAATGACATGGCATGTATAAAGAGGGGGAGTTGTCGTTTGGAAGGCAACAATACACGAAAATGAAAGAAAGAAATAAAGAGAGAGGAGAGAAGAGGGAGATTTCGTGGAGAAGAAGGAGAGAAGAGCTAGGGCTGAATTTTTCAAGGTCTTCAAGAGGGATTTTCAAGATGCTCAAGAAGGGAAAAACGTGGAGGATGAAGAGAGCTTCATCTTGAGCCAAGCAAAGTCGAAAATGGAGAAGAAAAAGGTAAGAGAACCTTAGGTGCTTTGAGATTTTCTTGGGTTTTGGGTTGATTTGGCATGAGATGGATGTGGGTTTGTGGTTTTTGAAGTTAGATTTGATGATTATGACTTGGGTTATGTTTGATTTTGAATGAAAAGAAATAAGGGATATACCCACTTGTTTGAGTTAGAGATTTTAGAAGTGCTTGATTTAGATATCATGAAATGAGTATGGGCTTGTAAATTATGTAATCAATTTTGAGAATTATGATGGTTATAATATTGGACTTGGTGGATTATGGCTTAGGTAATTGTAAATTGGAAGAACAAGGGAACCTATGGACAAGTTGAAGCATTGGACAAGCTTATGGCATGGATGTAAGGTGGGTAATATGTTTGTTTTACAAATTTTAAGCTATTTGTAAGTTTTGGAAAAATCAAGAAAGTGATCATGTTTTATAAGTTAATGTTTTGGCAAAATGATTGAATCAAGTGAATTTGAAAGGATTATTAATGATTAAGTTCATTGTTTCAAATGGTTTAAGAAAATTCTACGATTATTTTGAACAAGTTTTCATGAATGATTTGAATTGTTTATCCAATGGATTTCGAATGATTTTTATAAAGTTGAAATACTTGTTTTAGTTCATTATGTTTAATTGATTGAAATTCAATATGTGAACTTGTGTGTTTAAGTGAATTATGGTTTGTGAATTATGTAAATTGTGAAGTGA
>JANITW010000003.1:57470383-57488314 GCA_027564335.1 Erythroxylum williamsii
TCTAAAAGAATAAAAATAATATCTTTTATATTTCAAAAATTTTAATTATATTTAATTTTTAATAAATTTTAATAGTTTAGTATATCTTTTAAACTTCTTTTCTTACCAATTTAATTTTTAATCCAATTTTTAAAACATCAAGAACAAATACGACTTTAAATTGGACCCTCTATTTGTTAAAATTCTCAATTGAGCCCCAAAATAATATTTCCATTTTAATTTCACCTATTTGTTTTCAATTTAATTTAAAATTTTTGTTTTCAAATTCTTAGTTATTTAAGTTTTTAATTTCTTATTTAATTTTAATTTTCTCTCAAGTCAACGAACTGGTACTCAAAAGTAATAGTAACTATCAAGTCAAACAAACTGGCACTCTTGTATATGCTATAAATTCTCTCAAGTTGAAACATCTGAACACAATACAAGATTAAACTAAGGACCCTGAAAAGAAATCAGCGACTTGTATGCATCCAAGGCCTTGATCTCCCAAGCAAAAAACAGGAATTACAGAAATCTGAGAGCAGGCTCCATTGCAAACTTTCCAAGAACTGCACTTGAAGCATGAACTCAAACCAACCTGAAAATTTTAACAGGGAAAGAATAATGACGGTCCAGCCAAAATGATGATATAGGGCATAGTCAAACTAAGTGTGACATACTATTTCATGAAGTAAAAACTTAACCTCTACAGAACCATTGCAAGGTTTGTTATCAGGTACAGTGCAGATTGAACAAAGAAGAAACTCAACAGGGAAGATGTTAATCCAAGCATTTATTTCTTTGATAGACAGGGGCATTCATTTTGGTATTGCGTATAAAAATCCGACTTTCTTCAATAATCATAATCTGTTCCACATGGACACATAAACGTGATACTCTATGCATAATCAGACTGCTCAGTTGCATCATGCTCTTAACTCCACAAGAAGATGACTAAACTTTCTAACTTAAACCAAAACAATTCGGAGCCATATCAGGAATTCAGAATGATTCTACTAATAGTTTTATATTTCCTTGAAAACCAGTGAATAGTATCCCTACAAACATATCATATTTACACAATGTCCGGATGAAGTCAGCCAAAAGAAGGAGAAAGTACTCTGGTCAAGCAAAAACTTGGGAAATCCTACAGCAGCTGTACATTTTGTACTTCCAGTGAGCCCCAAGATTCTACGTGCTAACATAAGAGAACATTTGACTATCAAATATTTCAGGTGAAGTAGAATGGTGGATAATTCTTTACAAATATAAAAGGTAAGCTATGGTCAAACCAGAAACTGTACGAAATCTGATGAGCAAATCACAAAAAATGTTTCAGTTGTAACCACCATAAGAGCAACCTGGGCACAACTCTTGCATAATCAAATGTAACAGATCAATATCATTCAAACCAGATTGTAAAATCATAAAAGCCATATTCAGAATTATGGATACACTGCAATCCGTGCTAATCGCAAACACAGAGACCAAAACCATTGTGAATTCCCACCAATATCCTATAATCGCAATGATCTCAATAACCACATCATCATTATGACTAGCAAACACACCATGAAATCCAGACTCTCATTTCCTATCTTACTGAAATCTTACTTCTACATCTGGACCACACTATTAATAATACAAGCTTCAACTTCGCCATAAATCTAATTCAGCTGCTCAACCTTTAGTTCTTACAAATAACATAAGAGTGTTTTCCTTTGATTGAAAAGGCCCAACACATAAAGGGCATTTTATGAACTGATTCCTTCAACTTCTCTACCACTGATTAGGATATTAACTCAAAGTCATGTTCTTATAATGTTCAAAACACATCCCAGTAGAAATGAAAACTAAATAATCAATTGACCAAAAAGAGAAAGCATAGCAAAGTGAATGTTAATTCAACACACCTTGATGAAGCACCGTTGATGTTCCGATGAAGAATCCGAGCACCAGCACTAGAATCCCCACCATCGATCAACTCTCTCAACCCTAAGTTCTTAACTTTTTCTTCTTCTTTCTTCTCCTCCTCATCTTCCTCTTCCTCTTCCTCTTCTTTCTCTACGTTATCAGTCTTACCCACCAATCTCTCAAAGTAATTCCCATATATATACTCAGGTGTATACCCGTTTTCTTCATCAAACAACATTATATGCCCATGCCACTCCCAAACCCGATAACCCGACCCCTTCTCTTCATGAAACCCAACGCATATATGGTGTTCCCCAATCGTCACCGCCTGACCCGAATTGGGTTTCAAGGAATCGGTCTTCCCGGAGAGAATAATCCGGATGATTTCCTTCTCAAGCTTGGACTCCTCTTTGGAGAGTTGGGTTTTGGAGTCGGAGTTCTCGTCGTCGGAATCCTCTGAGAGATCGTTTGCGGCGTCGAAAAGGATATCCTCCAGGGATCGAGAGGGGAATGAGTTGTTCGCGGTGGTCGGAGGGCGGATTTGGAGGCGACCCATCAAGGTTTGGAGGAGGAGATTGTCGAAGTTTGAGGTGTTGGTGGAGCTCATGGTGTTCGAGGCTTGGGCTCTTAGGGGTTTTCAGAGGACTGAAGAGGGTTTATGGCTCAATGGGTTGCGTGCGCACCACAATATATAAAAGATATTTCATAGTACAGCCTTCAGTTTTGTGCAGAAGTAGGAGTGATTCCTCACCTGGTGCCCGTGCGTTTGTTTTCAAAATAACAAAAATACATAAAATATAAACATTAAGGAGTTCAATGAAATTATGAATTAAGTGCGCTCGGTTAACATCAAATAATGAGAATGAATATAGTAAAGAATGAGAATGAATATAATCATTATAATTATAATGGTTGGTTAAGATGAAGGAATGATTAACATTACTTTTAATGGTGGTTGGTTTGTAAAAAATCTTGAAAAATAAAATTTGTTTTATATTAAATTTTAAATATAATTTAATTAATTATATTTTATACACCCTATTTATAACGACAAAATGTTCAAAATTAAATATATTGTAGTATTTTTCCATAATTTCAAAAATTGTAGATTTTTTTAAAAATTCTATTTGTATTTGTTACCCTTAAATTAATATTATTTGGTAAGTCTGTAATTTATTATGATTGTTTAAATTACTATGAGAAACTGTAAATTTAATAATAATAATCACATATCTCTAAGTTCATTCACCCTCAATAAATGGTCCAATTAAAAGCATACATAAAACCCTTATACCAGGAGAATAAATCAATGATTCTCATTCCTCTGAAATAGCAGGAGAATGAAGGATTGCCAAAAATTGGGTAATGAAAATATTACCCCTTCAATGATAATTTGATGCCAAATACAAGATTTCATTCCATTCCCATACATTTTTCTCCGTTACCCCAAACAATCATGCCCTAATTTATCATATAAATTTTTCATTTTCTATAAATATAATAAAGTATTTCAAGACTTCTTGGTTCAATTTGAAGCAATTCTTTAGCAAAAGATGTCTACTCTTAAAATAGATGTAAAGTTATATTTTAGTTCGGTTTAAAAAGAGAGCTTATAATAGTTAAATTAATTATAAATCAATTCATTTTTCTGCTTCATATATTTTAACTCTTTTGATAAATCATATGATAAATATAAAATTTTATTCAATTTTGTAATATTAATAAGCAGGGCTGGCCCTAAGCAACGACAAAGTGAGTACATGCCCAGGGCCTATTCTTATAAATGATAAAATATGACCTATTTTTATCCTTATAAAAAATAAAATGAAACAAAATATAATCTACTCTTGACCTGAACAATAAAAATAACCTATATTTTATTTATTTTTATTCTATATGAGCATCCAAAAATAAGTAAAAATCAATAAAAACTTTTTTTACTTTACCCAGGGCCTATAAAATATTAAGAACGACCCTAATTGTAAGTATAAAATATATTAATTAAATATTTTAAGTACGTGATTAAACAACGTTATTTCATTATTCTTCATTAGTTGTGTTAATGAAGCTTAATGTTTATTGTTAGTTTACGTCTGCAAACTTCACTGAAACATTAATATCAAGATAAAATTGAAAAAAATTAAAAATTTGAGTATTTAACTATTATTTTTTAAAATTCGAGCTATAATTACATAATTGAACAAAGATTGAAATTTTTTATAATTAATCCTTAATTATTTATAGATATAAAGAGAGAGAGATTGAAAACTTGTGTGTGGAGAAGAAGGCAAGGAATGCACCTATCATACGAGGAGACATTTGGCTCTCTCTTGATTGGAAATGCAAGGGTTTTGTAGTTTGTACAGCTTCAATCTTGCTTGATTTTGTCGATGTATAATACTGTTTCTATACTGAAGGTCTTCTTACTGTCTCTAAAACTCTTTTAGTGCTCCTCATTATCTTTTTGTTTCTAGCATTCACCTATTATCGAAATTGCATATTCTATTCTTTCAATTCTTAAATGCTTTTCTTGTACCTCATTTCCAACTCTTACATTTGGTTCTTTATACTTTCTTCTAATCATTTCATACCTTGTGAGCTTATGCTTTTCGCCATCATCACCATTATCTTGCTTTGGATCGATGCTCTATTCTCTAATACCAATTTTTGCGGCCAAAATTCAATTCTTAATTCTTGGTTAAGCTTTGAAATTTGAAAGAAAAAACTTAGAGAGAGAGAGAGAAATGATCGAGCTCAGTTCAATAATTGTCCTTTACAAAAATCTATTATTATTAGGTACAATGACTGTAGTACTGATAGTATCTGTTGAAATGAGCTTATATCAGTAGAACTTTTGTCAGTAAAACTTTTGTCAATAGAGCTTTTTTAAAAAGAGTTTTTCAAGAAATCAGTTGACTGTTTAGTTGTCATTTAAAAAAGAGTTTTTTTAAAAGAGTTTCATACAATAGACTGTTTGATAATATAAAAATAAAAAGTACTTAAAATTTTAACTATATATTATTTTGTAATAAAATTATTTCTACATATAAATATTATTTAAAATATATTAAACAATATGCAAAGAATAATATATTAATTATTATATAATTTTAAAGCACATGAAACATAAATGAAAATATTTCTAACCAAATCTTTTATATGGATTATAATATAAGTAAAACTAATATCAAAAATAAATATTAAAACATATAAAAAATCAAATAATATTATATAAATCTCAAAATAAACGTAAAGATGTATTTGTGGATATTGTGAAAATTATGTGTAAAAATATAAAGGTAAAGGGAAATAAAAAATAAGCTCATTAATTGATCTGAAAAATCTACCTAAAAAGTACTTTTTTTCAAATTTGAGCTTCTCAAAAAATTGTATTTTAGCTTTTAAAAAAGTTATTTCTATGAAAAAAAGTGATTCTGGATTTTACAGTAAAATACTTATTTTTCTTTAAAACAACTTTTGCGATTAAAAAAAGTGCTTATTCACCCTCTAAAAGTTGAAACAAATTGGCACTAACCTCCATTTTGCTAATTACATGTGTAAGTTGATCAGCTTATTCCAATGTTTTAAAAATGAGGCCGTTTTGACCAATTTAATGATAAAATTTTTGAACAAGTTAACTTTTTTGGTTAATTTAGTTTAATAACATTTGTTGTAAAAAACTGATCGATTAGTTTATCAATTATTCAGTTAGTTTTTATAGGTGTAATCGATTTTTATAAACTAAAATAAAACGATTAATTTTTATTTAGTAGTTTCATTTTTCAATTAAAATTTAATTTTTTATGGGTAACAATACTCTTCTTCATTTATTTTTAAAATTTTTCAATTTTGTTCAATATCTATTTAATTTTATGACTATTTAATATAATTTTTTAAAACTTATACTTCTTATCTTAGCCGTTCTGATTTATTCAAAAGTAAACAATGTAATCTCCTTACTTCTATTATTGAAAAACAATGTCGTACTCAATTTCTATCATAACAATCTTTTTCATTCCAAAAACATCACAAGGCATTTAGGAAGTTCGAATATAAGACATGTCATGTCAACATGATTAATAGCAATTGAATCATACTTGTAACAAACTAAAGTTTTTAGTTTATATGATTATAATTTTGAATATTATAGTAACATTAGGTAAATTTTCAATTTTAAAATATAGATTTTTCTTTTAATTTTACAAATTTAGGTATTGATGATTTAATTTTATTTAAGCAAAATATTATGATCTAAAACTACCTTTTGATTTTATCTTATTAATTTTACTAATTTTACTGATTTAATATCGGTGTTAAAAATTATTTTTAATTGAAAATAAAACACTGTTAGCTAGTAGGCATTTCCTTGTAAAGCAATTAAGAAAATAACAGGTTCAGGTTAACAAGCTCACAAATTCATAGATGGTAAGAGGAAAATCCAAATCCCAGATGGAAACCAGAGATTGAAAAATACAAGAATAAACCTACATAGTAAACCTTGAGCAAACGGTGATTCATAGCAAAGCATGCACTAGTTTCAATGCACAAAAACCAAAAAGCAAGGCTTGCTTTTGCCTTGATATGATCCATATTTCATGCATGCAATCAGAAGTTAGGTCATCTTTATCCGCCATTTCAAGGATGCTTTCTCTGGGCTAACATATATTCCGGAGACCATGATGTTCGACCATCATTTACAACCAATGTCAAGCAAAACTTTGGTTGATTAACTGGCTCATGATTGTTTCAAAAAAGCTACGTATATTAGGATTTTCCATCTCCATTGCCGTGCTCAACATTCATCTGGCAATTCCTGTCCTACATTTGCAGTCGACAACCCCACATTTCTATCAGTAACCTCGCATATACCTTGAGATGACTCTTCTGCACTGCAATGACTAACGTTTTCTACAGATGTCTTGTACTGTCCTGGAAGAGATTCTAGAGACAATGACGGATTACTTTGCTTTTCAGGTTCAGGTTCTGGAGATACTTCCTTTGATTCAGAGTTATGATCTACCGAGTTAGGGATCAGACCAGTTAAGGTTGATAAAACAGTTCTTTCACAAGTTTTTTTGACAATTCCAACACCTTCATCAAACCCACCAATTTCATCTCCACAAGTAATTTCAGTTTCAGCTTTTTCTTCATGTTCTTTGGAACAATTCTTTTGAACAGGTTCCACAGTACTTTCACAATGTTGTGAGAATGTATGACATTCCGTTACCAAATCAACTGGATTTTCACTTTGGAGGCATGAAGTTCTTACCATTTCCTTACAATGTTCATCTGCATCACCATCTCTAAAAGTCTCAACGGAACTTTCTACCTTCTCTTCTATAATGCAGTTTGAACTTCCTCCAGCATCATTTCTCTTGGCACCACAATCATTAGGGCATACGTTATTTGTTAACTCAACATTTTGATTATATTGCATTTGATCAGCAGATAAATCATTCTTGTCAAAATTTGGCCTAATCAACTTTCTCCGTTTTTGCTGCACATTCAAGGCCTCATTGCATCCAGCAAGACAATCTCCAGCATTAGCATTATCAGCATTCTTTCGCACTTTACCTCGTCGCTTAAAGTCCAGAAATGGTACACTTTCAGTTATCTGGACATCCTTCTCTTTATTGGCCAGAGTACCGCTTAGGTCCACATCTTGTGAGATCTTTGCCAGCTGAACCTTTGATAACTTGGAGTTCAAAGCTACCTGCTCTTTCTGATAAGAACTTTCATCATCATCAGACATTTCCATTGAAAACACAGACCTTCCAGCTATCTCCCATTCAGTGCGACTCTGATGTAGCAAAGCCATCACTTCATCAACAGATGAATTATTTCTATGCTCACGAGTTTTGTTGTGGACACAGTTATCTTTTTTATGTGCTTGTGCAGGAAAACATATACGACTGAACACACTTTTTCTCTTCTGGGATTTGGCACATATTGTCTTGTCATCCGCATTTGGACCCCAAGACACATTTTCATGGAAGCCCACGCCAATACTTTGACTAGCTTTAAACCTAGGATCATTAATAGCATATATTTCTCTCTGTTTACCCGTAAAAAGTCTCAGGTCACTTTTGTCTTGTAAGCTAGGAGGATGTTTGCAGTAATGCAGATTGGAAGCTGATATTTCAGAACTGAAGGAATAAGAAGAAACAGCCCCATTTAGACTTTGCATATCTTCATGATGTGGCAAAGATATTGAAGACAGAGAATTACTTGAAGTAGAAAAATGTCCAAGGCCTTCATCATTGGCGGACTTTCTTGATACAATTCCCAAAGATACAGGCCCTGAGGAAGGCATGCTGGTCTTGTAAGATTGATCAGGATATGTTTCGAATGAAATGGGAGCACTACAATATCTGATCACGTTTATCTGCCCTAGCTGTGAGGGAACAGATAGATTATCAAATGGATTATCAAATGATGGGACCACTCGATTCTCAAGAGGGGATTCATCCATTGGATTGTACGGTCCAGGGGTTGATGAGTGTCCACAGTTAATATGAGGAACAGATGGCTCATAAGGAAGAGCACCGGTAACAGGTGCACTGTCATGAGTTGTTGGACAGAACTGGTCAGAGATACGTGGCTTAACAAGAGCACTGGTAATGGGAGCAATCTCATAGGTTTTTGGAAAATTTTGGTTAGAGCTAAGCGGCTCAACAGAATGATTGACTATAGCCAGTTGTTGGAGCTGATCATTGACCAAAGTGCATTTCGTAGAACACATTGGTGAATCAGATTCTGTCACGCTTTTTTCTACTCCAGTTCTAGTCCCATATCTCATTGTAAATTTCAAATCTTCAGCAACTTCTTTCATGGATAAGGACTTAGACTGCTCAGAATAATTTCTTACATTAATTAACTCTTTCATAAACATAGACTCAGACTGCCCACAATAATTTGGTACATCACCTAATCTTGCCTCAATGACATCATAATTTCTCTTATCAGCAGCTAATCTAGCCTCAATGACAGCATAATTTTGTGTATCAACAGTTAATCTGGGTTCAATAAGGTCGACATTTCTTGTACTAGCAGCTAATCTGGGCTCAGTGACATCATAAGTTCTTAAATCACCATCCTCAATGACAACATAATTTCTAGTACCAGCAGCAAATCTGGGTTCAATGACATCATAATTTCTTGTGTCAGAAGCTAATTTAGTCTCAATGGCATCATAATTTCTTTCACCATCTAACCTGGGTTCAATAACATCGTATTTCCTTATATCAGCCTTTCTGGATTCCATGAAATCACAATTTCTTACATTAGTTAATCTGGGCTCAATAGCATCACCATGTTCATTACTGATTTCACCACTTGTTGCACATGGGTCACAGTGAGTCAATCTTCCAAATGTACCCACAGGATTCCCAAAGTGCCCATCAGAGATATCCGTCTTACCTAAAGAAGCACTTCCTAAATTATCACCATCAAATAATCTTCCACTACTGTAAATTGAATCTTGGGGGCTCCTAGTAAAGGTGAATGATCTAAAGTCGTGGCCATCATCATGTCTATCTTTATCACCATTCATGGGTCCAAAGAAACCATCAAAATCACTTTTAGGTTTACTATCTGAATAATGAATCGGTCTTCCGATGTTTTTAGTAGATTGTCTCTGAAAAGGCTCATTATTCAACTTTCTCGAACTAAATAGCAGTAGAAGTTTTCGTACCTATGCATTTTAAATCAAAATCAATCAAAGGTTGATACATTAAAACTTTCATTTTCTAGAAACCTGATATTGCTAGTGAATGCACAAACCTGTTTTTCAGATAATCCAAAGTAGAATTTCTTCTGCGTAAAATAATTGTTTCTGATTGCATCTCGAAACTCGTCCTCGGAAAGTGGTCTACAATCCCACATAACAGTATATTTTACCTACACAAGGAGGAAATAAGCAGATGAAATTTAATAGATAAACTTCACTTTTCTCACCAATCTCAGTAAAGGGATTGAACAAGCTCACTTACTTGCGCAGGGAACTTCTTTCCTGATGAACTGAAAGCACGAGGCACAATATTAATCTGACCATCAGACGACGCTCTAAAGACACCATGGAGTTTCCTCTTTTCATGTTCAAAGAGAAACAAGATCATTCCCTCTTTGACCTGTTTAACAAAATTGGCTTGCCCCATTGGAAGACCTAATAACTGACGTTTGAAACATTCTTTCTTCGTGGAACTGCTTGACATGAAAATTGCACCATATTCCGGAACTTGACCAGGACACCTATTCGGCTGTTTGTCGTGCTTCATCAAAGCTCTTAGAATCTCGCGCTGCCTAATCCAGTTCTTATAAAATTAAATAACAGGCACAAACAGATTGGTTTAAGGTTCTTGGCACACAATCCATGAGTTACGATCATCAGCTATTGCAAAAGCATCACTGGATGTTCACATGAACTCAAAACGCAATAAGAATTGCAAAATAAAGATACTAGCACACGTAATCTATAAAAAGGTGACAGAAAGCTATTAATGGAGCTCTGGAGAAGCCAACAATCGGAATACTAAAACTGAATAGATCAACAACAGCAGTAATAACCTTCAATCAGATAAATAAAACAAAAAAAAAACCCTAAGAGCAATTTAACATACTCGTAAATCGATTCTTGAGCGTAAACTGAAAAACAACTAAAAACCATGACATTTAGGCTACGAAATTACCGATTCAAATACAGAAAATAAATAACAAAAATCGAACAGAATGAACAATAAAATAACAATAATCAAGCGAGAGAGAGAGAGCAATGGTGAGAGGTTTCTACCAGACTAGCGGCGAAGATAAAGGAGACGGTGGGTGGTAAAGCGAGAGTAGGTGTTTTTATAGCTTATCATGAAAACAGAGTACAAGTTGATTTCTGCTTTTATTGGAGAAAAATATATAATTATTAATTTAGTGGTTTTATTAATATTATAAATAATGTAATTAAATTATTTTTGTTTATTTTGTAATAATAAAATATTTAATTTTTTAAGGCATTTTGAATTTTCTACTCAGATCACTAAATACTAATAAGACAAAAAGGAAAAAACCTAAAAACATCAAACTAGATAATACAATGAGACATATCGGTCGACTTAATTTTTTATATAAATTAAAAATATAAAATAATGTCATTTTTATAATTAAAAATCTCACTTAATTTTGAGTTCTAATCTATGAGTTATTATACGTGCTTAGGCTAAAAGTACATTTTGACAACATAATAATAATATAGAGCAAACCTTAATATTTTATAGTATTTAAATTAAGTTTCAATGTTTTCAAAGCATTCGAAACAAATTATAAGTTGATAGAATATCTAAAATAGTTAACTCATCATTGTTAAATGTTATATCAACAATGATGTGATATTATTTTTATATGTTTAAATAAAATAGGCTAATTGCCACGTGACAAATGAGATTTACTGTCTAAAATATATAAATGTGGGCTACACTGTTCTTTTTTATTTAATTTAAAAAGTTTAATGGGTAATTCTGAGACTCACTTTCTATTTTAAAAATATATAAATAATTTCATGTTATATTAACATATCATTTACTTGACAAAAAGTTAACTCTGTTAAATTTTATGTCCATTTATGATGTGTTCTAAACATTTTGAAAATATTAAAGTTCAATTTAATTAGTTCAAAACGTTAAGATTCAAGTTATATTTTGTTATAAACGTTAAAATTTAAAATATACTTTTTAAAGATGAGCTTAAAGATTTAGAGGATATGTATTAAAAAAAATTGTACGTGAATAGTTGGTTAGCAAGAGTGGCATGTTGAAACTAATAAAAATCACTTGAATCAAATTCATTACTTAATTTTAAGTCCCTTACTCGATATTTTGAATTAACTAATATCTCGTCAATATTAATAACATCATATAACATTTATGTCAATACCATGACAGCAAGATGCAAAAGATTGCATGAAGTACTAAAAGGTATAATAGCTCCCCTCAAAAAAAAAAAAAAAGGTATAATAGCTTGTTGAAATTGTTCTACTCAATTTAGCATATTAGAAGCGTAAACATGGACTATAATTAAAAGTAATTGTTATAGAATGACAATATAACTTGATAAGTTATAAGGCCCGCTGTTATACATGAGTCTTTTTGTCATACCTATATAGTGGATGCTTGACAATATACAGACCATGGCACTAGAATATGAGGTGAAACAATGAAACCTTTTAATAATGTCTTGCCATACATTATAATTTATTGGTAACTAGTTATCAAATCCAATTTTGAAATATGTTTCATTATATATAACTCATCTAGTAAATTTAATTAATGGTACGATACACTGGGGTGACCCATAGATTAGCCCCTGTCAAAATTTTTAAAATTAAAAATAATTAACAATTTATTTTTAATTTAAAAATTATTTTAAAATTTTGATACAATTTATTTTTTTTTATTGAATCGAGCCTGAGATACTCAAACTCATACTTACCTGATGTCTCACTTTTGTAAGTAAAATGATATTATTTTGTTTATAATAATCATGTCTCGAGTTGGTCTAAATCTGAATCTGACCAATTAAAAACAACTAAATTTAGTCCTTTATGTCTCATTTTTGTAAGTAAAATGATATTATTTTGCTTATAATAATCATGTCTCGAGTTGGTCTAAATCTGAATCTGACCAATTAAAAACAACTAAATTTAGCCCTTTGGGCTAAAAATTGCTATTCCTACATTTTCTTTCATAATTCCTTACTTTATCATGTTTTTGATATCTCTAGGGCCTTAGGTTGATTATGAAAGTCTAAGAATATTATATTTTTAGAATTTTTATTTATTAAAAAAATAAAAATTTCACTAAATTATGGATCTATTCTGAAATCGAATACTAACAATAGGATCAATAAAAATTTGAGGTTAATTTAGTAAAATGTAAACACAAAAAATCTGGAGAACTAATATATATATTTTCTATATATATATATATATATATATATAATTGATTCTCTATATTATGATTATTATTATTATACGCTGCACTACGTTATTGTTTGTTGGTAACTGTAGATATTGGTTTCGGTTAGACCGTTATCCAAAAACAAAGGAAAATATCTTCCACCTTGTTCCTCTCACCATTTCCCGGCATTTTCATTGCTATTGGTCACTATTAACTCAAAAAGCTCTCTTTGGTTTTGCCCTCTTTTCATTATTCTTGCAACTTGCAACAGTTTATCCATAATGGTGACGATGTATATATTCTATTTCTATCCTCTTTAGCCATTTCTCTGTTTCAGCTTTCAGTTCTAAATTAATGCAGTGTCTAATGTCAGATGAAGTCTAGAACGAAAAGTTGAAGCTTTTCGGTTTTCCTGTTCGATTCTTCAACTGGGCTTTGTATAATTATCAATGCCCTGTTGCTATGATTGTCTGTTTATGCACTGATTTATCTGGTAGAGTCTTGCAATTCCTTCTTGTGGGTGTAGTAGTGGTAGCTCATAACCTGACCTTTTTAGTTTGCCTTGGTTATTGCTGACAATGCCATGTTTTGACTAATTAATAAGTTTTTACAGGTTGATTGTTATACGTCCACCAAACTGTATATATATTGAACCGAGAATGTGCAGAGGAGAAATTAGATGCAAAGGAAAGAAGTCTGATAGTCTTGCTGACGAGAAGTATAGAAATGACACCCTTTTCATTGACAAACATGGCAGATGGAGAAGCTTCAATGAAAGGAAACTTTCCAGGAAAAAAGGCAATTCAACATGAAAAGGCTGGGGTGATATTGGTATCAGGTGTATTTATGTATCTAATTCTAAGTCTATCATTCTAATGCAGGTGGCAATGTGAGGGGAAAAGGGTGGAAATATGGGTCTGGATTTGTGGATGGAATATTTCCGGTAATGAGTCCCGTTGCTCAGCAAATTCTCGATTTTGTACAGAAGGAAAATGACTCCAACCGTGTTTGGGCTGCTCTTGATACTCTTTCTGCCACTAATGACACATGGGATTATCTTATTAATGTAATGGTTCAACTTCGTTTGAATAAGCAATGGGGTCCTATTATCTTGGTAAGAAATTCCTACTTAGTTCACCGTGTTGTCTTACTTCTTGTGCTATGGACAGGGTTCAAGCATTCCTTAGACTTGCATGTACTGAGAAAATTTTGTTGATATACCACAAGTTTAGTCCTTTTAGTATTTGTTATTCATGTTTCCTAGAAGTTAAATTTCTTTGGGTACTTTCTTGTAAGTCTTGCTCTTTTGCAGATATGTGAATGGATATTGTACAAGAGCTCCTTCAGGCAAGATGTGTTGTGCTACAATTTACTTATAGATGCGTACGGGCAGAAGTCAGTTCACAAGAAGGCAGAATCTGTGTATTTTGAACTTCTTGAAGCCAGATGTATTCCTACAGAGGATACTTATGCCCTTCTTGTAAAAGCATACTGCGTGTCTGGAGAGCTAGAGAAAGCCGAAGCTGTACTTGCTGAGATGCGAAAGTATGGCCATCCTCCTGGTATGTTCTCACAACACTTCAGTATCAATTTGTTTCGGTGCAAGAAGTAACACTGTAACGTTTAATGTCTAGTGAAACTACCAGTCTACCACTACACTAGTCATCGATAAGTTGTATGGTAATTGTTAATAAGTAAGGCATAAAGTTCTGTTTCAGGCGCAATTGTATACAACACTTACATTGATGGTCTAATGAAGGCTGGAAATCCTGAAAGGGCAGTGCAGATCTTTCAGCGAATGAAAAGAGATGGTTGTGAACCAGATACGAAGACTTACACATTGTTGATCAACTTATATGGGAAGGTCAGCTGATAGGCAATTAATTCTGTAATCTGGAATAGTTTTTAGATATCATCTTCCCTCCTTATAAGCTTCTATAGTTCCCAATGCAACTTATAATTCTACTGACCTACATTCCATTGGATCATACAAGTATTGATTTAGGTACATCTAGATCAACGGAAAGTTTGATTCCCTACAAAAGATGGTTATTCTGATGCAGTACCAATATTATCTTTTTGCAGTTGAGAGAACTGCTGTAGCTTTATATTACAAGTTAATGTTGTAAACATCTCATAGGACGGGAACCCATAAGAGGTTTTCAGTAGTGATCAAACAGAGATCAGCATTTAGCTCAACCCAACATAATACTTGGTTGGTTTGTCCAATCTAATGAACTAGTGTTCTCATTGGATGAAGAAATTAATACCAGTACTCGACTGATGGCTGTGTTGAAGTTTCTATGCTGTATAATTTGGAAAGCAATTATGTTTATATCATCTTAAAGCAAGTTCTCGGCTACTATCATTGCTTGTCACCAAAACTCAAGAATCATACGTTAACTTTCTGTAATTCAGGCCAGACAATCGTTTGTAGCTTTAACATTGTTTAACAAAATGAAAAGTCAGAAGTGTAAACCGAATATCTGCACATATACTGCGCTGGTGAATGCATTTGCAAGGGAGGGGTTGTGTGAGAAAGCAGAAGAAATATTTGAGCAGATGCAAGAGAAGGGGCTTGAGCCTGATGTGTATGCTTACAATGCACTCATGGAATCCTACAGGTGATGCTACTAACTTTGCTTCTATTCTGTTCCAATTGCCTAGGTTCTTTTAGTTATTGAGTCGAAGGTTGTTCAGGTCCAAGCAACCAAAAATTACTAAAAGCGATCATTGATTATGATCCCCCCGACTTTACACACATGCTGTAAAAGATTTCTGACCTTCTTTTCCAAACAGTCGTGCAGGTTTTCCTTATGGAGCTGCAGAAATATTTTCACTCATGCAGCACATGGGATGTGAACCAGACAGAGCTTCATACAACATAATGGTAGATGCGTATGGAAGAGCTGGCCTTCATGAGGGTAAAATTCTATGACTGATGATGCTGACTCGATTATAGCTAAATCACTTCATATGAAGTGGTGTGTGTAGGTAGCTATCCGAAAAATGAAACAGCTTAAGAAATGTTTGGCCATCTCACTCAGCTGGATCAGAATAATTATATTTGAGAACAAAAATATCCAATATCCCTGGAGATGAAACCTTCCTTGTGATGATTTGTATGCTTCTCTCTTTAATTGACTTGTTGCATGATTTTCATCTACTGGAAACTCTTTTTTTCTTGTTGTTTCTCCAGATGCACGAGCTGTATTTGAAGACATGAAACGGCTAGGAATAACCCCAACAATGAAATCTCACATGCTGCTCTTATCTGCATACTCAAAAGCTGGAAATATAGCTAAATGTGAAGGGATCGTAAACCAAATGCAAGAATCCGGGATTGAACCAGACACCTTTGTTCTCAACAGTATGCTGAACTTGTATGGTCGACTAGGCCAATTTGAGAAGATGGAGGAAGTTCTGACTGCAATGGAGAAAGGATCCTATAATACCGATATAAGCACATACAACATCTTGATCAATATATATGGACGAGCAGGATTTTTGGAGAGAATGGAAGAGCTTTTCCAATCACTTCCCATCAGGAACCTGAAACCAGATGTGGTAACTTGGACTTCACGTATGGGAGCCTATTCAAGGAAGAAAATGTACATGAGATGTTTGGAAATTTTCGAAGAAATGATAGATTCTGGCTGTTACCCTGATGGAGGAACTGCCAAAGTACTCCTCTCAGCATGTTCAAGCGAGGATCAAGTTGAGCAAGTTACTACAGTGATTAGAACAATGCACAAGGACATGAGTACCGCTCTGCCCGTCTAAGGTTACTTGTCCTCGGGACAAGATCTTCTATTCAATATTATCCTGTTTTATTCTATCTCATGAAATCTCAGCTATTTATTTTATGGGATCTACGCAGGACCTATATAGAATCCACATAAATAAATGGCTGAGATTCGTTAGACACAATAAGACACCATAATATTGGACAGGAGATCTAGACTTTTTGTCCAACTCTTCGTCAAGTCACCTATAGTATATACTCTAGGAATAGGATTTTGGTATACGGACATGTTCTATGATAGGTTGATATTAGGTTCTCCATGTTATACAGAGTGACTGAAAAAGCATTCGAGGGAAAAGATGATTGATTCATTAAAAATTCACAAAATGAAAAGTATTTACCTAATTCACTTCTAATAATAATCAATGATTTATTAAAAATTGTAAATAAGAAATTTTTTATTAAATTACTTGAATTATTGTAATTCCTATGGATAATATCAATTTCTTATGGTCATAATTAATTTTAGGGATACAAATATTTTATATGATTTTGATTGTTTTAATTTGTAAAATTTTTTATGTTATTAAATATACTAAAAATGACTTTTCAATGATTTTTTTAGTTCTTTTACAAAATCATATTAAAACAATTATACAACTTTATCTAATACTTAGCTTTTACTAAAATAAATTTATAACATTTTAATATATTTTTATCAATAAAATAATTTAAAATGAAAAAGGTAAGCATGGAGTGAATTATTTAAACTAATTTCCTCATAAATTTAACTAAAAACATCTCAGCGTTTATAATAGAATACAATTTGAAGCATAACACTTTGAAGTGTTAAAATTAAACTATAACGATTTTAAAACACTTAGAATATACCCTAAATTGACGGAAAATTTGATTGAGTTAACTTTCAGTTAGTTAAATATTATATCAACGCTGACATAATATTATTGTTACATTTTGTAATAAACAACATATTCTATTTTTACATAATTAATTTTTTTATTAATCAAAAACTAAGATGGGTCTTCTTACCACTTAGTAGTGAGAGTGAGACCCGTTAATTTTGGTTTAATTATGCGACTGTTTGATTGGAGTTATACCAATAAAGTTTTTATCAGTAGCGTTTTTTTTCTATAAATCTTTTCTGAGAAGAACTTTTTTAAGAAGTCAGTTGACTGTTTAGCTATCATTTAAGAATGAGCTTTTTTTAAAGAGTTTTATACAGTAGACTGTTGATAACATAAAAATAAAAGGCAATTTAATTTTAATTATATTTTATTTTATAATAAAAATTATTTATGCATATAAATATTATTTAAAGTATATTAAACAATA
>JANITW010000003.1:57530293-57545934 GCA_027564335.1 Erythroxylum williamsii
AGTTTTATTTTAGTTAATAAGAACTTATTAACTTTTGAAAAATAACTGATTAATTAATAAACTGATCTTTTTTTAACAACAAGAGTTATTAAAATAAATTAAGTCACGGTTCAAAGTTTTTACTGTTGCATCGGTAGAACTCGTTGAATTTTTTAATCATTAATTTTCAAAATATAAAATTATAGATTACTCCTTTTATACAAACTACTTCAATTATTTATTCATTTTTAATATCAAACTTATCTAATTATTTAACGGTTAGATCATATTAAAAGAGAAGATAATTATTCAAAATCATGAACTTAATATATTACATAACTAAGTTAAATTTGATTATAAAATTCATCATCTATACAAATTAAGCTTAAAGTACAATAAATTTCATTTCATGCCACTTGTAATATTTATTGAAATTGTACCTTAATAGGATTTCACGAGAAAATAAGGTTATTCCTTTATGACCAAAAAGTTACGAGTTCGAGTAATCAATGACTTTCTCGGACCTTTGCAAAACGACCATCCTTATGTAATGGAGTTTGCCCTTTATAAAATTTCAAATCTGACTAAAGATTCCCAAAAATACATTAATTACCCATTAAAATAAAATTTGAAACAGTGGTGTAGGACCAAGAGAAAAAAAAAAAGAAATAGAACCATAGTGTGAGAAGGACACAATCAAACAAAGAGCGAAGGTTGAAAGATTGTTTAGGGCCACCATCCGGACAGACGAGTAACTGTGTATGGTATGTGCCCTATAGCCGACACTGCTACAGTGTGATCTGGCATTGTATTTGGCTCTTACACGTTTTATCATTTTTTATTAACTTTGTTTTATAGTGTCTCTCTTAATCCTTTGACCAACTTTCTGCAACATGTACTCTTCAATTTGTAGACATTTTAATGACGGCAAAAGGGACAAGTTGTGTTTCTGGCTTTCTGCTAATGCTTTATTCTGAATTCTCCCCAGAAAACAATTCAGAGAATAAGAGGTTGAATCATATCAGTTGGCTTTTCCAAGTTTAGGATCTTTGACAGTGACTAATAATCTCATTCATGATCATAAACAATCAGTTATTGAAAAGTTAACAACTGAAATTTTACTTCTGAATTGAACAAGTACATGGGATCTAATGTTTTTCTTCTTACATTTGTAAGTGGAAGGATTTTAACATCCTATAGATTATGTATCAAATCACTAATTTACTACAACCTGCAAAGCTGGTTTCCTGCGAACCATACTATTAGTATATATTTATCCCAACCAACTAGATCTTCAGAAAGGTTGTGTTCAGACCCACTTGTTGAGGAAACAACCACCACATGATTTTCTTCAGTAGAACTGGCTTTGAACTAATACCATGTTGCTACAAATGAATGCATGTATAAAGGCATGACGGAGTATGGTTTCCGTGGGTAGAAAACCCGCAACAGTTTGGTCAACGTTGGCAACGAAATGTGGCAGCGAATGGCTAGAGAAAATTGGAATGGCAGAGGATGCAAATTCACATGGCAATCACATTCACATGGCAATCACCGGAACAGTTCTGGAAATGACCACATTATGAACTTTGCGAAAATGTCGGATTCTAGAAAATCAATATGTGCAGCTCGGCCAATGAATGAATTCAAGTTCTTCCCGTAAGCAGTGGTGTCAAAGTTGACATCACAGCGCATGAACTGTCGATGCTCAGATGTAGGAGCCCGTATCTGATCCATGCAATTATTCAAGATCTCAAGAAACACTTTGCCCCTTTTCGAGTGGTCCATGGAAGCTGCTCGGCACAGCTCAATTCTAGCAGAATGATATGGCACATAACCATCCTGAAAGAAATATAATAAGTTGATCAGCATAATAAGATTTTGAGGAACAATGTCATGATGAGCAGCAGCTCCAATTACATAACATTCTGAAGTTCTTGGATTTTATTGTTGTTTCTTTTCAAATTTCTTTTCTTTCTAGCATGGTTAAATCTCATGTCTTTGTTTGACATTCAAAAAGTGAATACAGGATGCAGTCTTTAAATGTAACTAAAGATTTCAGAAAAGTTCTTCCCAGGAATAGTGATGATCAAGGGGTACCTGAGGTGAAGAAAGCAGTATTATATGCCTGAAATTTTCCAGTGTCTTTTGCTGGACAAACCAAAGAACCGTGTCAATTCATCAATCAAATTAAAAGTTAGCACTTCAATTTCATATCAATTATCAGTGTGATTACCAGGTAAGGGAGTTAAAAAGCAAACCATTTCTCATGTACAAGAGAGAGAAGATATCTCTATGTGCACAAACAAGTAAAAAATTATAGGAAAACTATTATTAACATTTACTACCTGACAAAGTCTGTACAGGAATGTATTTTGAAGATCAGGATCATCTGTGAATGTTAGCTGATGAATGCACTGTGTTCCCTTGAGTTTCTTCAAAAGCCACAGCCCAGAGTTGAATAAAGAATTTTGATTATAAAGGTACCCCAAATGTGGACCAGATATTGAAACATATGTGTAAAGGAATCTCAAGTATGGTTCCATAATGCTTTCTGTCACAGAACAAGTGCAAAGCTAGCATCAAACCACAACCCATAGAAACACATGGCAAGCCAATGCAATTATTGTATACCTCCTAATGCTGTCCTTATAATGATATTTCCAATGGAATGGCCAACAAAGCTAAGCTTGATATCTCTTAAGGCACGAGATCTTGAATATCTATCCATTTTCCTTTTAACAAAAGATATAACTTCCTCTGCCAGCCTTAAACCCATCTCTCTGAAGTCTCCAGATGTTTTGTCTTCATTAGCCTCGGACATTAGAAACTCTACTTTAGGATCTATCAAAAGCCACTGGTTCCGAACAAGCCTTAAATCCAGATGATGTCCCTAAAGTGATAGAATCATTAAAAAATCAATATATAGGAACGGCTTTCTGTTTCTGCGTGGAATTCCAATTAGGAAGTTAATTTTTTTTTTAGTAAAAGAGAGCATAGATGAAAAGAATGAAACAATAACAAACATCTAACATTAAGAAACACACAGACAAGCAAGACTTGCCTGAAAGCCATGCACAAAGACTACAACCTTCAAGGGACGATCACTTTGCTTTGAAGGTGCAGATATATTGTTTTTACTGTTGCTACTAAATCCACTCAGTAAACCAAGTGAATCTAATCGATCCACATTTCTGAAGTAGGAATTTTCACTAAAAGTACGCCGTGGTGCATTTATCACACGCTCTACAATAACAATAGGAAGTCGTAGAGGATCTCCAAATATGTACATGTCTTGAAGCGATCGATTATTCATCTGTATAGTGTTAAAACAAATTATCAGCTAGCAGAACTCTAGAATATGAGGAAGATGACAACAGCAAATCAGCTTGGTCCTTATGCGGTAGCTCACCCTCATTTGGGCTATACTTCGCCGGTGAAGTTCAGCACGGGTTGCTGCAGTCTGGGAAGGCTGTAGAGAAGAAACTAAGGAAGTAAAGATCATGAAGTACAGGATTCCTTAATGACTATGATAGAAAGACCAAAAACAGCATTGAATACATGATAAATCAAAACTTGCAGACAAGAGTACAGACATCATCAGCTAGCTTCCTCAAAACAGAAACTCTTTTATGAACACCAGGGTTACAAATGTCATCACCCCCACTACTGATATACTGATGAGGCATCTCAACCTTAGAGTATACCATCCATATTGACCATTCAGCCCTTCGATCTCTAGCCCATGCATCACGTAGCACTTCAAGTACTTTTGTTTTGTTGGACCTGGAATTAAGCAAATAGATCCCCACTTCAACGACTATAAATGATAAGGTCATAACAAAGGCTAAAGTATTGTTTCTATTAAATGCAAAGAATAATAGCATATTATGGAATGCCATTTGAAAAGATGCACCAAGTAGTTTATACAAAGTGTGTGGAGTAGGAAATCACCATGCTGCTAAAATTCCTTGCTAAAAGGTTATATAGAAAAGAAAACCCTATAAATCTGATAAGCAAGAAATCTAGTAGTAAGAGATAGGATGAACAGAAAAGATCAAAGTAATAAAGAAGGAAGAGAAGGAAAAATGTAAAATAGAAATCGAGGCTATAACCACACTTTAATGAAGGCAGTATCTAATTCAGACGATAAAGGTCTCAATAGGAAACCAAAAACAAGTGTTTAGAAAAGATCAGCGGTCCTCAGCAAGTCTTATCATCCAGTAAACCTGAGAATCAAGTCAAAATGGTTCAACAGAAGGGCAGCAAGTGGTCATGACAACCATGCCAAATCACATGATTTTTGACATTGTAAACAGAAACAAAATCGCAAATCCAAACACAATTATAACATCAAAATAGTATAAACTAAATGCACCATATCAGTTCATTTTTCCCATTCATATAAGTTTTCTTCAAGTACTCTACCTACTCCAGCTCACTTAAACCCTTTTTAAAATTGTTAAACAACCGGTAACCATTGTAAGTACTTAAATAATGATGTTGCCTGATGCAGAATTTAATAATTACAACAAACCCTATCGATGATCAATAAGTCTGAATTGCAAATATAAATCTAAAAATAAATTAAGTAGAAAATTAAGAAAGAAAAAGAATATGGAAGTTAACAACAACGAAATTGATATTCATCCTCTTGTCCACCATATAAGCACAAAGAAATCATACATCTCTTTGAGTCACCATATTTTTCTTAGTCTTAAATAAACCATGTTATATTCTGGGAACATGTTCATCAGTAGACATGAGAAGAGAAAATACTGCTCTGTTTAATTAAACACGACTAGATTGCTAATGAGTCACCTTATGTATCAAGTCTCACAACAGTGAGCACACTAATGCTAGCAATCATATATCTAAATCAATCCAAGAGAATGTGTTAAGCTTCAACTGAAAATTATATATTGCTGTAAAGTAAACCTGTGGAATTGCAGAAATATGTTCCATAAGTATGATAATTGAGCACCTAGCACATGAAATGCGTTTGACACAGCATCCTCAGTTAAAATATAGGCAAGCCTATTGCTTTCAGAAGCTATGGTACCATTTGCTTTCTGTTCCATAAAAGAAAGAAAGTGTTAAGCAAACAAAATACAAATGTAAGAAGGCAATAAAGAATAGCCTGCAATACAAAATAAAGCAAGGACCTTAGGAATATTTTGTTGCTTGTCTGGTCTTGAAACTTCATCATTTGCAGTATCCATACTGGCTTGTAAGACAGAATCAAGCATCTTTATATCATCCATGTTGGATATAAATTCTGTTAAGTCAATTGGTTGGTGAGTTGCTTGGCTAAGTTTTCTTAGGTCTTCAAGCAATGTATCACGAGCAACTAGAAATGCTTTAACAAGCTTAGCCAGCTTCACATCCATAGAAGATACCTTACTCAGGTCCTGATGAAAAACAAAATTGTTCCAACACATGAAAGAAACAAGTGACTAACAGCAAAGAGCCATCAATAAAAAACTCACAGGGACCTCAAAACTGATGAAAGGCGTGCTGATTGTGAAGCAATATGACAACACAAGAGAGAGAATCAGCATGATATTTTTATTGCAAGTTAGAAACTTCACCAGGGTTATCATATTGAATATCTAAGCACTTGCTAATTCTTCAAAATCAGGATCAAATTCATTGGAGTTTAGTACGTGTGCTAAACGCAACTACCTCCAGATTTTATACATTTGGTAACAAAACAAGTGCCTATACCCACCAAAAATGACCCTCCTCCAAGCAAAACACATTTTGATCACAGTTTGTGAAGCGGGGGTCATGCACATTAGAAGCTAGTTTGTTTTCCAATGTGTTTATTTCTATTGTACCAAAAAGAATCTGGACATGCATCCAATAATTTGTATAATCCGATTCTGACTAATGCATAATATGAACAGACGCTGTTGAAAGAGGAACATGATGAATTATAGATATCTGTATGGTTAACAAGATATATAAAAGAGTATTCTGCATGAACATACTTGATTCAAAGCATCAGAAGTTCCAACAGTGAAATCTTGAGTGCTGCAAGAACCAATGCACTAATCCAACTCAACAAGTTAAACAGAAGATAAATATTAATCACAAGACAGCACATCAATTGTTTCATACAAGAAATGCGACAAACCTGGATACCTTCATGTGAGAAGCAGCTCTTAATAGACTGATGTGCACAGTTGCATCAACTAGAACAGAATGAAATGAATCAAAATGGACAGGACAGTATGAATGCAATCCAAGTAGAGCTTTAGGAGGAATTCGAAATTCATGAAATGCAACTGAGGATGAGTCCAAGTAACTCAGCAACTCAGCTCTGCATAAGAGTGTCACATTCGTTATTCAAGCCCAACCTTAATTTGCAAATGTAAAACCAGGAATGGAGCAAACATCAAGGTACGCAATTGCCAAACAAAAATTCATCAAAACTCACCCACTGGTGGTTATGGGCGCCTGCAAAAGCTCAAATTTCAAAATAACAGCAGACTTGGAAGGAACCTGCAAATTGCATGCCATAGAAGTATCAAGATGAGACAGTCATGGGTAAATTTCCCAAGGCTATTATCACAATAACCACCAAGAAAGTTACCAGCCTTCACATTACTCCAAGCATAACTAAATACCACAATTAGATTGAGGAATCTAGATTGGTTAGTGTTTGACTCCACTGCAAAAACTATCAAAGTGGGAAAGATGTGATTTGTTTTCTGCAGAAAACCAGGTTATCTTAACCATTACGTTAAGTAGAGTTTGGTGTTTTGACATTAATTATATATTAGAGGCAATAAGTGACAATTATAATATCATCATTTAAAATGCACGTACATGCTACCTTCATAAAGATGGCTCCACCTTCCATGGTGCAATTTCAAAATAAGAAACACTGCTCTTATGTTGGCAATTACCTTAATAGCAAAGACCCCGACACCATAGACACTGCCACATCCCTTTCCAATTATAAATTTCACTTGCTTAATCTCCAGCATTTCTCGCATTTCTTGTCACGAGATATATGTTAATTTCCCATTTTCTTATTTAACGTATATATGAAATCTTATTAAGAGGAAGAGAGAAGGGTTACCTTAAAATTCCTGAGAGAAAAGTTAAATGAGATCATAACACGTAGGTGAATGTCCTGCCTCGCATATTTAATTCGAAAAGGCTGAGTTGAGAAACTGTTTTCCTTGTCATTAATCCTCCATACTCCAAGCATTTCATCAGAACCCAAATCAGGAGCTACAACCCAAGCAAACATATGTCAATGAAAATCTACCAACAAATACTATCATTTTAACTGTTTTTTTGGAACTCAACTACCCATTTGCCTCTCTAACAATAACACTCCAATTACAATGATTAAGCCCACATAATTTTAGGAGCAGCAGAACAAGTACAAGGAAGAAGAACACAGCATTATGTTTCTCAAACTTAAGGAAGCGAAAGGAAAACGAGAACCTTCATATTGAACAACCCGTGAAGGAAATCCCAATGCAGCATATTCAGTATCTTCCCATCTCATATTGAGCTTAATCTGATACCATCTACGAATTTTTTGGGGAAAAATAACACGAAAGAAAGAATTAAACAACCTCACACAACATTACCTAAAAAACAATTAATTGTTGAAAAGAAACAAAGAGGGAGAACACAAACCCTTGTTGGAAAAGATCGAGGTTGTGAAACCTATGGATGTAGATTGCAATTTCTTGCATAGCATCCGACATAGAAATCGGCTGAATTTTATTATCATTATTAACCTTTGCATCAGCCCTTTGTTCTACCTTCCTATTTTAATTGTCATTTATTTTTTTTCCCGTCAATTGCAATTAGAATTAATTGTACCCGTTGAAACGTGTCTTCTTCCTCGAGTAAGTACTTTGAGTTGAGGTACCTCTGTTTATGCTGGGCCAACCTTAAATTACAAGCTCAAGCCTATTAATTAAGGGCTTGATAGAAGAGGCTTAACATGGCAATATGGCATTACTTGTTCTTTAACAACAATGGAACATGATGATAATGGAACCACGTAATTTCAAAAAATTGTCACATGAAATACTTCTCCTCTGACGGAATGAGGAAAGATTGGTTATAAAGAGAAATGGGTGTGTGAAAGATTGTAACTTTATAACATGGCTTTACGCATATCCAAACGTGACCCTCGAGCATACACAAACCTTCACTTTGCTTTAAAGTAGCCTTTTAAATAATTCTTCTGATAATCATAACTTTGTTCGGTATTAATGTTCAATGTCATTCGTATTATCATTATTATCTATTCATGGAAACTCCAGAACCCATCAATGGATGCTCTCAAATGCACCCACCAAAACATCCTCCTATGACTTCCAGCTCTATCCAATGTGTTGAAGTTTCAGTAAAAAGCCTACTTAAGAACTGGTACAGAAGACAACAGTGGAACCAGTTTCTGAACCCCTGCAGACAGCTGCTGATAAACGTCCCAACTTGGAGAACCAACTTGGCAACATTCCTTGAATCTCCGCCGGTTCGAGTAATTTCAATCTTGCTGCTCCTAGTCGACCTTGTCTTGAGCGTGCTCGAACTAGTTACTTCTTGTCTACTATCATGCACGTCGACAAAGAACAAGAACGCTGGTCAAGAACCATGGTATCACTGGGTAGGAATCGCCATACTGAGTATACTCTCCGCAAAGACGATAGCGCTGGCAGTAGGGCTGGGGGGTTCATTTGTCCGCCACCCCGTGTACTTGGTCGACGGCGGAGCTGCTGTTGGAGCACTATTCATGGAAGCGTTGCTGGAGAAGAGAGGAGGCGGGTTGCTTGTGGTGGTGAGCCTGTGGAGGGTGGTGAGAGTGGTGGAAAGCGCGCTTGAGCTGAGCGACGAAGCCATTGAAACACAGATTGAAGGGATATTATTTCAGTTTGAGGCACTTAAAGCAGAGAACACAAGGTTGTTGGAGATAATATCTGAGAAGGATAATGTAATAGAGCAACTACGAGAAGAGCTCAACCGACGTATTCAAGTTGGTTTATGAAAGTTGGTTCTTCAGCTGGAAATGAACCAGAAAGAATAGATATGAACGCAGTTTAATTGCAGAACTGGCCTGAAATATGCAATTTTTATTTCATTATGTGTTTTCTGATGCGAAAGATATAAGCTTTCCCTCTAAAACTATTGTTTGTCGTCCATGGATACTAGAGTTGAGCTCAATTTTCCATTAATGTCTAACACCTTTATCTTCCCGTGCAAAATTTGAACTGTGGATATGTGAAATTTCTAATATGCTTAGCTTTGCGTAGAGTAAAAATATGTAGCTAGCTCACTCATAAAGTCAACATATTATAGGTAGTACCAGTTTCCTTTTCTTTCTCCATCTGTTTGATAAACCAGAAGAGCAACTCTCTGGATCAGGGACTGTAGTTGTACGCAACTGTTGCATTCAAAACAACGTGAAAGATAGTACCAGGTGCTGGAATCATGTTTACATCAGCACACCAATGCTTAAAGAGCACAAGGCCTGTAGGTGGATAACTAATTGGACTAGTCAAAAGGTGAAAAATACGAGTCTGACTTGTAAAGATCAATGTGAAGATAACTAGCAATGTTTATGCAATGCTACTGATATAGAAATTCGAAGTACTATTAAATTTATACCTTAGAAGTGACCATTGGCACTAAGTGAAACAATAGCAGATCAAAGAACCTCTTCTAACACTTGATTCCAGATTATAATATAGGCAATATAAATTCAGCAAAACTCGGTCAAAGGAAAACAGTTCTTCAATAGCATCGGCAGCACAAATATATCACGAGTTACACATGTTCCAAGGGTCTCTAATTTCTATTAGAAAATCGGAAGTAGGTGATCAAAAGGATTGAAAGCAAGAGACTTTGCATGCTGCACCTTAAATAGCAAAACTCTGTACTGATACTCTACCAACCAAAGTTCCCTCCTTTCTTCATTTGGTCACTCCACTAGTGATTTCCATAATCTATTCGTCAGATGCTCAAAAGAGATTTCTGGTTCATATTTCATCTCAAAGAATTGTACATCCCAAAGAGCCTCTCATCTCTTTCTACCACCACGTTCTCTCAAGGAGAGCGTGAGAGTCTCACCCGCTCCAACATTGTAATATGCAAGTGACATATTGTCCTTTAAAAATCCAGCTTTTCCATTCAATTTCTGTTTGTTAGCAGGAAGTTGGATGTGTCCTGCAATTTTCTCCTTCAAGCTCCCCACTGTTTCAGATAATGACTGCACGGTGATCTCCAAAACTTGCCCTTTGAGATTTCCTTCATCAACATTGGGAACAGAAATGCTGATGCATACAGGTCCCTGTAGAAAAAGCATAACACAAACAAATTCAATTGTTAGATAATGTATGAGCTAAAACATCAAGCCGAAATAATGCTAATGACTACAAGCAAAGAGATTTTCCATACAGGATGTTGAGCCAGGAACTGATCTTCAGGGATAAGAACAGAATCATCAAGCTTCAGCCTCTTTGGCTCTGGTTCCTCTGGAAGTGGTGGTGGTGCATCCTCTGGAGGTGGAGGAGGAGGCATTGGCATAGGAGGTTGTGGTGGCATCATAGACATTGCTGGTGGAGGAAGAGGAACTGGGGCAAATGGCCGGGGAATTGGCATATGAGCAAACTGAGATCCAGGTGGAGGTGGAACAGGAAGACCAGATGGGTTCATAGATGGAGGAATTGATGCAGGCTGATTCATTATGCCAGATTGCTGTCCATGGGTCATGTGCATTGGAGGAGGAGGTGGACGCATAGATGGCATCATGGGCAAACCTGGCCTTGGAGGAGGTGCAGGAAATGCAGCACTAGAAGGAGTGCTATATTGGACTGTGTTTGGAGGTACACGAGGAAGATTCAAGGCCAGTCCAGGGGGTGGCGGGAGGGGACGTACTGGTTGAACAGCAGGTCGAGGAGGTGGAGCTGCAGGGCCAGGAAGGTTCCTCATATCATTATTCAGAGCTTCATTTTGGTCCTCCCCACCAACAATTTGAGTCATGGCCTGGTTTGCAGTGCGCCCTATACTTCCAGTGTGACCATCCCAAATAACCTGCTTCGGCTGCTCATCTTTCTTCTTCTCTATTTCAGCCATAACTGCATTAGAAACTTCTTCCTCAGTGGTACCAAAAATATCAGGACGGGTTCGTGCAAGTCCAACAATGTTTTTAGAAATCTCATCATCAGCTGCTAGAGTGGTCTCCCTTATCTTGGCAAACATCCTTTCCTTTTGTTCTTTGTACTTCGGATCAATGAGAGAAATCCTCATGTGTTCAGACATCTCATTAATTGGAATTAGCTCACCAGTAATAGGGGAAACAACAAACTTTGTTGGATCTCTTTCAGCAGGAAGTCTCTCCTCAGGTCTCTTCCAATTCTTCACAATTCTCATTGGTGGTTCCGGTTCCTCATTTGCCCTTGAGTCCTTCATCTCAGCGTCATTCTCCTCAAGACTAGCTGCCCTCATGCCTTCTTCAACAAGCTGCACCTCTTCTTCATCCATTTCCATCTCTACCTCCTTTCCAGGCTCAACGACTTCTTCATCAGCAGTGGACACCTTGCTCCTTCTTATCACCTCCTCAAGAGTCATTGGAGGGGGTAAGTCCTCATCTTCATCATCTGCAAAGTCAATCGACTCAACCACAACAAAGTCATGCCAATCAATCATGGCCATCTGAATACGCTCCTGCTCTATTTCATCCTCAGCTTTCTGCCTAGCCTGCTCCTGTGAGCGCTCCCACTCCAAGCGATGCAAACACCGTTCAAGCACAGTGGTCATATCAGTAACACTCTCTGTCAGTTTGTTCGTCAACCCCTTTGGAGGCATCAAAACTTTTGAATAAGCATCCGCAAGTCCAGTGAAAAATGTGAACATACTATGAGTTGGCTTCAAAAAGTGAAACTGTGGATTGTTCATTTCCCTATTTGTTAATCCAGTCAAGAATGCTTGTCCATTTCTAGCAACAAACTGAGCTGTAAGCTTAATAATATCGAGTTCCTCCCCCGTAATCCCTTCTGGAAGTCGAACAGTATACTGCTCAGCTTCTGGGGGTTCAAGAACCTTACGAGGAGGAGGTCTAAACTGAGCAGTAGGGTCAGGCTTTTGAATAACTTCATTGCCATCAGCAGTAGGAGCAGATGGAGCTGATTCAGGAGCTGCTGATTCTGCAGGCTCTTGTAATGGCAGTTGTCCGGAAGACTGATTCTGGGCTCGAAATTCAGACAAACGATGCTGATAATAAGCATGATAAGGATCCGATGAGGTCAGAAAATTGAACTTCGCATTGTTAGCATTATTGGCGATGATCCTTTTCTCAAACTCAGGCCCATTTTTTGCGACAAACTGTGCAGTTTTGTCAACAATGTTTCTAATATCCGGAGGGGGATGAATAATTCCAATAGTTCTAGTGTGAGTAGCAACTGGAGCTTTGACCTGCTCATCATTTGCAGGTTTATCTTGCTTTGTTTGCTCTTCAGACACTTGAGATGGAGGAGGTGGGCTATCTCCAGTTGAAGTTGGCGCTGGAAGAGGCAAGATCATCGCAGTGCCCGGCATTCTGTTCTTCCCGACCAACACACCAAAAAAAAGACAACAATTTTAAAGACAACCAAGCAACTGGGTGTCTGAAAAACAGCTAAATGATAAAGAATCAATCCACTAAAGAGTCCAAGCAGCAACCAACTAGGCCAAGTAAAACACAGGTCCATAGCTGCCTATATATTGAAATAAACGACGGAAAAAGGGGGAAAATGAAGCGAACTAACCTGCGAAGCGAAGACTTGAAGAAATCAAAGCCAAAATTGACGACAGTATCTTGCTCGTAGACTGGGAATCAGAGACAAATCGAAGAGAGAGAGCGAGAAAAATAGAGAGACCTGTTGAGATTTAGGGCAAAAGAGGAGAGGGGATGAGTTCCCTCTACAAGACTTGGCTGGCTGTAAAACGGCGACGTTGTCTACGTTGCAAGTTGCAACATTAGAAATTGCCTTGCATCTTATGGGCTCTAATATTATGGGCTTGGATTTTACCGAGAATTTTAATTTATATTTACAATTTTTAATTTTTTAATTTGATTTATTTTTTATTAAAAACCTATCAATTTATTAATTAATCGATAAAATTTTAATTATTAAGTTCTTATAAATAAAAATAAATTAATTAATTTTTAAAATATTTTTAATTAAAATTTAAATCTTTAAACAAATAAGAATAACTTTTTTAAATATATTTTAAATTCTTTAATTTTNNNNGTTGAACTTTTTAAACCATAAACTTTTTGTTTTATTGGTTTAACTTTGGTTTGATTTTTAAAATATTAATTTTAATAAGGGATAATAAATTTAATATACTAATTTTAAAATTTAAAATTTTAAATTTAATGATTAATTTTTAAATTTTCATATAAATTAAGTTAAGATTTTATTTTTAATGCAAAATGTTCATCAAATAAGCGGATACAAATATAACTTTTTAATTTAATTTTACTAATTTTAAAAAATTAATTATTAAGTTGAAATTTTAAAATATTATTATCTTAAATATTTAGAAACATTATAATATTAAAAAATTTAATTTCTATCAAATATTATAGTAAATATTGAAATATCTTACATTCTTACTCCTATAAAATTTATATAATTATTTTCTTAGATTTTAATCATATTTTATTAGATTTATTTTTAATATAACAAAATATTATTAAAAGATAAATTCACAAAGACAGGTCACCATCCCTCTTCAGTGTTCTGAGTGCTGTTTGTTATATTATCACTTCGACTTCTCACCAATCCGCCATTTGTAGGCTTCCATGGCTGCTGTTTCGTCTTTTAGTCTGCTTCGGTATGTATACACTCTCTTTCTCACTCAATACATAGCGTATTTTCCACTCGCAGGCACCGAAGCGTAGGTGGTTTTCCTCAACTTATCTGGTTTTTTGTGCGGAAAATTGTTAAACGAACAAAAGCAGGAATTATTCGATAACTAGAAGCGCAATATCAAAAGTGAAAGCTTCTGCGAGAGATGATTTTAATTCCACTTCAGTGAGGATACTTCGCCATCTTCGTTCTCCAAGGTATGCCTTAGTGAAAGATTTCGCATTTTTAGTCAGAGCTGTAATATGTTATGGGTTGTTAATCATTCATTTCGAACACAAGTTCTGATGGGTATTTGCAGTTTAGGGGATTTTGTTTTCTTAAATGTTTGATGAGATCGATGGACTTTCTGCTTGAAACAGCCTCGTCAGTCGCTTAAATGCTGAAGCTTGTATGTAATTGTATTGTGAAATTTCGAGAGACCTTAGGGATTCAGATCATCTGATCTGTCCTATGAGCTTCAACTCTGATAATGAAGTATTGGTTTTAATCAAAATCTTTGCTTTGAGATGTGGACATTGAACTTTGAGAAGAGATTGGTAGTTTCAAGTTTAGATCATTAGGACCTGAGGATTTGAACTTATTTTGTGGTACAGACGGAAGAGGATAGAGCATCATATCTAATACCAATTTATAAAGGTTGGGATTACTTCCTACCATAAATGCCACGGTCATGTTGCTTGTAAATCTTTTTAGAGTACGAGTGCTTCTAAAACGTAATCATAAAAATATGAAGTATGGTTTACCGTCCTGCATGCAGAACTCCTAGGTAAGAAATAGTTTAACTATTACTTCAGCATCTGCATATTGTATCTAAAATCTAGTCATGTACTTACTGCAATTTTCTTCCTTCTTGATTAACAGTGGACTATAAAGATTATGTTTCTCTTCTCAAGACGATCTTTTTGTTTCCCAAACCATAGAGCTTAGCATTTAGAATGATCAAATTTGGTCATTAGCTTTTATTTGGTGATTATTGTTCCATTGGATTTCATGACTTGTGTTTTCTGAGTTGTAACTTCTCTAGCACTCTATCTCACCTTTCTATGTGTTAACACTAACATCTTGTTCTTATTATATTATTTAGATCGCTGTTTTCTACAAATGCGACAAACAATGAAGAGGCTTTGGCCAAGGAAGCTGCAGCTAGCGCCCATACTGCTGCTCCAACCATGTATCATTACTTGTGACACAGAAACCCTGGTTTGATCTCATATTTTGGTTTGAGAATGATGTATACAGCATTTTAGTTGACCATGCTAATAGCTTCCTCATAAAATGCAGACCTCAGTAACCCTATCAAATACAGCTCTGAGCATCTTAAGATTAGAAATCTTTACTGATATTCTCTTACTTCAATTAACATTTCTCATTATCAATGCGATGCAATAAATAACTAATAACTGGTGTTTGTAGATGTGGAAACATTAGAAGTTGCTGAAATTTGATGTATTCTCAGCGAGAATCTTATTTTTAGGTTTGGCATGAAGAGGGAAAATGGATTGTGTACTCATAGAATAAGAGATAATTGACAAGACTTGGCATGTCAACAACTTGAAAATGGAGGAATGCTAGAGGAAAACTAACCAGTAAAATATCAACTTTCTATAATTCTGCATTTCAGTTTCTAGGCATAGAACAGATTATAAAGGATTCACCTGAGAAGAGTATATATGTTATCAAGCTTGATTAGAAATATTGTTACGAGAGGATCTGGTTTGGGGTCTAGAATTCGGCTTTGCTGGTGTTTTCCTAGGCCTACCTATGTTTTCCGGC
>JANITW010000003.1:57573181-57584814 GCA_027564335.1 Erythroxylum williamsii
CCCTCTTCACCTTCGTTATCTCCATCCTCTCGTCTAGTTATAGGTAAAATCACAGGAGCAAGGATTGAGGTGCCTAACATATAGGTTACATACACATCAACAGTGACGGAGTCAGAAATTTAAGATAAGAAGGCCCAAATATTTAATTTTTTTAAATTTTAGGGAGCCCAATGTACCACTAGGCTCCAATTAACTCTTCCCTATATATATATATATATATATATATGCACCGGGCCACATTTAGCTACGTCCCTGCACATCAACCATTCCATTGATTCTCATAAGGTTTATAAGCCTAATACAAATTTGGTTTGATTCACTAAGTCTCAACTACTCACTAAAATTGAAACCTCATAAGCTAGAATATACCTTGTGCATATATATAAAGCTATCCTAGATCCTTCCCATCTCACATATTTACCTATAGTTGACATAATCAAGGTTAACTTTTTTATAAATACTTGTTTTCCATCAACATATTCCAAATTAATTTATGTTATAAACTTCCTATAATAAAATAGGCTTATACAACTATATTGGACTATTGTAAACATGTTTATAATCATCACAAAACATTAAAAGCAACATAAGTCCATATAATCAAAGCATGTTTCATATAGATGTAACTTGTATACTATAAAAGTTAGTAAAAACAATTTGAAAGTCAACTAAAAAGTGAAGAAGTTGTAAATTACACACTAAATTTCAAATATCCATCTATTTTTTGTTGATATGTATATGGAGAATTTGAATATTTGAGACCTTCCATAATAGCCAAGTAAGCAAATATTATTTGACAAACCAAGATTCCTACATAGTGATTTAATTAAAAATTTTATGTGAACTGATTAAATAAAAGGAGAGAGTATAGTCGAAGCATGGAATATGTACATAATACAATAAGGTGGATCATGTAGCATAACAAAATCCAATTTCTTAAACGTTAAGGTCGAATGCTAAATAAGCTTCATGTACAAACAAGAAATACACATGTTTCATACACTTTGTAAATGGACTCAAGTGATTAAACTGAATCTTTTTTTTTCGTCTCGTTAGATTAATAGCCAGTAGACTAATTGTAAATTTTTGGGTCATTAGAAAACAATTTTTCTAATAATTAAGAATAAGACTATATATTATTGAACATTTTCAGATCTTTCGTATCAGCGGGATAAATACTAGGAGTTGCTGCTATTGTAGACTAGGAGATATGCAAAGGGTTAATCATCACTGCCTTCTCATCCCCCAAGCATCGATCTACAAGCTATGACATTATTTTTTAGTCCGGATCCCACTCTCACCCTGGTATGTATTAATACTTTCTTTATGTAGAAAGCTTAGTTTAGTAAAGAATTTTAGTGTGAAACAACAACACCAGCAATAAAAGAATCATTCTTTACTTTGAGCTTGCAAAATTGTTCCTTCACTTTGGAACTCTCCTTTTCTTCGTAGAAAACTTCTAAAGAGCTCGTTGCTTAGCACCTAAACAAAGGGATTTTCAGACTAAGGGACCACATATACACCAGTGTGTTAGGAATCTAGACTCTTCAAATCCACATCCAAGGATATTTAATAGACAAGAATATCAGAAAATAATAATACAAGAAAATTTACGTGGAAACTCCTAAATCGGAGAAAGATCACGGGCACCGAGAAGAAAATCTACTATGTGAAAAATTCTTACAATCATACAATTTTTCCTCTGACCCAATCCTCCAATACACCAACACACTCACAAAGACATACACAAGACAAACTCTCCAACTTTCACCTCAAAAGAGGAATTTAACTATAGTCAAATTTGTCATACAAATCATTGACTTTGTTTGATGCACTAAATAAGGAGGTAGTCACCTCCTTATATAGATAAAAGTCTTGTCTCAATTGTTGTCTCGAACTAATATAAAATAATAAAGGAGTCAAACTCAAGACAGTGGACCATGTAAGAGTAAGCACCATGTCTTTTGAAGAAAGGAAGTTTCGAAGTATAAAAACACTGCATATATCCATACAACAGATATGCCACGAGATAGATAAAGACAAAATAAGAAACACGGCCTGCCACAGTATAATGTCTCCTCTCCACCACTTTGTGTCGCCATCGTGTGCAACAAAGATTGAGAAGTCGCGTGATGAGTGGAAAGAAGAGTTGCTAGCGGGAAACTCGTCGCATGACAGTGTATAGAAGAGTAGCCCGATGATGATAATAGGATCACTCGTGAGATTAGAATAAGATATTTTTAATGGATGGATTTATATGTCAAAGTTTAGGTTGAGATTAGTCTAAATTTTAATTATTTTAAATAAAATAATATTATTTTATTTAAAAAAAGCTTTGGACAAACTTAAATCTAGACGAATTTAATTATAAGGTGTTTTTAATTAGATCTAGATTTGGGTTACTTAGGTTCAGACCGGTCCGAGACTCAACTTTTTTAAATAAAATGATATCGTTTTTTTATAAGAGTTAAACTCTGTCTTGTTAAATGATTTGTTTTACTACAATAGTTTAAAATGCTGTGTGAGGCTAAGTTAATTAGTTTTATATATCCACTAATACGCCTCCTCAAGTGAAAGCCTTTTGGATTTGATACTTGAACAGATTCATTTTACCTTGTGCTAAATAATAGGGAGGTGGTAAGATTTGAACTCACGACTACTTAATCACAAAGATTTTGATACCATGTTAAATGACTGTTTCATCATAATAGCTTAAACTATTGTTTAAGGTTAATTTAATTTTATATATTTACTAACCCGGCTCAATTTGAATCTGAATAGTTTAAGTCTAGACCTAATTAAAAACAATGTATTATAAAAAAATTGCCAGGACCGCCGTGTACTAATATCAGTCGCAACTCAACCATTTAAAGGACTCACAGTTGGCAACTAAAAGTCAAATTAAGATTGTACTAAAATTTGAAATTTTTTCTATCACTTTAAGTAAAATAGTTACCTTTTGAGTATGTACGAAATAAAAATTGCAGCGTAAATGGCAGAGGATTTTATATTGACTAAATATAAAAATGTTCATAGATTTATAAATGATAAGGATCAACTATCTAAATAATTAGTTCTAGTTATTTGAGCAATAGTTGATCCAAGCCTAATTTTTATTAGTGAACTTTGTACTTTACTTATCTTAAAAATTTAATAATAAGTACTATTTTTTTAATACAAGGGAAAAAAAACTAGTCCAAAACTAGGACAGAGATCTGCGATACAAGACGCCGTGAGAATCACGAGATATAGAGGCTATGACAAGCGACGACGCCTCCTAAAAGGTACAGAGTTCGGGGCTAGAGTAAGCAGCAAGAGCGGCAAGACTGTCCTCATTTTGATTGCCTTCCCGATGCACATATTGTAACTTCAAATCTCAAGCTCGACACAACAGCTTCCGGATACCTGTCACTAAAAGAAAATAGTCAATCGACGGTAACCTGGCTAAGAAGAGGATATTTATTACCTCTAAGGAATCTACTTGGAGAATAACTCTCCGGAAGCCCAAGTTTCATGCCAAGGTAAGACTCAAGTGGACTCCTCAAAGTTTCGCAGTAAGGGAGAGCTTCAGCCAATATAATGCAGAAAGCCCCTGCACCACTGGCCTCGCCTATCCCTGATCAGCCCACCAGTCGTGATAATGTTGGCTTCACTCTTAACTGCTCCATCTGTATTAAAGTTGCCCCAATTTTCTAGAGGTTTGGCCTATCCCACCAATAATAAGTACTATTTAACTATTGAGAAATTCAATTTAAAGTATCATACGAAGTTCAAAGTCTCGAACACTTAGCCTCGAGGAATCACTCAAACCAAAGAACATTTGGTCCAATGGTATGATTCTTGCCTTTACTTAAAAGCAACCACAAGAATTAGTGCTTACACATCATGTTTGCGTGTTACCATGCAACTTTACTTTTGGTCTAGGGCAAGCCAAGTATTTGTTCTTGAAAGGGACAACAAGAAAGAAGAGAGAGTTCGATCACTTTTGACCAACTTTCAGTTTTGAAATGGTCAAAAAGTTGCATTCCCAACATTTTATAAAATCTTACATAAACAAGACCCGACTCCTTAACTCTTAAGAGTTCGATCACTTGGAGTTTATCATTTTACGGGTATATTCATTGATCATTTTATTACTAACTATTAATATATCATTCATTTTTAAATGATAACATATATTTTTTCCTTAGATTTGGAGTAAATAATAAAAAAAGTAAATTTCATTTTATATTATATTAATAATTAACCTACTTATTTTATAGTTAATAAAATTTATTTATCATCTTTACATTTTACTACCAACATTTAAAGCTATAATAATACTTGATATGTGATTTTAATTGATTATCAACACTATATTAATTTTTATAATTTTATCAATATAGCAATAAATTAAGGTTTTTTATGCCACAAAATAACAAATAATATTATCTATTTCCATAACTAATTAGCAATTGCAAATAATTATTACTTTATTAATTTATCATGTTTATATATCATTAATTATATTAAATAGAATAATAATTTTTAATATGTAATATTAGTTTATTTTATTCATAACTAATTTATTATTTAGAAATTTTAAATATATCCATTAGTTTCATATTATAATAAGTTATGTTATTTCATTAAATTTTTTATTTATTATCTTACAATACTAATAAATAATATGTGTTCATTCCTTATTTTTAAAAATTAGTCTTAAGTAATAATTATTGATTAACTTATCTAGTATATTTCGTGACAAAGCTTATTCATTTTTTCTGATTGTTATTTTATAGGTGTGTAAGATTCAATATTCATATTGATAAATATTTCTTGTAAATCAATCCTTTTGACTCAATACTAATATTGAGTAATTTTTTTGTCTCCTGAATTTGTTGGATGAACTGTGTTATTACTGAGTAATTATTATTGCTAACAAATTATTTAGAAATTATATTTTTACAATTTCGTCTATAAACAATAAAAAATCAATGAAGTTATTAATTATTTTTAAATAAAAATTATAATATAAAATAAGAAATTAATCATTTCATTTACATATATTATTACTCAATAAAAAAATAACCAAATATATTATTAGCATTATTTCTTTATTAGCAATTAAAAATATTATAATGCAATAAAAATAATTTACTTTATTACTAATAAAACCCAATCAAATTGATTCGTGCTCTTTATCGACGCTCTATTCATACTACCATTTCTCCGTTATTGAGAAGTTTTAGAGATGATACAGTAAAGTCTATTTTTAGCAAGCCTAGAGAAAAGAGCTTGAGAAGATGTATTGATCAACATTATTGGGGACCGAACTTTAAACCAAGGAACGAGAACTACAAAGAGTTCAAGGAGAGCTCAAAAGAATTAAGATAAACATGGCTAAAGAGCAATCTAGAGCTATATATAAAATGTATCCCTCGAAATTTCTAGTCTTATGACTTACTTATAACACCCCATTATATGCTGAAGCTATTGACTATGGGAAATTCTTTAAAATGTATTATTCGTTGTTTAGATAAACCCTTCCAAAATTATCAAAACCTTTCAAGCTAACCCGACAACAAAAGACATTCTATTAACTTCTAAACCATTATAAATCAAAACACCACCAACTTCTCCACTAAAAGAAATACCTTCCCCAAATATGGAAACAATAAATGAACCTATGAATAGACAAAAATTCATAGCTACCCTTAAACTAGTCTTAGATAGCTCTAAGAGCCAAAATGAGAGTCACGATTTTGATTCTTAAAAAAAAAAGCTTTGAAAACTCTTAACAGCATATAGATCTCACTTAGATCTCCCAAGTAATGATGGCTATTCCACACATTTCTCAACTACACACATAATTTGAACTAAAGGATGAAGATGTTGAGTCTATGAATTAACCAGTCAAACCACAACTAACTCCTATCTATAAACCTACTTCAGGACCAAAGTTTAGTTTCAATGATGTCCCACTAACAAAATGGAGAGATCAACAATATGAATTTAGTGTATGAATAAATAGATCTTCAAACGACAACACCAAACATTTCTCTTAAAGAAATCTTGACATAAATTTTCTCCAGAATGACAGGAACTTTAAAAGAATGGTTCCAAAGCATTGACGAATACATATGCATGCAAGTCCAACAACTGTCAGAAGTCAGTTCCTTATTGGGAATGATCCATAAAGAATTCATCAGAGATTTCCAACTCGGTGATCGTTAAAATAGACATGAGTACTTTGAAATGAAATGTTGCTCTATGAACAAAAAAGATTTGCATAAGCATTTTCAAAGATTGTCCCAAAAAAAATCAAATCAGATCAACCTATATAGAATTTCTTAGAATGGAGTTTTACGATAATTTTTACCAGTCCGACTGACAAATCGCTAGTGAATTACTTAAATTTCTGGACACCAACCTTGCCGTTAAACAAATCCAAAAAATTTTTAGGATTGTGAATTATATAAGGGACTTCATCCCTCATATGTTAGAACATGCCAACCATTTGTCAAAGCTACTGAAAAAAATCCACCACCATAGGGCCTTGATCGGACAAAGGTAGTGAAATAATTAAAGTAGATCACTTAAAATCTACCTCCATTAAAGATCCTAACAAAGGAAAAAGAATTTGGGAGATTGATACTGTTGAAGATTTCTAAGGAGTGGTACTAATTGAAGAAGTAGAAGGAAAAGACCTTTAGTGTAGACAAGCTGGCAAAAAATTCAAACTGTTTGAAAAGATCCATCATGCAATCTACAAAAAGATTTTGGGCAGTAAAAAGAGGTATAAAAAATTTTAATTTCCACTTCAACCCTTATCTTTTTTTAGTAGAAATGGACAATACATCCTTCCCAAAGATATTAAATTCAAACAAAAGACTTTTGTTAGAAAGTCAATTGCTTTGTTGGAAAGATTGGTTCTCCCACTATAAAGTCAAAGTTAAACATATCAAAGGCCACCAGAACATCTTAACTGATTTCCTCTTTTGCCCTCAAAAGCATTTCAACCTTATCACTCCTTTTAGAACTATCCCTCTCATCCTTTCGATGGCTGACCTACCTAGTTGCCAAAACAAAGAAATTATTTCCTCTTATCCGAAGAACTCTCATTACCATTAATGAAATAACTTCTCTTGCCAAACTGGGACTTGTCTATTACCTTCACCTCTTTCCCAACCAATCAAGCTTAGATTGTTTCCTATTCCTATTTAACATCCAAACATTATATCTTATTGTGTTCTTCATTAATGGCTCGCTCTTAGAGAATGCATTATGATACTTATAGGCGCTCTTTACCCTTTACACCTGTGTTATATATCTTCCCCCTTTACGAATCTATCAACATTTATATGATTAAGAAAATGAAGGTTTCCTTTTATGGACTTTCCTTGAGTAGTATCAATGATTGATGAGATGGAGGACTCAACTTTCTCCCAAATCATTGAGGATCTCCCGTTATAATAGACTCTATTATAGAAGCAAACAACACAATGCTTCTTTGTCCTTCACCGACCTTATAACAAATCAAATGATGAATACATCTACTCCAGAAAGTAAATATATTTCTGGAACACCTTATTTTAATGTCCAAGGTACAAAGAAAATGTCCTTAAGAGCCTTAGGGACTTTCTTAAATATCTAAATAATTTTCCTAAATATGCAACTTTAGTTGTCTCTACATTTCTTGGATCTTGCCTAGGAGAATTCATTCTTAGAGAGCCTCATATTCTTGAGTTTGAGATTCTAGACAACCCTATAAATTTGGGTTTAGATGCTACTTGACCATCTTAGTCCTAAACCTCTATATTCCAAGATGCCCAAAACCTAGATAATGATGTCCTCATCATTGATGAAGAAGAGTTGGATAAATCTTTGCAAAAATTAAATACAAAAGAAGTGAGCCCCAACAAAAGGAGGAGACAAACAATTTTGATGGTGATAACACAAGTGGAGGCACTTCTCCATCAAAATTGCAATCATGGTAGGAATATATCAGATAGGATGAGATGATTCTTTTCACTGTTGTACCTGTAGGCCCTTATATTTAAAGTTGTTTATCTTTATATGTCTTGGTTCTTATCTATTTAGCATTAATGTTAAATTGTTCTTATCTAAAATAGTTCATATGATGTTATTCTTATCTATAATCGTTGATTTGGCATTGTTCTTATCCAATGTTATGATGCTTTTTTTAATCTAGAATAGTTGATGAGACGTTGTTCTTATCTAATTATAGAGTGATGTGATGTTGTTCTTATTCAATTAGGGAGGCATGTGACCTTGTTCTTATCTAGAGATATTTGCCTTTTGTAAACTTCTTTGCCTATAAAAGTAAGGGATCTTTGTCACACAAAGATACGAGCATGCTTTACACTTGCCTTTACACAAGGATGGTATCTATAAAAAAGTATCAAACCCTTGATCTTGTTTGAATTTTAAGTTATGTAGGGAAGATTGGTCAGCTTAGATCCCTAAAAGACAGACCTTGAGAGTTGACCTTTTTGAAAGATGAAGAGCTTGTATCTCGGCTAGCATACATAGGGTCTTAGCTATACTTTTTTATCGATCTTCGAGCTTTTACAGAGATCTGCTCCATCATATTGCAACTGGTTTCTTGCTATCCCCGTAGCTACCATCTTCTCCAAATTTGATCTCAAAATAGGATTTTGGCAACTTGGAATTGCCCTTTAAGACAGATACAAGACAACTTTTTGTATTCTAAATGCCCAATACCAATAGATTGTTATGCTGTTTGGACTCAAGGTTGCCTCTTCACTATTTCAATAGGCCATGACAAAGATTTATGATCCCATTCTCTACAGTGCTTTGGCCTATATTGATGACATCTTGTTGTACTATAAAACCTATGGCTTTACTCTAATCCTTCTTGGATCTCACAAAGCAATATAGAATTATTCTCTCAACGAAAAAGAGCCATATCGGAACGACCCAAATATAATTTTTGGGTATGCATTTCTACATTGGATTCTATCAACTTGGCTTATATATTGCCAGTGAACTACTGCATTTTCCTGGAAACAATCTCACAACCAAACAGATACAATAGTTATTTGAAATTGTCAACTATATTAGAGATTTCATCACTCACGTGGTTGATTATACATCATCCTTTTCAAAGTTGCCGAAAAAGAATCAACGATGATGATGAACTTTATAATTAGTGATGAAGGAAGAAGAAGAACAAATAAAGACAACAATCAAGAGAATTCAATCGATGTCAATCTTCTCCTCTATTTCCTTATCCTTATGATGATCAAGATCTAGGTTTTGAACCTTAGATTAAGAATCGAAGAACAAAACCCAAAAGTATTTGAGAAATGCTCAAAGCTCTTGATAAGGAACATTTGATCTATCCATAGTCAATGTCCAATCAACCTTAGCTAATTATTCCTTCTATTCCAATTATTTTTACTCCAATCATTCCGTGCATGATGGTTAATCCTTATGAGGAAGATTTTTCTCCCCTGGAGAGACATGCAAATGACCAAGAAAGGGTTTTCTCTAACCTATACATTCGTGCTTCTGGCATGAGTGCTTATGGAATAATGCTTTCAAATCTTGTTGATGAAACTCTCAATTGGCATAATGATAATGCTTTGGCCCAGAATAATGTCCTTCGACAGATTGATTCCAAGCTTGATGGTTTGACTCAACAAACATAGGCTACTCACCAACGAGTTGATATAGTCTATGTGAACCTCTTTTTTCCTTATTTCTGTTCAGACCTTTTGCTACCATAAAAAGCCTGACAAGCCCAATTAGATTTAGTGGGCTCAATTAGTCCTTGCTAAAGAAGGATAACCATTCTTCTTGTGTTAGTTTCAAATCATTAAGGTTCATACCTGGATGAGTAGCCTTAGTATGATTGATGTCTTCGTTCTTCTTGAAAGGAAGATGGATGAAGATATGAGGATTCTTCTATAGAGGATTGGAATGAGAGTCGTGTATGAGTTTCAGGACAATATTCCAAAAACCAATCTCTCAAGACTTCATACGATAGTGGTATTTGAGTAAGCTCAAATACATTCCTGATATTAGTGTAAAAACTAAAGTTAGTGTGACATCTGATTCCTGTGGGTAGAATCTATAGTAGAGATGCCTGATAATAGGCATCTATTTCAATAAGAATATTTGGGCCAGGTAGAGTACTAACAAAAACCTTGGTCCATACCACATAGTCAGTGAAGAAATGAATCCCTCGCAGGTTACCACTAGTCAAAGGGCTCAGGTAATATCAAATCTCGTTCTTAGGAACAAATCATCCATTAGATATCAGGGAAAACAAAGAAAAAGTAGGGTGTAAATTCCAGACCTGTTGGTTAAGAGACACAAGCCTTTTTCTTTGCGGGCACCAAATCTCAGAGCTTGCCTCTTATGAATCTTACACTTCGAATCTTTCCCTGTTTTAAGGACCTCAAATAAGATTTATGGTATAAGACTTTCTGATACAAAGGATCCTCGTAAGAAGCAAGTGTAGAGTATACTGTCTTTCCGTATGATCAAGACTACATTATTCAAAAATCAAGTTTTAAAGAGAGAGAAACTTAGAAAGAAGCCATAGGATGAAAAACACACAGACTTCTATTCATTCAAACCCAGTCTAAGGTCTCAATCCAACCGACTCCACATAAATGATGCAAGCCCTAGCAAATAGCTCAAGTGACGAAGCTTCTCCTTCTAATCTCCAATCGTGGCAAAAACTGATTCGACATGACTAATGACTAGAATTCCACTTTTTACTATGGGACCCTTATATTAGTTGTTTTTATAATTATGTATATGTTCTAATGTGTCATTATCTTGTAAAAGAATTTGTGGTGTCTAAGTTATCTTTCTACCCCTCTTTAAAGATTCTTCCTTAGCTCTTAGGAATATTTAGGACTCATATGTTCCCCAATTATTCTCCTTTTTACTATTTTCTTTTTAAAAGTTGTGTGAATGATTGTATCTAAGGAACATTTTCCTTAAAGTTGTTTGTTTTTACTCCCTTGCTTAGCCTATAAAAGCAAGAATTCTCTTTTGTTGTAATCAGACTAGGACTGACCCAACTTAATGCAACTCTTCAACACTATGTTGATATTCAATATTTTGGCCTTGATTTTACCACTAAGGAGTAAGAACTCAAAAAGGTGAAAGAGATTCTTCAACAAATAAAAGCTAACATGCAGAAAGAAAAGTCTAAGGCCCCGTTTAGTTGGCGGGAAAGTAAAGTGAATTTGGAATATGATTCTTTGGAAAATAAATCTATGGAAAATAAAGATATTCACATGTTTGGATACTTATAAGAATTCTAATAGGAAAGTAGGGTGGATTCTTATTATAGTGTTTGGTATGTAACAGTATTTTATACAGTATAATTTAATTTTAAATTATGTTTCCAATTATATCCCTACAAACAGAATAAAAATTTCAATTGTTAGATAAGGAAAAATATGAACTTGAAGATTGTCGATTGAAACTTTTAAGCATAAATATTTAAAATCTAAATACCAGCTGATATCGGAAAATTTTTAAAATATGGGAGATTTTTTGCAAAATTTTCAAAAAATTTTAAAAGTTCCCTCCCTCTTTCTTATCTCTCCTTCCCCCCTTTTTTCAAAAATTTTAATTAGTTATTT
>JANITW010000003.1:57584914-57596246 GCA_027564335.1 Erythroxylum williamsii
AGAAGGAAGGGTTAAATTGTCTGATGTATTTTTTAGATTAAATTCCTGGAGAAAGTAATATAAATACCAAGGGGATGTTGGAATTTAGAATCCAAGGAAAGTGTCACTATTTTCCCTAAATTAGGAAAGTTTTTACTTTCCTAACTACTAAAAAAAACGAACCAAACATAATAATTTAAATTTTAGGAAAAAGATTACTTTCCCAAACAACAATCCGTGTCAACCAAACGAGGCCTAGGATTATTTATGGAGCCTATCCTACATCATTTCTAATTAACCAACCGAACTATCCTTCACTAACATGTCCTATCCCACTAATCTATTTTCCACCTAGATACCCTGAAACCACTGATTATGAAAAGGCATTCAAGTTTAATTATCCTTTGATCAGGCAACATATTCATCTTACCACCACTAAGCCCAAATTGACTAAATTAAAACCTAAACCTAAAAAGTCTTTAGAACATTCACCTTCATATACTAAACTTACGGAACGGTGGACTAAATAAGTTGATCCGTGAAATAAACCCTTTACAAATTTGCTCTCCACCTTCTTCTCTACCAAAACCACAACCTTTCCGATTTATAGGGAAAGACAAAGCTCCTGCTAACATATAACTTACAAAAATTTCACAAATTATTAAAAAAGAAAAAAGAAAAAAGAAAAAATAAATAACAAAAACAAAAAAATCAATCAATTTGTTCTACTGAATATTTAAAAAGAAATCTAAAAACTAACCTCGAGAATCAATCTTCATTTTAGAAGATAATCAAGCCTTTTATGTTTCAAATTTATCATATATTTTAATAATTGACATAAAATATTAAATTCCAAAGTTGATACAACCAAACTAGTAACCAAAGACCTTCTTGGCAACTTCTTAGCATGACATTTCCGTCGTACTAAAGTAATTAATGGCATCATTAAAACTTAATAATTTTCTATAAATTACATTAAACCGTGTTAAAATTAATCACGCATGTTATTTAGCAGTCGGAACCTTCTTAGCAAAGTAATTAATGGCATCATTAGAACCTAATACTTTTCCATAAATTTCATTAAACTGTGTTAAAATTAATTACATTAGATATATATGTGTAAATATGGTTTTTTTAAAGGAAACGTCACCAGATTATCTATTTTTAGTAACGAAAAATGAGTTACCCTATTTCTTCTATTTTTTATTAAAAATTTGAACCAATATTTTTAAATTAAAAAGATTAAATTAGTGTATAATAAAGATTAATAAATTAAAAAATTGAGTTTAATGAAAAAAAAGATTATTAAATAAAAGTTAACCAGTTTATTCTTATTTATAAAAAATTATAATTTTAAAAACTTAGTAATTAATTAATAAATTAATCACCGTCACACCTAATCCGAAGTCTTGCAATAAAGCGAAGTTTAGGAAAGTCTGATAGTATGTAACTTTACTCTTACATAAGAGAAAGACTGTTTCTGGTAGACCTACATTCAAAATTTTAAATTAAACAGACCTACATTCAAAATTTTAAATTAAACAAATTTTAATAAAAATTATTAAAATAATTTAAATCTATAATTTAAGCAGTTCAATATTTAATTGATTTTTAAAATTATTATTTTGAATTTTGATGTCTTTCAAGTTTCAAAAATTAAAAGAAGACATGAGGTGGACGACGTGACGTTTAGTCATCACCTTACCTTCCTGTTTCGTCACATCGTAATTTCCGCAGACTTTCCCCCTCATTTCTACGAACTCTCTCTCTCTCTCTCTCTCTCTCTCTCTCTGTGAACTACGCGTGCCAAATAGGCCACTTTAAAGAAGAGTCCTGTCATTCTTCTTATAAAATCCCCAATCTTGTTTACAACTTTTTGGTGTTTGTTTGGTTCCGATGGAGAGAGGAAGAGGCCGCAGAGGAAGAGGCGGTTACGGTGGTCGGCAAAGGTGGAGGCCGGCAAGTGAAGCTGGTGAGAGACACACTGGTGAGACGAGCAATGTGTACAGAAATGTTCCAAGAGAACCGGTCAGGAGCCGTGTTACGTCTGCTCCTGCATCTGCTTCTGCATCTGCATCTGAACCTGCTGTTGATGGTATGCATTTAGTTTTCTATTTGTTGTGTTACTGTGACTGATTGTGTGATTGATGCGGTTTTGCCTTCTCTGTTTTTTGTTTGCTAGATCCTGTTAGGGTTGGTATGCAGTCGCTCCAAATATCAGGGAGTTCACTTTCAAATGATTTGGTTCCCGTTAACAGGCCAGATAAAGGCGGCACAGTTGCTGTCCGTACTGCAAAGCTTCGTGTAAATCATTTTCTGGTGAAGTTCAACCCGGGGAGTGTTATAAGACACTATGATATTGATGTGAAACAAGAAACGGTTTCAAGGAGCGGTCGTGCCGGGAAAATTTCCAAGGCCAAGCTTGCAATGATCAGAGATCAGTTGTTCGCTGATCAATCATCAAGATTTCCTCCTGTATCGACAACTGCGTACGATGGAGAGAAGAGTATTTTTAGCGCCGTTGAACTGCCAACTGGGAAATTCACGGTCGACTTCACGGAGAATGATGACAGGGGAACTTGTAGGTATGTAGTTGTTGTGAAGCTTGTGAATGTGCTTGAGCTTAGGAAGTTGAAGGAATACTTGAGTAGAAGCCTTTTTGTGATGCCCCGTGAGGTTATGCAAGGTATGGATGTGGTGATGAAGGAAAATGCAACTAGGAATATGATTTCTGTTGGCCGTACCTTCCATAGATATCAAATTAATCGTGAAGATGAACTGGGGCTTGGCATTATAGCGTCTAGAGGGTTTCAACATAGTCTTAAACCCACGTTTCAGGGTCTAGCTTTATGTCTGGACTACTGTACTCTTCCACTTCGTAAGCCATTACCGGTCTTAGAATTTCTCAACGAGCACATTGCTTACTTTGATGTAAACAAATTCGGGCAATTTAGAAGAAATGTTGAGGATGCATTGAAGGGTCTTAAAGTTACAGTGACACACCGTGTTACAAAACAAAGGTGTGTCATTTCTGGGTTGACAAAGAAAAATACTCGCCATCTTACATTTCCTTTGTTGGATTCAGATGGCAAGCCTTCGTCGCAGGAAGTTTTGGTGGTTAATTATTTTCGGGAGAAATATGGGAGAGATATAAGATTCAAAGATATTCCATGCTTGGATTTGAGTAAAGGCAATAAGATGAACTATGTACCAATGGAATTCTGTGTCCTGGTTGAAGGGCAGATATATCCAAAAGACTATTTGGATCGAAATACATCTCGGAAATTGAAGGATATGTCACTAGCAGCTCCAATGGTGAGACAGGAAACCATATGCAATATAATACGTGCTAGAGGTGGACCCTATCGGTAAGTGTACTAATTGCTTGTTAGTCAATTTGGCAAATAAAATTCAGTTGCTTCATGCTTCGATGTGTAGTTTGCTGTCATATGATAAAAATATCGGCATGCATCCATGTTCACTTTGTCTCTGTCCATTTGATATTTTGCCGCATCTTTTACAATCACTTTCCAACAATCAGGTAGTTACCCTTCCAAGGTTTCTAGTAAAAAGTGAGTGTAAATGCTGAACCATCCCTGTGCTTGAGATGCATGTTTTAGTTCTGGCTGTTATTATCCTTTTGATGCTTAAATCTGTTTCTTCAAACTTATATTGTAGTGTCACTACACAATATTGGACTTGTACTTTTTCTGTTAGGCGTTTTTATGTTATGTCGTATTATATTTAAGGGTCAAGATATGGCACTCTCCATGTTGCACAAGATTTAGCATTGATTTGATGATTTTTAGCAAATGATTATTATCATTATTGCTTTTGATTGAGATGATTTTAAGTTTCTCTTTCCATGTATTTCATGTGTGCTCGAATGGGAAAACAGTATGAATGCAGAGGTAGTACAAGCTAGATAACATAATTGAATTATTCAAAAGGATTCTTTGGATTGGATAAATCATTAGACAAGATATCTTATTTAGGTAAGTTCCAGCAATGTTGAGTTATGATTTATATGAATGTGTTTTGTTCTTTTATCGTTGTTTCTTTCCTTGTTTAAATCTTGTGCTGCATCAGTTCTTGACACCCTTCTCAGAGTATTGTGCTTTCTGAATTGATAGTTTGAGCTCATAGCTTTTAATGGCTTGGCATTGGCAGTTCTGATGTTATCCAAAATTTTGATATGGAAGTTGACTTGGATATGACATCCGTGGTAGGACGTGTGATTGGACCACCTCAGCTAAAGTTAAGTGGTTCTAATGGCGCACCAATAAGTGTGGCTGTTGACAATGTGAAGTGTCACTGGAATCTTGTTGGAAAAGCAGTTGTCAAAGGGAGAGCAATAGAGCGATGGGCTGTACTTGACTTGAACACTTCTGATAGAAGATGGGATTGTGGATTTCTCATTGAAAGTCTTATTAGAAAGGGTGAAAAACTGGGGATCCCTATGACGTATCCCCTCTTTATTGAACGCAGGGGCATGAATGTATTGTCAAGTATTGGCATGCTTGAAGAGCTACTTCTAAGTCTCCGTGATCGGGCTTTCGAGATTTGCAAGGGGAAGTTACAACTACTTCTTTGTGTTATGTCCAGTAGACATCCTGGTTATAAGAATCTCAAGTGGATTTCTGAAACCAAAGTTGGCATCGTGACTCAATGTTGTTTGTCAACAAGCAAGTTTAATGACCAATATCTATCCAATCTTGCCCTCAAGATTAATGCTAAGCTTGGAGGCAGTAATGTGGAGCTTGTTGACCGACTTCCCTATTTTAGTGGTGCACACCATGTTATGTTTGTTGGGGCTGATGTTAACCATCCTGCTGCTGGGAACAAGACAAGTCCATCTATTGTTGCCGTTGTTGCTACCATGAATTGGCCAGCTGCAAATTGTTATGCTGCTAGAGTTCGTCCTCAATACCATCGAAAAGAGAAGATTGAGAATTTTGGGGATATATGTTTGGATCTTGTTGATACCTATACCCGCCTCAATAAAGTCAAACCTGCGAAAATTGTGGTATTCCGGGACGGGGTAAGTGAGGGCCAATTTGACATGGTTCTGAATGTGGAGTTAAAAGACCTCAAGAGGGCATTTCAATCAATCAATTATACACCAACGGTCACTGTAATTGTAGCCCAGAAGCGTCACCAGACTCGTCTTTTTCGCGACGAAGGACGTTTTGTTGAGAATGTGTCTCCTGGCACAGTTGTGGATACCAAAATTGTGCATCCTTTTGAGTTTGACTTCTACCTTTGCAGCCACTATGGAAGCCTTGGAACCAGCAAGCCCACCCACTATCAAGTCCTATGGGACGAGCATGGTTTCACCTCTGACCAGTTGGAGAAGCTCATATACAACATGTGCTTCACATTTGCCCGGTGTACTAAGCCTGTGTCCCTAATTCCACCAGTGTATTATGCTGACCTTGCTGCTTATAGGGGAAGGCTCTACTATGAGGCACTAGAGGGTCAGGCTCCATCTTCAGCGTCTTCATCTTCTTCAACTCTGTCATCAGCAGTTTCCTTAGACGACCAGTTTTTCAAGTTGCATGCTGACTTGGAGAACAGTATGTTTTTTGTCTGAACCCATGAGAATTGAGACCAACTACATCTGTTTTTGAGATGCTCCTACGCAGCTTTGATCGTCTTCCCTCCATGGTGGAGAATTGAGTTTGTGTGTGAATCTAATGGGTTAGTAACTTATGTTAAACGTTGTGGTGATTTTGTATGCTACTACAAGTACAAGAAGACTATATTATGGCCTTTGGTTTTGTTAATTATCTTATGGGAATAAATGAATTCTTATTACCCTTGTAATGAATGCTCATGCAAACATATCTGTATTGTAATTTGCAGCTTCTAATGTTGGTTTGTTTTGAATTTCTGGTTACAATGGTAATCAGAATTACCACAGAGTGAGTCAAAATTAAAATTTCTGTTTCTAGTAGGTGGGCAAACTGTACGGACGGAAAGAAAAAGAAAGAAAAGAGAGGGATTTGACATAACAGTAAGGACGTCAGACCTTGAGAATCTGAAAACTTTTGGACAATTCAGTAGCATTATTTATTTATTTTTTGAATTATCCATGAGGTGTTTTAGGCGGGTGTGAACTATGAGAAGGTATTTTGAAGTTATTTCACATCCAGACTAATCCCCGCTCGAGCCGGGTAGGTCCTTTGCGGGAGACAAAGTTTTAGCTTCAAGCTTTAAACGGCTACATACATGAGGAAGATTCGAACTCGCAACCAAAAAAAACATTATTTAATTCAGTAGCATTATTTATTAATGCTTTCAAGTAAAAACATATTGGTATGGTACTGTGGTCCATTCCATTCCACTTTTAGATTCTTCCTCAAAATTTGAATTACTCCAAGTTCTGAAATTAATAACACCAGTTGTAAAGTCAGATGCAGTGGGGGAGGTGGGAGGAGGCCTTTTGGCATTATCCTGTCTGGCTTGAATAGACAAGTCCTGACTAAATGACACAACGGTGACAATCTCTTGTACCGTCCTTCCCTTTTTTTAACTAAACAACTAGTTGGAGCAAGGACATTCAAGAACAGCATGATCAATATACATTATGTAAAGAAGGTGGTGGCAGGAGAACAAACTCAAAGTTCTGATACTGACTGATTCCTACAAACCATTTGGTAACTTTATAAAGTCGGAGCTCAGATCAAGGACGATTCCGAAGAGGGTCTATTACTTCTCTATCCAGCGTCGAAAGCAATGTGAAACATTCTGTAAATGCTCATGGGAAAAGGAGTTAGATAAGTACATAGCAAAGTAATGATGGTATGGCATTGTGTTTTTGACTGAAGAAAGACAAAAGAGTTTTGTACCTGAACTCTTACGCAAATGCTGTTGCATAAAACGAGAAAGCACCCTTTGTTTACTTCTGTCAGGTTCTAAGGTTTCTGGGGTTGACCCAAAATTTTCACCACTTTCAGAAAATAAAACTCTGCTCATCCAGGCTACTGTTACTAGGCTTGCTTGCGCTATGTTTGGACTGCCATTGGCTATAGAATTTGAAAGAGCAGACAAGAATCTATTCCCACCACTGTTCAGCAATGCAATTGCTAGCTTTCTCTGCCACTCTTTGGTTGCCTTTTCCTCTTCGTTCTGGTTTATATCATGCAAATGGCAAAAGGAATCATATTACCATATCTGTCAGAATTGACTTCTTTTTTTTTTCCCCTTTGCTGATACGAAATGGTACTAGAGCTTTTACCATATTTCCTTCCAACATTTCGTGGAAAGCAGTGTGTTGTAAGAGCCATTCTTCTGCTTTCGACCCTCCAGCGCTCGGACAACAGCCTCCCAACATCAAGAGCGCTTTTGCAGTTTGTTCCTGAACCTCTGAGTTGGATGCTTTGTGATCCAAAGCTGCTATAATTTCTTCCACTGCTTCTTCCCTGTACATGCTAGACCTGAAAGCGTCTCCCTGCAATATTACTGCCAGTTATTGTACCAGGGTTCTCAGCCAAAAAATTGGAAGCGACTTACTTTGATTTCCTATGAGATACAAGAAATTCATGTGATAGAATCTAGAAACTTAAAAGACTGACAAATTTGGATCCTCAGAAGCAAAAGCATGTAACTTTAAACAGACTAACCAGGAGATCTAGCTGTAACAAGATTGCCGCAACCAATGGGCGTTCTTCAGGTGAAGCGTTTTGTAAGTAGACTACAAAAATGTGCAGAGTGCTCAAGCCACCCCATCCAGTATTAAGTTCTCTTAGGAATTCTGTTGTTCGTGTTCTTCCATGGAACATGTTTTAGATTTATCACCATCACACTAATCACCAGATAAGATGACGATTAATGTAGATTAACAATAAAGTAAAAGATTCAATACCTTGTGAGGCATAAGAGCTCTGCAAGTAAAGTCAGTGCATATCCACGAGACTTCTTCTGGATCCAAAGAACAATGAGCTCGAGGAGGTGATGCTTATTCAAGTTGTCAGCTAAGTAATTTCTGCTGCTCTCTTCAGCTTGGATACAGCAACACATAAGCATAGCAATTTTATTTCTCTCACGGGGATAAGCTACCTCAAAATTCCTTGACAGCAAGCTTAGGCCCCCTAGAAAAACAAGTTGACTAGCATTCTCTAAATTCCTATCTTCATCAAAACCTGTTAGAAGTCGATCCAGGAAGTACATTGCTGCCTTTTGAGGAGTACATCTGACCGTAAACAGGGTCTGCAACCGATCTCCAAACTCTAAAATGCGAAGAACCAGTGGTATCCATTCAGAAGATATCATCTGTTTTGCCTGTGGCTTCAATAGGTAAAGCAGAATGGCGGCTTTAAGAAATAAACTACTAGTTTTTAGAAGTCTTATGAAGGCTTCAAGCTGTGGATCTGCGTGGAGTAAAATCAGCCTACATGCATCAATCTTTGATACGAGCTCAGCTAGAATGCATATTGATAACTCTAAGATTTCGTCATCCTTAGAGGCAACCAGAACCTTGACTATTCCACTAATAACAGTTGCCTTTGATAAAGCTCGTTCAGTTACAGAATCACTGGGGGAGTCCAACAAAACTTTGGCAATTACATTCACTGCAATTTCACATTCGGTCAGGCTCTCCGATGAGCAGATTGTACTTATGGCTCTACTTAGATCACTTACAGAAGGATTGTCATTCTCTTTATTATTGGTTAAGCCATTCCTGACCATGTGATTGCTATTCATCAAACATTCTGATAACATACTCTGACATGACAGGAGCTTGAAATGATGCGATTTATGAGCCTCATGCCATGTACCATATTTTGAATCTGTATAGCTTAAGCTTGACGAACTTCGGCGAGCCTTCGGTTTGTTCTGTAAAATTTCGTTAATGACCATGATATTCTCCAAGCTAATGATAGTATAAAAAGCAATTAGATGAACAAAATGTCATAATTCATGTAAAAGAAACCCGAAATACTCACAATAGCATCATCTCTTTTGTATGCATACCTTTTCTTCTTCTGAACCCAAGTCCACTGAAGATTTACCGAAGGCCATCAATCGGTGCCCGACCGTGGGGCCAAACACAGCTTCGTATCTGTGCCAACGAAACATGAAAAAAAATCACATGCTTAACAGAGATTGTTCAAAATGGCCTAATTGTTTACGGAGAAGAAAGTTCCAGTCTTAATGCATAGGTAAAAAGATTGAAATTTTACAAATTTCTGTTGGATGACAGCGAAGTAGAAGAATCTGAAGACTTCCTTCTCAAGGGAGCATAACTGGATCTAGACGGCAAAGGAATATTAGGTACAGAAGGAGCTTTAGCCCCAACTTTGAGCCATTCTTTGTAGTACAGAGCAAACTGAGTAGTACCCATGTCCATTTGGTCATTGTAGACCTTGGTTAATGACTTCATTCTCTTTTCCTGTTCAAAATACTGGGAATTGGAGAAGTTATCGAGTTCCTGAAGAAACCAAATCTTGAGATGAAGAAGATGCGGAAGAAAGAAGTGTTCCCAAAGATCAGGAAGCAAGTGTGTCCTGGCCAAAAATGGTGCATCACAGAAAACTTGAAGTAGATGTCTAGCAGATATTCTGTTGTTTCTCTCCAGCTTGTAAACAACAGACAAGTAGAATTGAGCACAAGCCGAGAGATGCGAGTTGGGTATACCACCAGTTGATCCATTCCTTGATTTCTTGGAGTTTAAAGAGGCTACAATGCTTAGAAGCTGAATTGAGTTGCTCAAAGATTTCATCTTCACCTCCATCTTTGTACCTCTATCATCAACCAGCCTGTCAATGCTCTCCATTCCCATTTCCACACTCTCAAGCACGCCATTGTCAGATTCCTCTCTGCTTCTGACCAAGCAAGAGCTGCATTTCTCTCTCATTATCTGGCGAAAAATGGGATCTTTTATATACCTTCCTACATAACCCGTAAGTATCGAGATCACCGCCTTTATGGCTACTTCATCGATGGCAGGCTCATCTACTCTCGACATTGACGTAACGTTGGAGGTATGGGAAACCAAACTCAATCTTACTGATGATGAAAACAACGAAGACCCTTTTAGTGCAGAGGCCTTATCAGCCTTGTGCTTGAAGGAACTCTGGTCATAGCAAATGAATGTAGGCGACGTCACCGACTGCTCTGGCTCAAGCACTTCTTCTCTAAGTTTCACCTGTTTTCGACTCATACTGAGTGCTTTCTTGAGATGGAATCCTTCTTCGTCTAGTAATTGGTGTAAGGAAGCCATCTGAGACTGATACGAGACTGTGGTTTGTTAAGAAACAAAGTCTTGTGTGTAAAAAACTTCGCTGACATTCTTACAGGATCCTATAATGGATAGATAACAGAAAAAGACAGGCATTTAGCTAAGAGAAGCGAGGAAGTGGAAATGAGAGATAAAGAAAGAGTGAATACGTGTGGGACTGTGGGTGATCCTTCTTAGGCAAAATTTTACAGTTAGTAGTCGACCACGCCTCAGATTCTTTGATAATCCAAAGGATTCATCAACGTCCGGTTCATATAAATCAAAAAACCAAAGTGAAAATAGTAGGAGACTAATGGCATGTGATCACCGGTGCCAAATAACGAATCCAGATATCCTATTTAATATTACGTTGTTATTTTATTGTGTCCAATAAATTTCAGCCGTTTATTTATGTAAGTTCTGTGTAAGTTTCGTGTAGACCTCACATGAGTTACGCAAAATAAATAGTTGATATTTCATGAGACAGAATAAGAAAGGGTAATATTGGACAAATGATCTTAGTTCCCAAATAACCGGCTACAACCATGTGCGACTGATTATTTTTTTTGTTTTTTAAAAGGATTAGTCCGGAGACTAATCCTTTCACGGCGGGAACATCTCAAATTAAGGAGGGCTACCATTAGCCTAAGAGTTTTACTGCTGATATAAATATAAGATAAATGTGTGGATGAAAATTAATAGAATAGAATTGAAAGAAATTTATGGGTTCAGAGGATCTGATTCCGAGACTAATAGATTTCATCATATATTCTTTGCTTTAGCTGATTTTTATGTGTCAGTTAGTTTGTTCTTCTTTTTTTTTTGTTGGTTAATTTGTTCAATTAAGCAGTATACTATTTGACATTTTTAAATCGCTCTTATTGGCAAGATTTTTATTAAATTATTGTTGTAATTGTTGTTGTTTGATTCAATTATAATTTATAAAAATATAATTTTTATTGACCATTAATACAGACTTTTGGTTGGTTAAGTAATTATTTTCAGTTTACAGAGTGATAAATAAAAACATATTAAATAGTATTTTTGTTGGTCCATAATGCCAGGGACGGAGTTACAATGAAGGCAAGTGGGGGCACTTGCCCCCAGTGTCTCCAAAAATTTTTACATAAA
>JANITW010000003.1:57614207-57644069 GCA_027564335.1 Erythroxylum williamsii
TTTTATATCATCAAACAGTCTACTAAAACTCTTTAAAAAAAGTTATTTTTTTAAATAATAGTCAAAGAATCAACTGATTTCTTTAAAAAGTTATTTTAAAAGAAGATCTACCCACAAAAAAAAAACTATTAACAAAAACTCTATTAATATAAACCCATCAGAGTCTATGACTTTTTTGTAGTAGATTTTACGTGCAATCAGACAATACCATCTCCTTAGCATTGGGAATGCCCCAGCATTTTATAGTTTCCTACATTCAAGTGACAAGAAAGAGCGCAATGGATAGGAGAGAGAGGGCACAGGATGGCAATGAAATAGGAGAGCAAGCTATTTGATCCCAAATAAGAGGCCTGGCAGGCATAGATGCATGATTTCAGTCCGCTGTGTAATTGTCATGGCAAAAAATTTCCCCATGTTTTTTGGACGGTTAATCTCGACAGCCCTGCCCCTGTCTCCATTCTAATTATAACTACCGAATCTGCTGCGTACGACCATGATGGAAAACTTAAAAACTATATAAGAATGAAAAACATATTTAAGGCAAGAAAGTGCATGGCCCAGAGAGAGAGTGTCACTACCAAATTTTGTCTACATGCAGCCAGTTTTGCTAACTCTGACATGAAAGCATAAATCTCCGCACAACTTTTTATCACCAGCAAGCATTTACCAAGGGAGCTAGAAACCATCCTGTCCGCTGGATAAGATGGCCATGTGTAATTACACGTCTCTTACATGTAGGAACTCAACAGAAAATTAATGACCATGCAATGTGACCATGTTTCTGGAATTCAGATATCAAAACGGAGATCAGCTACCCCACATGCAAATCTTTGGGCCTTATGCTTCCAGATGGTCTCTTGTGCGCTGTTTCCTTTCCTCGTGACCAATCAATAAGACACAGAACGCACAGCGCTCATTAAGGATGATACTCTTGACTGATCTTTATTGATTCCATCTGCAGCACAGATGCCACTACTTACATCAATGCCATGAGGTTTTAGTATAGCCAATGCTTCGCAAACATTATCAGGATTGACTCCTCCTGCCAATAGCCACCCATGTTTGCTTTTGATTGGTGGTAATTTGAACTGCATCCAGTTAAATCCTTTCCCACTGCAAAGCGGGTCAAACGATAAATCACCAGAAAACAGTGACAAAATCCATTTCGAAGATGATAGTAAAAGAAGCAATAAACAATTCAATATCCACCCTTGAGAACAATTATTTTGAAGTAAACTAAATCAAACAGATCATGCTATCCTTTTTGCAAGAACAAGGAATCTCCGAAAACTCCTGACAGCTTTCATACAGTTCCTACTTAGGTGCATACATAAAGTCTGCAAAATGGCGCAAAATAAGCTAGACAGTTTCCAATTCAGAAGTCATTTGAGAATTACTACTCATATTTGCCAGCATCTGGAAATTATGAATTGCATAACACGGGACTGAACAATTGTGTGTCTAGTGTAAAAATAGACGCAATATTTGCTTCATTTATGAGCACAAATACAAAATATATTTTGAAAAGAACTAGGAAAGATCTTCCCTTACCTGCCACCTTTAGCACTATCTACAAGAATCCAATCAACCAAAGAGCAATCTTCTTCTGAAATGTGATTTAAAAGGGCACCATCTTCATTTGCCCGAAGAACATATATAATTTTCCTTTCTTGTAAATCTTTTAAAGCTGCTTGAGAACCACTTCCATGAAGCTGTATTGAAAGGAGCATTTAAATAACTAAAACACGAGGAAAAAAACAAAAAAGATGCTCCAAATGTACGTAGTCAAAAATCAGACACTTGCCTGCACAAAGTCAAGGTCTGCTGCATTGGCAGCCCTAAGAATTGTGTCTGCATCATCATCCACAAAGACTCCCACGGGCTTTGCTCCATGTTCTCTAGCAACTCTTGAAATCTCCTTTGCAACTGAAATTGAAATAGAACGTTTGGAGTTGGGCCAAAGAATCATACCAACAAAATTTGCTCCAGCTTCTGCTGCCATAGCTGCGTCTCTAACTGATGAAATTCCACACATCTTAACCAAAGGCAAATTCTTCTCATGCTCATGACGAGTAGAGGAGGGTTTGTCCAGAGGCATAATGGTACAACTAATTTTACTTTTAGAAGTATACCTAGCTCTTGATATCTGTAGCCTCCCCAAATTCAGACCTGCACATATCCACAATTCTTACCAAATCCTATGTTCATCACAAAGGCATAACAAAACTTTTGGCAAAAAAATACAACAATTTCTTTTTCACATTGCAATGCACAAAAAAGATGAATCAGAAAAGCTATGACGTCGTAAAACAAGAAGGGAACATTACCAGGGAGACATCTTATCTCCAAGTTAACAAATTTCGGCTGCCAGTGACCTCTGGTTGTGAACCCTGATAAGAATAGTGGCAGTTCAGGAGTCTAGTACCACAGATTCTTTTTCTAAAGCCAAAAGGACAGCATTTTGATTGTGTTGCAATGCTCATGGACTCATACCATCAGAATCGAACTACAATATTGTTCTAAATACCGATCTAAAAGGTGGGAAAGTCGATATTTTTGTTGAATTGTTTCCGAGGAATATTTCGCCCCTTTGTTAATGACAAATAAAAGGCCAAACTTTTCCGCAAGTAAATTCGACGAAAAACAAACAAGCATACTCAGAAGAAAGGAGCTACCTTGGAGCGCCATCAGTTGTTGAACTGTCGCTTCACAGTTGCAGATCGCAGCGCATCGGTTTAAATTTTCTGATCATTCCCACCTAACCAAATAACCATGTTTGTTTTTGGGTTAGATACCATGAAGCCACCATGTGCTTGGATAAGCTTAATGGGTTTTCACAATGGTCCAGTTATTGTTTGGTAAACTTCGGTTTTGGGCTCCCGTGAAATTCAGGGTGAAGAATCCATTTCACTGGATATTTATTTAATTTGACGTGTGAAAAAAATGCTATCTCCGTCTCCTTTCCTTTTGCCATCAACTTTATCTAAAATCTTCTTAGATTCTTCTATTCTATTGGAGGACAAGGAATAGCAATAACGAGGAATTGGAAAGTTGAAACACACCCAATTTCCACATCAATATGTTGGCATCCTGAGTCAAAAAGGAAGTCCATGATTTTCCATCACCACCATGGTGATGGTGGATAGAATCCATTTTTATGCGGATGGTGGGGGGATGCAATATCCAACCTTCTTCCACAAGGCTTCTTCATTTGTCTGGCTGTGAATTAGACTCGTGGGCGGCTATTGGCAATTTGACACTGCTACACAGCTCATGCTTTTCAAGATTTTTCCAGCAATGTCCCAAAATCACTGGGACCCATTTCATCATTTTGCGCTTTGGATTGATTCCAAGTTGGTTATTTTAGGGGGAAAAAAAAGAAGCATTATATTTACTTTGGAGTTACTGTCGTCTACATAAAAGAATCAATGATTTTTCTTGTTTCTATCCATCTGGTCAAATTCGTATGTAGCCTCTAGAAGCTCTGCAGATTCATAGATGATATCAAATGTATAAAAGAGAAAACCGATATAAGCTCAACTACGACTACCCTCGTACATGTTGAATAATTCCATTATGCTAATTCAACATAAATCTCTGTAAAAAGGCAGGGGCTTCCTTTCCCAGTTACGGCAATTCTTAGAATTTAATATTTGGAAGTTCATCAAAAAGACAAAAACGTCAAATGCTTGACTTGGAACTCTCCTCCTTCAGGTATTGTTTGTCATCTTACACCTCGAAGCAATAGAAAATTCAAATGCCACATAAGCCAAGATATCCCATAACATGAATCGTTTTGATCAACTGTTTGAATTATAAATTTGCTCATCTATGTTTAACTATTGAAGAGAGATTGGAGCACCAACCAATCATTGATGAGAGATTGCATTTGCCCCAGAGAACTCTTGCTGTTCTTGACATATATATAAGTCCCCGAATTGTATCACTCATCTGAAAGAAGTGAATTGAAATAACTCAAGAAAGAGAGAGAAGCACCTCTAGATCATATAGCGTTTTCAAGATTTACTTCCATTATAAAGTTACAATGTACTGTCGAAAGAATACAACATGAAGGTAGAGACATCACTGTTCTTGAATCTTAATCTCCCCCAGAAATAGAAAGTTCAATCCCAGAGAAGGGGAGACATCACTGTTCTTGAATCTTAATCTCCCCCAGAAATAGAAAGTTCAATCCCAGAGAAGGGGATGATACAGAAATATGAAAGAATGTAAAATAATTCAAAAAATCTTCTCCTTTCGTTTTTCAACTAGTCGTCAACCTGTTTTTCGCTAGGCCTAATCATTTGAGCAGACTTCCTGATCTTAGCCTCTTTGCCTTCTGGCTTCTGCTACTAAGTTTCTTTCTTCTCCTCAACTCAAATACAAATATCATACACTTATAACAATTCCAAGAGTTAAAAATCTTCCAGCATAAAGTGGAATCTTGGAGATGTTGCTTATGCTACAATCTGCTCCTGGTCTATATACAATGGATCCATCCATGAAGAAACAGATTCACTAACCCCTTTAACAATATTGTACTGCTTCTCTGCACCAAAAGTTCCAGCAGGTGGAACGTCTTTTACCAACGAATTAACCCAAGACACATCAGGCTCATCAATGTTTGATGGCATCAATTCAACTGCTCTTGCTGCAAAATTGTTGGAGCTTCTAACCCCAAATGAAGATGACCGCTTCAGCTTGTTCAGCTCATCGCCTTGAATTCCCCAATCCAACTTTCCATCAGGGGAGCTCCAATCTGACAGATTAGAAGACATCATGGATACAGGAGTTGCAGCAGCCGTAAGGCCACGACGATTAGTTACAGTTCCGCGATCAATAAAACTCTGGCTCCGCTTGGTGAAGGCAGAAGATCTCGAGTTCATAACAGCTGCTGCCACTGCAGCTGAAGAATCAAAGCCGTATGAAGTAGGCTTCCTCACAGGTGAGGATGAGAGATTGGATGTATAACTTGAGCGTAGTTTGTTCATGTTTTGGCGGATCTGAAGTCCATTTGGAGATGTCAACTGCGTTGGAGTAGCACGTAGTTGCATATTCTGCAGAGGAGACAACAAAGAGGGATCAAGAGATCCAAACACATCATCAAGGTTAGTAGGTTTCAAATCTCCAATCCTATCAAAATGTTTGTTCCAACAGGATTGTGAAGAATGACCAGAAAACTCATCCATCAACCGCTGTTGATGCAACTGGTTAACTTGATTTTCTAGGCCGAGCAATTCCATTTCCATATCCAAATCCCGGGCACATAATGCAGTTTTTAACCTACTTCCAGGGAGCTGCAACGCAGGTAGAGACAAGTTAAGATTCTTTGGCCACATGCCACTACTTTTGGAAGAGGATGAGGCTGTTGCCATGGGAGACATGGGTGGCGTGGAGACACTGGGAAGTGGCAAAGATGTCCCGTGAGCTAATGGACTAGAAACCACCATGTCCTCTGCAGTAACTGATGAGGGACTAGATGATGGCATTGCTGAGCCTGTGGAAGCATATACAGGGCGCAGCTCCTCAGGCTTATGTGCGAAGAAACAAACTTTCCGTGAGCATACAGTCTCATCCTTGCAAAGTCTGGTCCGATACTGGGCAGGATGCAGCCATGACTCAAAAACACCGTGTGCATAATCACATGCATCACCCTTCTGACATGACCCCTTGCGAAATTCAGGGCAAGGGACACAGCTGTAAGGATATTTCCTTGGGTCCCTCCTCCTTGCGTTCTCACCTGGATGCACAAATGGGCACTCGGTCCAATCATGGGAATACGCCCTTGAACAAGGCTTGATCTTGAAAGAGTACATTCTAAACTCGTCAGTACCATATATCCCATTGTTAATGTCAGGTAGGGTTACATCAATAGGATATTCTTTCTTCTCGGTTCCTTCTTTCATCAACTGCGGCATTGTCACCAGTTTCTCTTCATCATTTTCGCTTAAACTTTCCCTTCTTAGCACTGACTCTATCAACTTCTTTCTTGAATTGTACGGAGATTTGAATGAAAAGTTAAGAAGATCACCAGGTTTATTTTCATTAGCATCAGTGGAATTAGAATCGGCAGATGCATCCAGCAATAGTTTAACAATCTCAACTGAAGAATTTGCACCACCTGCAACAGCACAGTGAAGGGCAGTCACCTTATCCAAGCCGCAAGCCCTGTTGATATCAACTTTCCCAGTTTGGATGATATACTTCAAAACATTGACACTTCCAAACATTGCAGCAATCATGAGGGGTGTTCTCTCCTGGAAACCCATCTTTCTGGACCCAACTTCTCCACCATACCAAAAGCTTGCCTCATCAACATCCAAACCCTTCTCCTCAACCTCGGTTTTGAAGCCAGTAAGATCATCGGAGGCAGATAATTCGAGCAATACTGAGCAGTTACCCATGATACCTTCCTTCCGTCTATAAGATTTGTCTTCCAGGACAATATTTGAGGGGAAAAACTCACTCCTGGAACCACTGCACCTATCCAAGTCCTGCAAAGGCAAAAACAAACAGATGCCAAATAAGGAGGCCGAATAGAAGTCTTGGTAAAAATCACATATATATCTTCTGAGAATGGGAGAACACGAGAAAACGTACTAAACTTATAAGTTTAAAAGATTATGTTAACTTGGGAAAGAATTGTCAATTTAGTCAAAGATCGACCTCAGAATCAGTATTCTTAAATGTCTAAGGTTTAGATCACACAAACGACCAATGAAGCAATGGAAAGGTAAAATGAACGGAAGAATTCCGAGTTCCCACGGCTATGACTTCCTCTATTCTCCTCAACTTTCTTAGCATCCAGTCGACCACGAATAATCAATTGGAGTAAAAGCAATAAACATTTGGAATCATCTTCTAAGCCCAAAAGACTTGGTCCTCCAAAATCACCTCTATTGACTATCAAAAACTCTAGCAGAATTCAACAAGAACGTGGAAAGTGTTGAAGAAAAAGTAAAACAAGAGCAAACCCAAAATCAAAGTTTCATTCTTTAACAAAAACCAAGCATAACCCACCAGGAAAATCCCAACACTGATAAAGGAAAAGAAAACCAAGCACAGCAACCACCAAACTAAACATAACCTACAAACTTGTACAAATTGAACAACAAAAGCATACCTAAGAGACTTGGGAAGAGAGAGATGTTGAATAAAAGGTGATGCCTTTACTTAACTTGGTAAAAGGAAATAGAAGTTTGTGTGGGTTGTAACTTGTAAAGAGAAGGCCAAGTGTGGGGTTTTTATATATGACCTACGAGGCAAGAAGCAACCAGCTTTGAAGATGAAAAGGAAGGTGTGGGGAAAGTAAGGTGTGAAGAAAATACAAAGATTCTTCATAAAACTATACTGAAACACTTCAGATCAAGAGTTACAGATGATGAGTCGAAACAAAGAGGAAGAAGAATAACAGAGACAAGAAGAGGGTAATAAAAGGTGACTCTCGAAGTTTCTAAAGATGTCTGAAGGCTTGACTTAAGTTTAAGTCACTTAAGCTAAAGGCACACGTGACATACACAACACATAGAGCCAAAAACGCAGCACTTCATTTGGTTATACATTAAAGTGTGGTAGAAGGGGGTCACTTCCTGGAGGGACACGTTGATTCTTCGCTCCATCTCCGTCCAAGTCTAGATGAGGATCAAATGAAATGTAAATAAAACTTAAATTGGATTTCTTTTACGGTCTCCTAAGTCCTAACCATGAAAATAAATTATCAAACATATATTTGTTATTTCAATCGCCTCTCTAATTTAATTATTTTACGTGTTTCGAAAATTAAAGTGTTGCAAAAGAAAAAGTTTAATAAGAATAAAAAGATCCTCACAATTCTTTTCCACTGTCTAATTTAATTATTTTACGTGTTTCGAAAATTAAAGTGTTGCAAAAGAAAAAGTTTAATAAGAATAAAAAAATCCTCACAATTCTTTTCCATTAAGAAGAAGAGTATGCCACTTAACTTCTTCTTATATAATTGGATTAGAAGCTCGTGGATCAAATTGCAAAGAGCGTTGCCGTTAATATACTTTTAAATTTTATTTTTATTTATTCTTATAAGAATTTCATCTTATTTATTATATTCCGGTTTGATAGCAGTTTACTACCGGTTGAACCTCTAAACCTTAAACTTTTTTTTCGACCGGTTCAATGTCCAATCCGGTTTTTAAAACATTAGTATTATGTTTCATCTAATCTTATTATTAAGTATTAACCCGCAAATCAAACAAAAAGACCGTTAAGATTCTAAACTAATTGTCATTATCGCTTTCCAAGTACCAATGAAGAAACGTAATCTATTTTTGACTCTAATTATTAATTATCAATATCACTTTTCAAGTACCAATGAAGCAGCGTAATCTAGTTTGTTTCAACTTTCAAGGCAAGAGATACAGACAGTACTGTCTTAAATGAAAACAACGGAAATCTCACGTCACGACGAGATTGACATGGAAACTCACGATTTGATCTGTCGGCAAAAACACATGGTTGGCAACAGCAAGCTTTTGGGAGGTTGCTCAATCACATCTCCTTGGAAGCCATTTTGCTTCTGTGACCTGCACGCCTGTTACAACATATAATTAAGCATTAATGTGGTAATGACGACAAGACGCTAGCAACCATTCTTTGTCTCAACAAATTGAATAGTAGGAGAATGAGAATAATGAAATGTAGATCAGCATCTTCGACTAGTATACGGAGGGTTTTGTTTCAGTCGGTTTGAAGAAGACATACTTAAGTTGATGGCACACGTTGGAAGTAACTGAGTCGTTAACTTATATAGATCATCAATGTATTTCTCCTGGAACCAAATCCTCTGTTCCGTTTATCCAACACCAGCTTTGTTATACTCGTTACTGCTGTGTATAAATGGAACAGAGTTATTGTTGGATAAATGCAACAGAAGATTTCACTCCATTTCTACTAAGAAAAACATTGTTACGACCGAACTGGAGCAGAAAATGATCGACCTGGTCATCCATGCTAGCCAGAGGATAGAAACTACGTAGACTATGGCCTCTTCTTATGTTTAATAAGTGTTTTCAAGCGTAGAGGGAGAATATATAGACTGGATTTGTAAGGGAAGGGGTCGATGTTAAGGAAAGTTCCTGCCATTTTAGCTGTAAATGCTTTTGTATGTGTGGCTAAGCATAGGAAGACATGAAATGAGATGTTGAAACTTTCCTTGAGCGATGAGATTATTAAAGTGTTTTATATAAAAATTATTATGTTTTAATATTATTTATATTAATAATATGTCAAATTATGAATTTCATTATTCTAATTTGTCACATTTTTCTAAAAATAAAAAATGGAAGATAAGGAAGAAACCCATATAGTAACAACGACTCAGAAAAAATTTCGGTTTTATCATCAACACCCAATTGAAGTCTCGCTGAAATGTAGAGTATGAGAAGATCTTATAATATGCAGCCTTATTTTTACATAATAAAGAGGTTGTTTTAGATAGATTTATCCTTAATTAATATCATGTATTAAAAATAATGTTATTTTAGAGTATATAATTATAATTTTTAGTAGAAATTAATGATAAGAAAAAGGGTTTTGCAAAATTAAAATTATAAAAGAGGTTATTAATAATTTTTAAAAATTAGATATGCGTTAATAATATACAAAATTAAATTAAATTTTTTTAGTTTATCACATTTTTCTAAAAATTAAAAAAATGTGAGATAAGGGGGGACCACGTGAGTAGTAAGAACCAGTTAAAGCGAAGCCATGTAGACTCATCCATCCACCTCACAGGCTCGAGCTTCTTCACCTAAACATCTCTTTTTGAAAAAGCCAAAAATGAAAAACAAAACAAACGTTTTCCGAAGTTTCTATTCAGCTGTCATCGACGATGTAATTTTCAGATGCCGTTTCCGATTCCGATTCTGATTCCATTCCGATTCCGATTTTCACCTTTTTCTCGAACCGTCATAACTTTCGGTGATCTATCTTTCTGATTAGCTTCTTTGTTCTCCTCCTCCCTTTTCTCCTTTTGGTTCCGTTTTAGCTATTTTTTGTTGCATTGTGTTTTATTTGATCTTCACAATGCGATCTTCATGATGTGGTATCTGATCTTAAGTTGATTCTCTTCTTGTTTTGATTCCAAATGCGATGGTTTCTTCTCTCAATTTCATCGATGGTCAATGACCAACAGGCAATTTGTATAGTTCCGATGCTACATTCACACATACCAAGTTGATTGTTAACGAATAGTTGCTCGTTTTCTGTTTTGGAAGGGAAGACGTGAAGGAGTGAAGAAAAAGATCAATTTTTTTTGAGTTTGATACACTTTATATATGTGGTCGTCATAGTATAGCCAAGGAATCAACGATGCCTGTTTCCAAAGAGACTGTTATTGCTATCAAGTCTTATAGAAACCAAGCAGAGGTGCTGGTTAAAAGTTACTTATTTGCAGATCCTTTCATTCCCTACACTTCATTCCTTGGTGGTGTAGTTGCTTGCAAAGTGGTAAGCTCTATTTTTGTGGTCTAGCTGTTAATTGATTTTCTTTTCGTGGTTACTAATTTCTGCTTTATAATGCTATAGGCCTATGATCTAACTCAACTGCTTAGCACCTTTTACATTAAGTCTTATGGGGGTCTTACAAAAATTCAACGAGTTGAGTGGAACAACCGGTGAGTTTTCTTTTATGATTTTTCACTATTTTGCTTTGCGTTGTTTTGGTCTTACTATTGATCGACGTCTTAAATTGTTACAGGGGTATGTCTTCCACGCATGCTGTTTACATTACGGCTATGTCATTGTACTTCGTGTTCTTCTCCGATCTCTTTGCAGACCAACGGCATAATGGTCTCATCACTTTACAGAGTTCACCGCTTTCCATCTTCGGACTTGGTGTAAGTGCATGCCCTTGTACCCTGCCACTCTGGTTCTTGTAGATTAGTAGTGAATATGTAATACTGCAGATAGTGTAGTTGCAATCGTTTCTCCAGTGGTTTAACTTTGCATCAACGTGTCTTTCTATCGCTGGAGATAGCAGGCTGTATGGTTAACTTCCACAGACCTGGATTAATTTCTTGTGCCGATATTATGGATCAATCTGCCTCAGGAAAAGAAAGTTTACAGTTATGCATGACAAGTTTGACATGTCATTATTTACTTGACTGATGTAGAGCTAAGTTTTTTGTTCGTGGATTTGGGATATTTAGAGGACCAGAGGATAGTTAAACCTTGTCTTTTGCTGATCAAATTGAGCACAGGTCTGTCATTTCTTGTTTAAATGCTCATAGTCCGCCAAACTTGCAAAAATTATGAGATATGATTTCTCAAGTGATTATTTATTGCCATTTCTATCGATCATTCTTGTTAATTAACATCAGCTGTTACTTCTACCAAGTAGTTCTGATAAAATAATTTACCTTTTATATCTTGGACAGATTTCTGTTGGATACTTCTTTGCAGATCTGGGAATGATTTCTTGGTTCTATCCTTCTCTAGGAGGCTTGGAGTTTGTAAGTGCGTCTTATAGGATCAGTAACATGAGGTCTCTTTTCCAGAGTTGATGTGATATGCTTATTATGTGCAACTGTATTTGTGAAGTTGCTGTTTTCTATCTTCATCCTTCAACAATCCCTCACCCCAACCCCAACCTCGTGGTATAGAATTTATTTTGTTTTTAAGTGGATGAAAATGTTGCATATCACTTGCCAACATATGTTAACTGGATTTCTGAGTTCATATTATTGTAATAGATAAGGTTAACTCTCTTAACATTCATACTGGTATCAATAATCCATCACGAAACACAATTTGGAAACTGTTATTGGTAATCAATGGCTAAGTAATCATAGCATGTTTTTGTGTTAACAGAGTTCATCACCTGTAGTAAATCCAAAGCTTCGCTCCATGAAGTGCTCATAGCACAAGTGTTTTTTGATGAGTTAAAGGATAATTGTGCAACTGCATCTGGTTTCAGGTTGTCCATCATTCACTTTCTGCAATTGCTGTAGCATATTCAATGTTTAGTGGAGAGGGGCAGCTTTATACATATATGTGCCTTATCTCTGAAGTGACTACTCCTGAGATTAATATGAGATGGTAAGTTTCCAAGTCCAGTTTGGATATTATGAGTTCGCATTATTGTAAACCTCTATTTCTCCTTGTAGGTTTCTTGATACAGCTGGAATGAAGAAGTCCATTGTATATCTCATCAATGGTGTGGCAATCTTTCTCACTTGGTTGGTAAGTTGCTTCACTTTGGCAATCGCAGATATGGAAACCCATGTCACTGGAGGTGTTGTCGATGGTCTATATACGTATGGGGTGTCTGGATGTGTAGCTATAAAATCAGACAGATTTGAATGATCTATAACCGAGATAACAACCATGAAGATGCCCCTACACAGAATTTATACCAAGTGATTGGAATGAGATGGCTGAATTTATAGCTAGTTGGCTTGACTTTTTATAGAAACAATTCACGTTTAGAAGATTATCTTTTTATTTACCTTAACGCTCTTTCTTGATTATTTGCAGGTTGCTAGGATTATGCTGTTTATTTACATATTTTACCACGTCTACTTGCATTATGATCAGGTGATTCTTAGCTTCGGTTCTTTGTCTTCCTGCACTATAATACTGTATCTGTGTCAAGAAGAATTCCATAAATGCTCTCGGTAGTGGTATTGGACAGGAGACATAGGATGGAATACTAAGACCAAATGTTAAAAGGTCTAAATGTCTGTTTCTGTTCAGCAGGCAGATGTATATAAATGCTTAAGTTTGCCCTACCTAACTGGATTCCAATTCCCTGCAATATTCTAAATATCCTAATTACAGAAGCGCCAAAATGGGTCCCTTTTCCTTTTTAAGGATTCCTGTTGTGTCTTATGGTCTATGTTCTTTCTACTACGCCATTCTTTTCCTCTTCAGCATTAGCCTTAGACCATGCTTTCGGGTGTGTGATATGCAGGTTGTCCAAATGAGCCCCTTCGGTTGTCTTGTGGTCTTCCTGGTGCCATCAGCTTTGTTCATCTTGAATCTGATGTGGTTTGGGAAGATTATTAAGGGGTTGAAGAAAACCTTAGCTAAGAGGTTATGATGGGTATACTGCAACAAGTTTGATCACTGCTTTCACCTTGTAGTTGGGACTCTTTTTACTATTCTTCTTTGTTATATTTACTGTACAAATGATAGAAAGGTAAAAGTGGAAAAGGAAGCAATGTAATCTAATTTGTTGAACCAATCGAGCTAGAACAAGTCTCTTCATTTTTATCTTTTCTATCTTAACCAAACTTCACACAGTCCAGTTCTGAGAGACCTATCCTCAGGCATGAGAAGTGATACTGATGCCTCCTACCATGCTATGGACAACTTGTCAGTGGTAGCTCATGTCAGCAACACCCTAACTAATTGTTTAGAGACATCACACTCTCGTTGCCTCTCACTCGTGCGGCCTCGTGATGCTGTCACTAATTCCTAGACTTTCTCATTCCTTGTAATTTCATTAACTTAGCTATTAGAGCAATACCTTTATAACTCATTTGTTCCGAGTTCAACTCCATTTTAAATACAGCGATAGCACATGTCTGGAGGCCACGCACATGAATCAGGTTGCACACGTCAGTGTCAATGGTGAATACGGCCGTGTAAAAAATGTTTGCATAGTTTCCAATACGCTTTTGAGCTAAAGACTTTATAATGGGCTTTGACATAGCCTACATGGATATCATCTAATCCCAATACACGTTGTCGGCGATATGTAACATGAGCACGCACATGAATCTTGAGCGATTTATGTGTTTGTCGGTGATGTGTTTTGACGGCCGACTGCTTTTTGTTTCTTTATTACCTCTTTACCGTGTTGTTTCCTTCCACGTTATTGTTTCTTTCCGTTTTCTTAGTCATCGTCTTCTCCTTACCAAGGTAAACTTACTGCTCGGGGTGATAAACTTGCACTTCTGTTTCTGTGGCTGCAATTTGACAACGACGACACCAGGCAGCCTCTTTTTAATGATTTCCTCGCTTTTTCTTTAAATCATTGCCAAGTGTTAGCCAAGCTTGCGGTGGTGCGTTTCTTAATTTCCATAAAGCTTCGACATTGAATGTATAAATGGGTTTGATGGCAACCCGTTAGGAACATCATCCAAAGCAAAGACAAACATATATTATAAAATTAAAATATCCTATGCACGACATGCTTTCTTCTTCTTAGGCGCGGGCTGCCTCCTCTCATTTTTTAGTGTTGAACATCCATGTCCTTCGCTCCTGTAATTGGGTTGTAATCGTTTACCACGGATACCGGGAGGGCAATCTTTGTGTAGACTAGCTTACTCATTCAACCTCCCAATATTTCTTCGGGATCATCCATCTTGAGCATCCTCCTAGTGAATGTATACCTCTCCTCTTAGAAAATGTATCGGAGATCTGTCACCTGAAATTTACCATGTAATTTTGTTATTTTCCCTTTATAAAAAAAAAGTACTGACGTGAGATGACTGCTATGTTTAACTAGAACACCGAGTATTATGAATAACTTGGATTATGTTAGCGTAGTTTGATGATGACATAATTTTGACATCAGCAATTTTTTTTGTTTTATTAATTTTATTTTAAAATTTTCATTTGCTTTTTATATTCTGTAAGGAAAAATTAAAATCAATCAATCACATTTCATAAGGGCCGTTCTTAATATTTTATAGGTTCTAGACAAAGTAATATTTTTATCTATTTTTGATCCTTCATATAAAGTAAAAATAAACAAAATATAGGTTATTTTTGTTGTTCTTCATAAGGTTAAAAGTAAATCCAATTTTGTTTTATTTTATTTTATATAAGCAAAAATAGACTTTATTTTATCATTTATAAGAATGAATCTTAAATAGGTGCCCACTCTGTCCTTGCTCGGTGCTTTATTCCATAAATGTGAATTAGTAAATCATAAAAATAAAGTTAACATGCCCAACGCATGAGGTGTCCCACTTTGTGAGGGTTGTCGATGTATTTTACATTTCTCATATATTTTTTTATAGAGAGATTATTTCTTTTGACCATGAAGGATGAACATTTTCTTACCACTCTAAAGCTCCCTCTCCAATTCATAAAAATAATATATTTCAAATAAATTAATTTTTATACATTGATTTATGTAGCATTTATATTAAAATATAATAAAATTTTATTTTTACCTATGTCAACAATATGAGCAAATATTTAATTTATGATGTTAATTAAATTTATTAATTATTAATAAACTTTAATAAATATCAAAATTTATAACTAATTAAAAAATATATTATTTTGTTATATAATAATAATACTAGTAAATAAGATTATTATTTTTATTTTTAATAATAATGTATTTTATAATTAATTAACAATAATTTAACAAATTTTTATTTTTGATAAATAACATTTTAAATTTTATTATTTTATGAATTTATTAATAATATAATAATATTTAATATTAATGATTGGTTAATATTATTTATTATTTATATCAATAATTATTAATATTTTTATATAAAATTATTAATTTATTGTGAAATAAAATTAATAAATAAACATGACTCAAGAGATTCATTATTAACGTTAATTAATTAAATTCAATACCAATGTCAATTAATTATCCTTGGATATAGTCGGTGCAAGTAGTAAATTATATTATTTCCTTTCTTATGGGTTGTTAGGATTAAGCTAAGTGCACGAGAAGGACCATTGGAGCTGCTTCTGCCATCTGTGAGTGTGAGGCCAAGGGAGGAGCAAAGCAATTACTACCGAAGGGAATGACGAGATGAGTGACAATATGGTCATGATCGTGGAAGATGACAAGAAGCAGCCTTGACCCACAACGGATAAGCTGGAGGAGACGTCACGAGGGACTTTTAAGGGGATCTGTTCCCTTTCATTTTCAACCATTCCATTTATTGTATCGGATGGTTGAGATTAAAGGAGTAACAGAAGAATTGAGGAAGACTTGTTTCCACCGTTTTAAGTCCCCCAAATGAGCACATGCTAGTGGTTTGATTCATCCAATCAAAAAAGGGTTCAAATCTTCTGTCTAATTTTATGATATTTTATTGTATTTAATGAATCTCGACCATTTATTTATGTGAATTCTGCGTAAATAAACGCATGTTCTACTTAAATGAATGATTGAGATTAATGGAACAGAATAAGACACCATGAAATTAAACAGAGGATCCTGTCACCCCAAAAAAAAGACTCATCTTTTTCTCAGGATAATTAATTAATTAAATATGTCATTTATCAAGTCTTAGATTATACTAAAACTTTAAAAATATAATTTCTATACTTCTGTAAAAATTTAAATAATTTAGAATTTCAGAAAAATATCATCATCATCATATTCAATCTGAAGTTTCGCAGCGAAGCAGAGTTTGAAAAAGTCTGATAGTACACAGCCTTACTTTATATAATAGAGATGTTATTTTCAGTAGACTCACATGCAAATATGACAGAAAAATAGTGATGCAGATTAACAAAAATAAATAATTAAAATTGGCATGCAGAAAATTTAAATAAAGAGAATTACAATACAATATATATTTAAAGAGAATTACAATACAATATATACGGTTACGGACATACTTGATAGTTGACCCTATCTGTTAGTATCTGCAAAGATCGATTCTTTTCATCGTTAATCATGCTAGGAGTCTTGAACAACCCACTCGCAAAGACATAAAGGTCATTAAGTTGTACTTCTTATGCGGTAAATATGAGACACAAAGACTCTAAAAGGTATTATTTATCTTTATCTTATCACGTTAAATTTTCTTAATTTTAGCAACTGTTTCGATAATGTTATTATACTAAAAATAATACTATTACCTGGTAAATGTTTTATTTTTCTAAAATAAAAACTAAAACTATTTAGTTGTTGATATCATTGTATTCATATTTTATTATCGATAATAATTATGCATAAGATAAAATATAAAATATTTAATTAATTAAATATATTTATAAATTAATATTTGCAAAGTTGAGATGGTCATCGTTTTGAAATGTCAACTAAATTACAGCAACTTGCAATGTGAACGGAAATCCAAACGATGACTGAATGACAGCTACCATTATCAGTATTTAGTTATTTGCATGGAGAAGAAAATCCCATAAGCCGTCCATCGCGTGAGGTGCGAGGAAAGAGGATAGGAAGGCGTGGGCAGAGTGGGGTGGACAAGACACCTATGTTTGTTAATATGTATGACGCCATTGTCTGCGTCACCTTAACACAGCTACAATTGCTTATGTTATCACAACCGTCACTAAAACGACCTCACCCCCACAAAGAAAGAAAAATTCTTTACCAACGTAAAAAAGAAAGTCGTCCTCTTTTTTGTCTCTTTACCTTGTGTTTGTGTTGCTTTGAAGCTTCGGAAGTTGAAGTCGTCCACCTTTCATCCTCCATATTTGGGCGTGTACCTTTACCACGAACCTTCCTTCACACAGTTTATCCAAACCCACTTGTTTCAATCTCTCGTTTCCCTTCTCGTGTTTGGACTCATGTTTCCTCCGTAGTGAAGCATCGAACTTGTTTTGTTTGTCTTTTTTAATGTTTTTAGAGGTTTTTGAAAAAGGGTTTTCTTCCCTTAGCATACGCAAAGATTTCTAGTTACTATGTAGATCATAGTGTTTAATGATTGTTAAAGTATTCCCTTTTGGATTTGATGAAAGGATTTTATCAAGGTTTTGTTTGTATGGTTCAAAACCGTTTTCTGTTTCTTGTTGTCCTTCCCCGAGATTGTTTTCCAGTTAATCAATAAAGTTCATAAATTTAACTTTATTGGTGTAGCTTATACGAAAGATATATATTTTAGATGCTTATTGTGTGCTGGAAGGATTTTGGGTCAACAATTTCGATCTGATAATGGCCAATTTATCGGAGCCATCATCATCTTTGAGTTTCACTTCGCCTTCTTATATATCAAATGGGTCTATGAGCCACAACTATCCTACACCCTTGGCCTTTGAGGCAGGGTCAACGTCTAGTCCTGAAGTTGTTAGTTTGACCAAGCTTAGCACCAATTTGGGGCAGCTTCTCAATGATTTTAGTCCTGACTATAGTGATGCTGATATCGTCGTTGAGGGTGTATCCGTTGGTGTTCACCGATGTATTCTAGCTGCTAGGAGCAAGTTTTTTCATGAATTGTTTAAAAGAGAGAAGGGTACTTCAGAGAAGGAAGGGAAGCCCAGTTATTGTATGACCCAGCTAATTCCTTATACGAAGGTTGGATATGAAGCTTTCTTGATTTTCTTGAGCTATTTGTACACAGGGCAACTCAAATCATACCCGGTGGACGTGTCAACTTGTGTTGACAGTGTATGCCCTCATGATGCTTGTCGACCTGCTATCAACTTTTCTGTAGAACTGATGTATGCTTCATCCATATTCCAAGTACCAGAGCTCGTTTCAGTATTCCAGGTAAGTTTGATGTTTTGATTCTTTAAACTCTGCACTAAGTGTAAAGTCTGCTAGTGGCTTGTACAATTTTACACCGTATTCTTCATCTGCAAATGGTTTAGTTTCAATTTTTCAAACAAAACTAGCATTTAACTTTTGGACTAATGATTTCATGATATTGAAGCTGGGGTTATCTGACTTATATTTCTCCCAAAAAAAAAAGTTATCTGACTTATAACTGTGATTGTTGGAATTTTTCATCTGAATCCTTCTTTTGCGGTGGGATACTGAATGCAGTAATTAGACAATATCATGAACACTTTAATGACAAATTCCTAACCTATGCTAATTGCTGTACTGTGATAAACGGCTTAGGACTTAGGAGCAGCTTCTTTTGGTATTAAAATGTCATATTCTATTTTTGTCAAGACTTGTGTCTAATAGTTGATTAAAGACTTATTTTTTCTGTTGTTGTTGGTTGAATAGACAAGATAAAATGAATTTGAACCCCTGTATTCTTGTCTGAAACACACAAGTTTGATAAGAAAGGAGAGACCTGTAGCAATTTGACATACGCATGCATATGCAGAGACGCCTAGTCAACTTTGTTGAGAAGGCTCAAGTGGAAGATGTTATTCCAATACTTCTGGTTTCCTTCCATTGTCAAGCAAATCAACTTCTTGATCAATGTGTTGATAGAATAGCTCGGTCAAATCTTGACAGCATCTCTATAGAGAAAGAGCTTCCCTATGAAGTTGCAGAGAGCATTGAACTGTTGAGAAAGAAGTCCCTGTCTGATGGTGAACAGGATACCACTTTGGATCCCTTGCGTGAAAAGAGGATCAAGAGAATATTGAAGGCACTGGACTCTGATGATGTTGAACTCGTCAAACTTCTCCTAACTGAGTCTGAAATAACCTTAGATGATGCTAATGCTCTCCATTATGCTGCAGCATACTGTGACCACAAGGTTGTCACTGAGGTACTTAGTCTTGATCTTGCTAATCTCAGACTTCCAAATGCACGAGGTTACACAGTTCTCCACATTGCTGCAATGCGAAAACAGCCAGAAATTATAGTGTCATTACTGGAGAAAGGAGCTTCTGCGTCAGACTTAACATTTGATGGACAAAGTGCTGTTAATATTTGCCGGCGGTTGACGAGGCCGAAAGATTATCATGCCAAGATAGAGCGGGGGCAGGAATCAAATAAAGACCGTATTTGCATTAATGTTTTGGAGACTGAAATGCGCAGGAACCCTATGGCTGGGGATAATTCTGACACTTTCAAGGCAATGAGTGATGATCTGCATATGAAGCTTCTGTACCTTGAGAACAGAGGTATTACATTAATTCTTCTGCAATATGATTATCAGTTTCTCTAATAAAAGCAATTGTAGCCTTTATTTTTTAGCCTTTTATGTTGGACTTCGTGTCCAAATCTGAAATATGTTTCTTTTAGTGTTGAAACCTTTCCAAGTAATCTGGGTGATGATGGTCCAATTAGTGAATTCCTTGTTTGGCATTTTGAGAATTGGTCATGATTTGCTCACATTAAAGATTTGGTATGTTTTTCTTTAATTTTTTTCTCTAATAGAGTAAATGTTGCTCATATAACTCTAGCCATGGCATGAAAAATTAGGAAAAGGCACTTTCATTCCTAACTCTAAAGAATATGGTTGATTAAAGAAATTGGTTCTCATTCTTTGTCATATTCATAAATTAAGGTTAAGAGTTCTCAATTTCGGTCTGATAGAGGCTATGGTATTTAAATATAATGTAGCACACAGGTTAACTGATGTCCCAACTACAAGCGTAAACTAAAAGAAAAAATGGTATCAAGGGAAGATATTACAGCTAAAGTGAAATCTTTAAAAGAAGTAGAGAGTAATCAAAGACACCTTTTATGTCTGAACCAGCTTCAGGAATGGGTACTGACTTTGATCTTCTAGATTTTATGTTTAAAGGTGGTAACTCTGAAGTGGTGGTGACAAATATAATAGTTTGAGATGGGAGGGCATAATTTGATCCATTATTGAATCTATCAATCACTATTAAATTTATAACAGATCGATGGATCACTCTGTTTTAATTGTGAATTTAGTTTACTTTTCTTGTTGGACTATGCTTTTTCTGTTAATAATCTTTTTATTCCTGTTCCTGGATGAGGCATGTTACATTTTTCTTTAAATTCTGCTAATCTATCCTGAAGGTTGTTCTTTAGTAGGGTTGGTGATTTACTTTCAGACAGTTTATTGTCTGAATAGCTTCAGCTGCTTACCCTTGACTGAAACGATTAATCTGTAATGGTTAGAGCATGCTTATGCTTAATGTTTTGAGTTCTAATAACTCTGGTAAATAACAGTGGCATTTGCACGATTACTGTTCCCTGCGGAAGCCAAGCTAGCAATGGGCAATGCACATGCTGAGACAACATCTGAGTTTGCTGGAATTTCCGCAGCAAGAGGTTCTAGTGGAAACTTGAGAGAAGTTGACTTAAATGAGACCCCTGTAGGGCAGAAAAAAAGGCTCCAAACTAGGATGGAAGCACTTATGAAGACAGGTACTTACAGCTCTATGTTTTTCTTGCAATTCAAAGAGAGAGCTTAGTCTTGTTTCCAAATATGTCTACATTCTGCAAACGGAATGTTCTTATTTCAAGAAATTTTGTTGTTTCACAATTAGGTGTATTCATTATCAAATTATTGGTTTATCTAGAAAAGGAAGGTAGTGGAGATGCAGAATTGTTCTGAAACCAAATGGAGTTGGTGGAAGTGAAAATGATGATTTTGCTTTGGAATTAGAATGTCAAAACTTTGATACTTGGCAGCTACTGAAGTCCCGTCTGATTGCTTGCACCAGAATTAATCATAATGCAAATCTTGGATGATTATGGTGAATAAAATATAATCTTTGTTAGAGCTATTATCATTTGAACTCTGTGTTTTCTGTGATATCAGTGGAAACGGGTCGACGATATTTCCCCAACTGCTCAGAAGTGATAGATAAATTCATGGATGATGACTTTCTGGATCTGTTCGACCTTGAAAGAGGCACCCCAGATGAGCAAGGCATCAGGAGGACGCGTTACATGGAGCTCAAAGAAGACATTCACAAGGCTTTTGATAAGGACAAGGCCGAAAAGAACTATGTTTTGTCTTCCGCCTCATCCACTACGTGTCCTAAAGGTCCTCTTAGTAAAAGGGCTAGAAAACTATGAGTGCATGAAACATGCAAGTCTCTGTAAAAACCTTGTTTAGTATATGTATACCTTTTGGGTACAGTTTATGTTGGAATGAATGCGTCCAAGTTTTGACTTTACTACTAAACTATTAGCTGCAGAATAACTTGTAGCCATTGGCAACTGCTTACTAAAAGCCAAATGCCAAAACAGAGCTTTTCATTCCAAGTCTTATGTGAATGATGGTCTTTTGGGACCCAAATTGGAACTGATTTTTGTGCAATTGTAACTCCATGTCAGTTCTTGTTTATGTCCCTCTTCTAGCTGGTTTTCTTTTCCAACTAAAGATTCAATTAAGATGTAGTCCATGAGGGGATACTAAGCTTGTATGACATAAACATGAACGCTAAATAGAGGATTTCTTATAAGAGAAACCGAACAAGAAGACATTGGTTGATTGATTGATAACGTTTTTCCTGGTTATTTGGACATGTCAACTTGCTTTTGGCTCAGACACTGGACACTGGACACTGGACATCATCTTTAGCAGTTGGCAGACAAACTAAACAAGTCAAAAGTACGCACTTATCAGCTGGAACAAGTCTTTCTGTCAAGTCTTCTGTCCCAGAAATCTAGTTCCCCCTGTAAGCTTTAATAAATTGGACGGTTGAAAACAAAAGTAACAGACAGAACAGATCTTCAGAACAGATCTGTTCCCTCATCAGCTGGTATATTAAGTTCGTTTAATGATTAAAGACCTCAAAATGGTCTTTCAGTCAAAAACATTTTAAACAGTTTATTTGACTTATTTTAATAATTTTTATTATAAAAATTAATGATGATGATGATGATTTATATAAAAAGAACTTTTTTTATACAAAGTAAGGATAAAAGACAAAACTTGTTATATAATTTTAGAAAAATCTATAAATCTTTAAAATTCTCAAAATTGTTAATGTAAATATTAAAAATTAATTAATTATTATTTATATAATAATTAAATTCAACTGTTAAACTTGAACCAAATTAATTAAACTTAAATTAATAATTAATAATTAAATTTAATTTAATTGAGATAAATATTATAGTAATTTATATTACTAATACAACTTTTTTGAAAAACTAAAAATAGAAAAAGAATTTATTTCTTAAATTACAGAGAATATCCATATCTTTTACAATATAAGCCAACTAATCCTCTACCAGGATAACATACCTAGATAAAATGTTATGCTTCAAACTTACATGGATGAGTTTACAACACAAGGTGAAATGTCACAGCATTTCATGAGAAGCCACTGCAATTTCACTGAAAAAGGAACCGTTCCATGTACAAAGATTGATTGAGTTTTACATAAACACTGATAAACCAGATATTTAACTGTCACAAAGAACTCTTTAAGAAGACAAGCGGATAGAATTATATTCATGCTCAAGAGCAGCAAGATGCCGATACTGTCCTTTCTGCCGGTCTATCCATAAGAACCATGCCTGATGGATTCTGTGGCGGCTGCGCACTAGGAAGCCTTTTTGCTGCAATCCAAGATGAAGGCAAAAGGATATTGTCAATCCAGAAAGGGAAAAAAACAACTGGTTATTGCAGAATTCATATCACATGATTATATTTCTTCTCATTCATACCTATTTCGTAGAAAATGTCATTCACATTGGTTGCAGTCTTTGCTGAGGTTTCCATAAAGAAAAGGCCATTCTCCTGAGCATATACTTGAGCTTCCTGCAAGAATTAGCAAACAAAAAAATAAGTACAAAACTTCTGCAGATGTTGCTAGCATTTGCCGGCTGGGGCATGTGGCTCCCATCTATTGGCATGAAGTGATAAGAGAGAAGGCAGTCGTATTTGAAGATGTAAAACCATAAGCACGGTTCAACTCCTTAACCCATTCTTGCAAAGTATAGCCAACTCTTTATCTTGAACTTCACTATCTAAAACTCTCTTGGACCGTTCGATTCATCTCTTATCTTCTCCTAACTACTGAAGTGAATCCATGCTGTTTCCCAGAAATTGTATCACATAATATATGATACCCTTAGGATCAGTAAATACGCTTACTTCATCTCATAGATATCATTTCTCAACTCGTAAATCTTTCAAGAGAATGACCAATACCACATACAGGAAACATGATACTTTGTCCACACAGCATTAAAACAGAGACAACCGTCTACCACAATAGACAATTGAGGTGAAAAAGCACAACTTATTTGATATGCTACTATATCTGCCACGATACAAGGATTTTATTTCACTCGTAAGTAGCATGCTGACAAGGTACTTGCCTCAGCTGTTACTTTTCTTGCATCCAACAAATCAGCTTTATTCCCAGCAAGTGCCATAACCATATTTGAATTGCCTTGTTGGATAAGAGAAAGAGAAGTTAATAACACTTGCTATTATTATAAAATATACATCAGAGAAATGAATGTGAAATAAATTGAACAGCCTAGATTTTACTCCGAAAAAGGATTTGTCAAGATACACATGGATGCAGAAGTTCCAGAAGAAGACCATTTACAACAACCAACAACAGAAATTTCATCCAAGCCTAAGTCACCAGTAACAAATTTACAGTTTCAGAAGTACCTTGCGCCTGGAGTTCTTGCACCCATTTTTTCGCTCGCTCAAATGATGCCTATAGAAAATAAAGGTTGACTGTCAGTATGTACAAAACAGAGAAACAAAGATGCTATCCCAGTAAAAACCAAACCAAATCCTGCAGGGTATTGCAATGTAACATTCTAAAATAGTGCAAGGTCACATTTAGATAGCAAGCTTCTATTAGTCATCCAATACACATTACACTGTTTTCTTGCAGAAGGTTAGCTTTGGAAGAGAACAGCTGGGAATTTTAATTTGTGTATCATGCCATAAATTTGCCGTAGTTTCATTTGAGGCCCAAAGTTGGAATAAATACACATAGCAAAGACAAGGAAATGCAGATGTTACCTCTTGACGAAGCTTCTTAATACCTAAAATGCAAAGTGACAGCCTTGTTGCATATTTTCAACAACAAAAAATTCCAAATTTATTAACCAAACGGATGTAAAATTCATGGAGGCACAATAATTCAACAAGTCAGTCAACATAATTCGAAGGTCATTAGCTTTGATACACCAATCCGTATATGGTCACAAGCAAGAGTCATGAAATAAAGATGCATCACCATCTGTTGTTTCTTTCAAGAGAAATTTATGAAGGAAGTCTTATACATGAACTCCGAAGGTGTCAAAAGAAAGCGTCCTCATCAAGTCATTTCACAGACAACTTTGCATATCAAACTCATTCATAAGAAATATGTAACCGAAGTTATTAAAAAAAGACAAAGTGGAAATTTCAGTCACTTGCCTGATTAGATATGTCATATACAATAATTGCTGCAGCAGCTCCCCTATAGTACATTGGAGCCAAGCTGTGGTATCTCTCCTGGCCTGCTGTGTCCCAAATCTCAAATTTAACAGTGGCGTCATTGACAGCCAATGTTTGTGAGAAAAATGCAGCACCAATGGTTGATTCCTACATTGTACAGGATTTTTCAAGCTTCTAATTGCAGAACAGAAACAGACTTATACATGCATGAGTACGTAGATAAGAGGGCATGCACACTGTACTACAAGGAAGTGGGTGTGTGCACACATGCATGCACCTACAGATTTACATATCTCTTAACAATGGTACAATCTATTTAAGTTCATGATTGCGAACCTGAAATTCAACAAACTGGCCTTTAACAAAACGCAAGACAAGACTGGACTTCCCAGCACCAACATCTCCAAGAAGCACCTGAAACGTAAAAATGAAAAAGTAACCAAACAGCAATATAATAAATGAAGGAAGATGTCCTAAAACAATGACCAAAACAGTTTTCAAATTGTTTAAAGAATGAGCTGCATATTTTTTTTGATTAAAAAAAATGAGCTGCATACTTCCATCAATTTACAATAGGCAAAATTGAAATCAGCAGGGATCCATCAAAAGTGAGACTTTTTCAGACAAAAAAGACCCATGAACTACTTGGAAAATAGGGTAGTAGGCACTTGAACTGGGAGGGCCAGCAAAGAGAAGAGTTCACATGCTTGTGTGACCTCTACTAAAGGATTTAGTTTTGACAATAATGATTGGTCCACAATCACGCTTTCCCCTGAAAGTTCACATGCTGTTTAATGTCAATGGAAGCATAGAATAGTACATAAGCATCTAGTAGACAAGTAAAATTAAATGGGAGAGCTTGCTGCTCTAAAAATTAAAAGCATGATTTCCTTGCAATGGAACTGTGTTTTTTGCCAAAAAGAACATCGAGAAAATCATGGAGAAAGATGCTAGGATCAATGTCAGGCATGTGCAGCTAAACAATATGATTTTAAATTCTGATCAGAGCCATTTCTATTAACAAAACAAGAATTATAGGCCAACTGATGCTGCTGCCAGCAATCTGACGACACCATTATTGTGACGGAGCTTAATTTGGCAAGTGTAACCAAGTTCAAGCTTAGTAATGGATGATTGAGATTGTGATAACTCAGTGAATCATAGGAAACTTCCAAGATGAGGGAATTATCAATGAATACCGTTGGTGGGAAAATTACATTAAGGTCATAAAAATTGGCAGGTGAAAACTATTTGATAGGGCATCTAAGTTGCCTAAGACAGGATAATAATCGCTCGTGACATCCTGCGAGCCACAAAAGTACAACAGTGGTCGAAAGATTCTATCTGAATCAACAGAAAATCACGAATTAGGTTAGTTTTGAGGGCAGCTGGGTATCAAAGCCGTCAACTCAACGGGGAATTTTCAAGGCCACTATAACAAGTATTATAACAGTTAATTATTTTGTTATTGATAAATAAGATATTAAAAAGAAGATCCTTGAAAACCTTCACAAACTCACACCAGAAATTGCATTCAAAACATCTATACTAAGAAGATACCTATTGTGTATTGGCTTAAGAAGCTAAACGTGAACGCCCAGAAAATAAATGTTAAGATTTGAAACAGATCCATAGAACATAATTGTCAGGAAGTAGCGCAGAAGAAAAACAGCAAATTACGGATCAAAACCAAATGAAATTCAGATCAGAAACGGTCAAAACATGATCAAAATGAAGCTCAAATCCCCAACTAAAACAGAAAAAAAAAAAACAAACTTGAAGCGAACCCACATCAGAGACACGTATAGGAATGATAAAAAAGACAAGAAAACTGACCAATTTTGCATTGATGCTCTTGTTTCCGGTGGTGGCCATGGATGTTGTTGTTATGGGATTTGTGATGAGGAAAAATAGAAAAGCTTTTGACAACAAGGTAAAGGGGTCAATAAGAGGGCAAGGGCAAAGATCGATCCTTTCGTGGAGCTTCCCCCAATCAAAGGACTCTTGTTCTTGCTGTTGTGCGTCTTGTATAAGAAAACTCTCTCTAAACCTCTCTTCCTTAAACAAAGAGAAACTTCTCTACTTCATCGTTGCCCTTGTGTACGTACTTATCTAGCCCAAGTTGAATTGAATGTTTTAGGACAGGTTTTCTAGAAACTTTTGATTTTTGTATTGACTTGAAGGAAAAGGTCTTTGTGTAGTATTCACCGTATGGGTTGGGGGCTTGAATTGACCAGTTGAATACATTCTAAAAGGAATAATAAATTCAAAATTCAAAATTTTTAAATCAAATATTAATTCTATTAATATTTTGTATAACTAAATGATATTTAAAAAGATTATATAGTATTTTTATTACATAATTTTCAATATCAAATAAGTGATAGTGTTTTAAAATCAAAATAATTAATATATTTATTATAATAAATTCAAAAATTATATTGATAAAGAATAAAAAGACTACTTAACTCTTTTGTATATGTCCAAATGTACATGTATTTGAATAATATCATCAAAATATTAATAGAAGAATTAAAAAATATTTAACATTAAAATCTTTAACTCTTATCTATTGTTTTGTTCAATGATTAAAAAATTCAACCGGTTTGATCATAAAAATCTTGAATCGTTCAAATCTCTAGTTAGATTTGTAATTTTTTGGTTTGATTTATTTTAATAATTCTTGTTGTTAAAAATTAATCGATTCATTAATTAATAGATCAATTTTTGTAAAGTAAATTAATAAGTTTCTATACGCTAAAATAAATAAATTAATTTTTATTTAATAATTTTTAAAATTAAATTTCAAATTCTTTGATAAGTAAGAGTAATTTCTTTCAATTATTCAATTTTTAATCGATTTTATGTCTAATACAAGTTGAATTTTTTAATCCCTTAATTTTTTATCTTATCAGTTTAATTTTCAATTTGATTTTGAGATTATTAGTTTTTGGTTTGCTAGAATTTGGATTTGTTTTTTCTTTTAAAGCCCCAAATCTTAGTTAAGAATGTTAATAGCCTGGCTCGATCGCGGGCTAGGGTAACCCGTGACCCAACTCACCGTATATTTTTGACAAAATAAAGTCATTTTTGAAGTAGCGATCGGTCGGGTCGTAACCTGGTCAACCTGAGCCAAAATCAAGCTGGGCTAAATTTGACATCTCTAATTTCAGTCTACTTGAGTTGTTCTCCATTAGGCCAACCAAATTATACAATATAACGTGCATTATGATACGTTTTTATTAGAGTAGTAGGTTCTTTTCGCGACTAATCAAACAGGATAAAAACTCTGATGTTATACTGTAAAATGAATTTGAAATTACATTTTTAGTTCGAAATATCCCTTTTTTAACAAGTGTTTACTTTTAAATTTTAGTATATTAATATAAAAGAAAATTATGAAAGCATATTAGATGAAAGCACTAACTTTTACAATATATAGAAAAGACACAAAGAAAAGGGAAAGAGCCAAAAAGTTGAAATGCCATAAGATAACAAGTAATTAAGATATGCTTATGGTGCCATAAGATAAGAGCATACCGGTTTTTACAGGAAGCTAAAGCCATAATGGAGTTAGCAAGATTGTTAATGGCATCCAATATGCCACTAATCCCTTCCCTTTTGATCTCTGTTTTGGACTTCTCAATCTTAAGTCTTCTCTCAATAAGTGTCAGGAGATCTTGTGCCTTTGTTCTTTCTTTTCACAGGCTTCAATTGCTTCTGCAATAGTGGAAGCGCTTTTGGAGATTGCTCTATACACTTCATGTGATTGCTTGTATGACGACGACGACGATCTTTTGTTCTCCTTCTTTTTACCGGTGAGTCTTGAGTACTCAGTTTTATCAGATTCTGAACTTTCACACATCTTGATGTTGATTTATGGCTTACAATCAATTGCTTTAGATATAATTTAGTGACAAATTATTTAAAGACATTCTTTATCTTGTACATGTTTAGATGTATATGATAAAGTTCATGTGATAATTGTATATTGCAAATGGAATTATAATGAGATTATAATTATGAGATTCATATTGCATTTATTTATTATTCCTAAATGTTTCTAGTCATTGTTTCTATTAAGATTGGACATTAATAGAACGTAAAAAAAACTAGCACACATTTTATTTTTCCTTATGAAGGAAATAATCGATCCCATAGGCTAAATCATATAGATACTTAAACAAACGTGTAGGTGCTTGCTAGAGAACATGTTCACTGAACATACTCGACATGAGAAATTCATTTAGAATATTACTTGTATGTCTATGAAATTCTTATTGTGATAATTGTATAAGTGATCTTTTGACTTGAGGTCATCAAAGTTATCTTGTATAAGGATTGCTATGTTTTAATAATACTTATGTTTTATTTAATCATATGTCGTTTAATCGGTAGTCATTGGATGTAACATGAATTATGTAGAGATAGTTGAGTGATCAAGATAGGATTCATCATCCTAAAGTAATTAGGGAGAATGTTTCGTTATCATCCTAAAGTAATTAGGGAGAATGTTTCGTTGTTTTCAATTAGTATTAATTCAATAAATTATTGGTCAAGGTGAATGATGATTTGTAAATAGTTTACAAATGTCATTAATTAAATCGATAACTAATGGCAGAGAATTAATATGATTAGACTCAAAATATAGTAGATATTAATTTCATGCTCTATGTTTAATCGGAACATTATATGATAAAAAATTGAATTATACGAAAAAATCATGTATGAAAAAGCTAGTCAAAACTACTTTTACATTCTTAAATATTTAGGTAATCATGATGCATTGCTAGACGTCAATCTTGATCTATGATTATAAAATTTTTAATTGGAGAATTAAAGATAAATTAAAAAGAGTTTTAATTTATCTAATTTTAATTATGAATTAAAATTAGATTTT
>JANITW010000003.1:57652495-57662994 GCA_027564335.1 Erythroxylum williamsii
CTGCTTTTGTTTTTCTTTTATTTTTCTCTTTGTTATACATCAAAATTATATCTAAGTAAAGTCATTTTGACTTAACATCATTCTCACATCAAATTTACTATTTAACAAATAAAGAAAAATCCAAACACATACCAATCAATTGAACCTTAAAATACTCATAAATAAAAACTCAGAAAGCTTAGATGATAACTCCTTCGAACCCCCTTTCTTGTTTTTTTTAAATAAAAAACATCAATATACTTCAAAATTTAAAGCACATGGTTCCTGTGCACCTCGAAGAAATTCAAACTTGGATTTATTACTTGTCACTTTAACCCTTTCATTGGATGTTTGGTTGATTCCTCCCTCATAAGCATCCGATTGGTCTTTTATTTGAACAATTTCTTTAATAGCAACAACTAATTGTGAATCTAGATAGTTTTTTTTGTGTGCTTGTAATTGACCCTATCTAATTTAAGTATGTTTTTGTGCTTGTAATCTTTAATAACACTACATCTTTGTGCTTATAATTGACCTTTTCTAATCTAAGTATGTTTTGCTAACATGGGTTGTTGCTAGAAATTTAATGAAGAATGTCTAGATTTTTAGTTGACTCCTTTGAAACATCATTTGTAACAACTTGTACCGTTTCAGTCTTATATGCCCGGTAACACAACAAAAGTGACATATAAGTATGGACCTCTAATTTTTCTATAAGATTTCTCCTTGGACAGATCTGGTTGCACCACTTTTTCATCATTAGACTTAAAACATTCACTTTTATAGCCAATGCCTTGAAGGTCTCCTTTATTCTCACCAATTTCCAGCAATTTTTATAACTTTTTGGTTCCTCCATTTAACATTCTTATTCCCTTTTCCGTACTGACCAACTTTAACTTTGTTTCATTAAGCTTATCTATTGTAAATAACAACTTTTTCTTAAGGTCTTAAATGATGTTCTTCATGGTAGAGTTTTCCTCAAACTTCTCATTTTTCTTACATGTTTGGACCAATTTAACATACATTAACTCATAGGCTTCATAAGTATCTTCCATTTTTATCATCTAGAGTACTGTCATCACTGTCATAATATGAGATTTAGCTTTGAGTTTATTTGTTTACATTTTTCTCAAAATTTTTTGATTTACTCATGTTTTCGTCATCAGTGACGTCCTTCTTGGTTGTTGTTAAGCAAGCAACTAGACTTTTGCTATATAAAGAACTAACGTAGCACTTTTTACAACTTCTTCTTCATTACTATACTTACTTTCGGATTCATTCTCACTCTAAGTTCTCGTATAAGACTTTCCTTTTCTTTTCTTTAAGGTATTAACATATTTCGCTTGCACAGGTCCAAAGCCTTAACACTTATGACATTGAATTATCTTCAATTTTTTTTCACTCTTTTAAGTACTTTTAACTTATTGTTTGAAGTTGTTGCTCGATGAACTCCCACCGTTCTACCTAAAATTGGATCTATCCTTCTTCACTTTCTTTATCCACTTGCTGAAATTTCTTGTCAGATCCTCAATCTCATCAGATTTATCTCCTAAGTCATTCACGACTTTACCAATCTCGGCTTGCAATGTCAATCCTTTGTTTTTCTCTAGATCATCCCTCAACAAATTCATCTCAAAGTTAGTAAGAAACTCAATTACCTTATCCAAAGACAATTCATTGATATCATGAGCTTCCTTGATTGCTACAATTTTCAATATGAACATCGGAGGTAACAATCTCAATGTCTTCTTAAACAGTTTCAGGTTAGAGTATTTCTTCCTGAGTTGATGTACTTGGTTTGTTATGTTATATAGTCTCTTATGGAAGTCTCTAATAGTTTCACTCTCATCCATCTTCAGCTCTTCAAATCTCTAAGCTAACATCTGAAGTTTTGAGGTTATCCCAAATTTTAATCTCTCATGTATAGTTTTCAAAGTGTCTCACGCTTCTTTCATCGATTCATAGGCTGACATCATAGCAAAGCAACCTTCACCAACTACACTGAAGATGGCGTGCGGGGCTTGAGAATTTCCAAGCGCTTTCTCTTCTTTAGCTCTTGTCCACTTAGATACATATTTAAGCATTGCTTCTCCCTTTTCATTAATCATCTTTGGATGTGTCTAGCCATTTAAAACCAAGTTCTACGCTTTTATTCCTTATTCCTAAATGAATACTCTCATTTGTGATTTCCACGTAGGATAATTTGAACCATCTAATAACGATGACCTGATAATTGATGCCCCTTCTCTTGTAACCATAATTGCGAAACATGGATCTACATCGACTTGATGCATCAAGTTCTAATTCGGTGACCAGCGTTGATATCAATTGAAAAAAATTCAAAGGATGTAATGGTTTCATAAACTTTTCAGATTTTTCCCCTGTCATTTCTAGCAAAAAATAAAAATAAGAAAGATTAAACAAAATAAATGATTGAAATTTGTTAACGCAGTTCGACACACCTTATCTATGTTTGCGGAGTCTTCACCCACTAAAGAACAACTGCCAAAATTGCCCTCAATGGTCTTTCAAGAATAGGAAAGAACACAACTGGTTATCAACAATTATGTAACCCACTTTAGTCATGCAAGATCAAAAGAAAAACGCAGTAGCAAATGATTCCACACAATCACAGATTATGCTGCCAATCTCAAAAAAATCAAGAGAAAAATCACAGCTGCCAAGATTGCCAATCAACTACAAAAACTAGGAAAAAACGTAGCTGGAAAAATTTCACTCACTCACAGGTTGCCTAACGTCATGTGATTTTCTAACAGAAAAATCAATAGATAGATTGATATCACCTTGCAATTAGCTGTCGAAAATCATCATGAATAACCCTAAAATCTCAGTTGCCAAAAGTCACACGAAACTTATATTTTTCATGCTAAAAAATGATAACACTTTAGCCTACATCTCACTCAAATCACAGCCACAATCTAGCTGAACTTTAGATGTTGGTTGTTCGTTTCGAACTCCTTAAAATGGATGAAAGCAATACTATTGAAGACTTCTATAAGAGGTTGCGTGACATAGCCAACTAAGCATATAAACTTGGGAAGAAGTATTTGAATTTAAAACTTGTCAAGAAAACTTTGAGATCACTTCCTTCGAGATTCATATCGAAAATTACAGCCATCGAAAAAGGTCATGATGTCACTGAATTGTCTTTGGATAAGGTAATTGAGATTCTTACTAACTTTGAGATGAATTTGTTGAGAGATGAATGAGAGGAGAACAAATTATTGACATTGCAATCTAAAGTTGGAAAAGTCATAAATGAATTAGGAGATGAATCTGATGAGAATGAAGATATAGAGTTAGTGATAAGAAATTTCAGCAAGTGGTTAAAGAAAGTGAACAAGGATAGATCTAATTTTAGGCAAAACAGTGAGAGGTGATCAAATAATAACTTCAAACAATAAAGTATAAAGACGTAGTGAAGGAAAAACAAAAAATTGACCAAATTCATAGTTAGTTGCTGCTGTTAAAGAAACAGTTCAGATAGAGAATAGGTCAGTTGCTTCAGAAGAAGAAATAAACCAGATAGTCGATGTTAGAGATAATTTGACAAGGAACAAGGTCATGTTTGAATTTTCTCAATGAATAAAGGGACTGTGTGCTTTACAGTTTTGAAATATATGATGTTGTTTCTTTAAAAAAGAAAGACGGTTTGAAGGAGTTAACACTAGGCTTTTTGAGTTTTTATTTATGAGTTTTCTAAGGTTTGAGTGATTGGTGTGTGTCTTTGTTTTCTTACTGGTTGAATAGTTTACTTGATGTGAGAATGAGACTCTTGCTTGATGATTTGAGAGTTCTACTTTTAAATTTTAATTTACGGAATTATGTCGAGATAATGTTGATGCTTGGTTGGATTTCTATTAGAAGTTTCAGATTTTATATGATCTGCACTTTTTAAGTTCTATCTTGATTTCTCTCTATATTGTAGGGTGTATGAGTTTGAAGAATATGCTTTCATATGATTTATTTGAGAAGGAGATCGATTAAGTTTGATTCCAATTCTTCAATGCATTTTTGGATTTTCAAGGTGTGCAATGGCCGAGAATATGGAAGATGAAGTGGCTGTTGTGATCGCAAAGGCGATACTGTTGTTGGTATTGGAGTTGAAACTTGGTTTGCAAAACATAAGCCACCGTAGGAGGCTCAATATATACCACTGTTAGGCCTTTCAACCACATAGTTTAGCGTGGCCGGAGAAGTTTTCGATCCACCAACTACCATATTTTGATCTCCTCTCCTTCCCACAACCTTCACCGACGCCTCATATATCTGATGCAGCATATTACTCGGCAAGTTTCGATCTTTCTTCTCGTTCGTTTCAAGCTTCCAGCAAGACCCTTCATTTCCTCCTCCTCTCTCGACTAATTTCCTCTCTTAATCTCTCAATATCTTTTAGTCTCTCATGAGATTATCCCACTTGTCATTGCACTGGTTTTGGCTCCTCAAACACCCTTTTCTCCAATAGTAGTCTTCAACCCATTTCCATCTAAGCTCTGTGGGTTTTGCTCCTTCCTTCACTGTCACTAGTAACCCTCCTCATTCTTCTTTCCCCCTCCATTCTCTTTGCTTATCATAGTCTCGCTCACTGTCCAGTTGCCGTTCCTGTAGTCCCTCACGCTATTGCCACTTTAATCAGGCCTAAGTTAAATGATCTGTGATCAGCGTAGCTCTAATAGAGAAAGTGGAAGGGAAGAACTGACAAGTTGATGAGAAAGCCAAGAAGCAAAGATCATGGGCCTAATATAGATTTATCAATAGTTTTGCTCCCAACTTGGAGATTTGCTTGTGTTAGTGTTCAAAGTGGTCAAATCTCACTTACAAAGTCAATTCAAGAAAATGGGTAACAAAACAAAACATCATAAGTATAAAATATTTCATGGCTTGTTTTGACCAAATTTAATTGCAGCTATATCTAATGACAGCTAGCTAAGTAAATCTTCCTGTGCCTTAAAACTTGGTTTGGGATTCCCCTAAAAGATCTTGAAGAATCTTCAAAGTTTAAAGTCATATCTAAACCTACTTATTCAAGCCACTTCTACATGCAAAGTAGAGTATAGTACTAAATGAAAGTTGTGTGGCCTGTTACTCTTTGAGCATATCAACCTCCTCTTTGAGAAAGGTTTATAAATTTTGTTTAGAGGATCAAACTTCGTATATTTGATTGATTACATACTCCATACTACTTTTAATATTTTATTTTAAATTGCATAATAAAATTTTAAATATATGTAATAGTCTATTAATTTTGAATAATTGACAGTAATAAATTATATGCAAGTCGAAAGGATTCTTAAAGAACTCTTTCCAACCACTTTGATCACCGGGGCCAGGGGTTTTAGGTCACCAAACCAAACCCTACTGCATCAATTTGTCATTTTCTTTCCTGCTGAATTTTTCAGATTTAAATTTAGGCTAAGTGTTTAAGATCAGGTTTGATGTAACGAGTAATAATGTAATATGGGGGGTTCTTTTTAATAGCTATGTATAATTAAAATTTATAATATTTTTTAACATAATCAAATTAATAAGATTAAAGTGAGAAATCCAATATTTAGTGATATTAAAAGAGCGACTTCATTTTTAGAAATAATGACTTGTACGTATATAAAACAGTCATGCATCTCCATCTTATACAACATTGAGCGATACTTGATTTACTGACTTATTTGTTGGATCTTATACAACATTGAGCGATACTTGATTTACTGACTTATTTGTTGGATTCCAGGGATGAACTTATTATCTAGCAACCTCATCTATCTATTCTCTTGTTAGTATGTCAACTTACCTCTTGATCTGTCATTTCTTCATTCTGTAATTTAGGGGTCTGTCATGAAGATGAGACTTTAACCCTATTTCATAATGAAAATGGTAGCCTTAGATTATCAAGAATTTTGAAAGACGTTGCTCACCAAATCTGCTTGATCGACAGACATTAATGAGAGTTCTGGAATTATAAATGAATCATGAGATAAGTTTTCCTTCACATTAGGTATGTCGTAAACGTCATGGGGTGAAAACTAGTTAATATATAATGCATCCTTTGAATCATGTCCAGCAAACAAAATGTCCCTTTCTTAAATTACAGCCCTTTGGTGGAAAATGCGGTTGTGTGCCCATTTTCTATGAATAGCTCCAGTCTCTTGTATCTGTGAGCTTACCTTCTTTTCTTTAACAAGTAGTTCGAGCAATCTAGTTTTAATTAATAAATCTAGGCCTATCATCTTCTCGTGGTAAGAATCTTTTAGTATCTTTCTCTTAATATCTGCACATAAATACTATTTCATCAAGGAGGGATAGCACCTTGTATAGGAGTATATCTGGCACTGACTCAAGGTTAGTAAGCCACAGGCCTGTAGTTGTAGACAATATAAGGCTGACATCAGTGGTTATTGTTCGACAACTGTTAAGTCTATCATTTTCATTGTGGAAGACTTTAAGGTTAAAAAAGCACTAGCTTAAGTTAAGGGCGACCTGGTATGAGGATAGAGTATAACATCGTTGTGTTTGTAAGGATAGAAAAGCCACATGCCAAGGAGAGAGAATATTCTTGCAAGCCTAACTAACAAATTGTTTATTATGAAAGATTCAGGTGTGGCATGAGGTCATCACCTAATGATTTTTGTTCAAGTTGTTTAAAGAGATAAGTATGGCCTTAGGTGAACTACATCCTTACTTCTTGATGTTTGATACTAAGCTTCGTAGTGGTCTATTATTTAGGAAACATAGAGTCAAGTGTATACTTACTTAGATTCATGCATTAAAATTGAGTCTTATAGGGAAGTTTTTGAGCTTAATTACTTTAATTCATCAAATAATTGTAGGTTATAATTGCAATCGACGTTTGTGTGCAAAATATACTCATTTGTTACGCATCTTATAGATATGTTCCCTATATTACAACAAGACTCTATGCATAAAGTTAATCTTATAGGGAGATTTCTTGGTCGACCTCAATAAAAATATGACCCTTTGTCTAAATCATTATAATCCAAGATGGGAATATCATTGAACTTTGTTTATACAAATCAAGGAGGACAACAAAGATACCAATCTCAAAATGTCAATAGACAACCTCAAGTACTTATAAATACTCACTCTCAACTCTCAAATTCATATATGCCTTTGAATGAAATTATTAAGTTTATTATTACTAATACTCAACAATTTCAATAGGAAACAAAAGTAAGCCTTTGAAATTTAGGAAATTATATAATTTAATTATCTACCTCTATTAGTAAATTAGAAGGGCAAGCATCTAAAAAATCACCTTTACAAATGGTGGTGAATCCTAAGCAGAATGTGAGTGCAATAATGTTAAGAAGTGGGAAGGAAATTCAATCTGGCTCTTCTTTGCCATTAAAGGTAGCAATGCATGATGAAAAAGAGAAGAAAGATGAATCTCTAGCTCATCATTCAACAAAGGTAAAAGATATATGGTTTGTCTTTACTATGCAATCTAATTCAAATGTACCTCCTTTTCTTTGCAAGTTGGCTAAATCAAAAAAAGAGAAATATAAAAGAGAGATATCGGAGATCTTCAGAAAGGTGAAAATCAATGTAGCACTTTTAAAAGCCACCAAGAAAATTCCAAAATATGCAAAGTTATTGAAAGAACTATGCATAAATAAAGGAAGTTGAAGGATAATGAAAGAACAATTTTGGGTAAGAATGCATCAGTTGTGATAAAATGAAAATTACCAAAAAATACAAAGATCTAAGTATGTTTATACTTCCTTATGTCATTGGTGATAAGAAAATTAAGCGTTTCATGCTAAACTTAGGTGCATTTATCAATGTCATGCCATACTCAATTAATCGAACTTGAATCTAATTCTTTATAAGAAAATATTGTGATTATTCAGCTAACTGATCATTCCTATGTGCACCCTATTGGTATTATAGAGGATGTTTTAGTTCAAGTTAGTAGTTGGACATTTCCAGCGAACTTTTACGTCTTGAAAATTGATGGAGATAGTATATAACATTCAACTTCATTTTATGAAGATGGATAAAACAAAAATTAATGTGGATAAGGGTACTCTTTTCATTAAGTTTGACAGAAATATAGTAAAATTTAATATTTTTTAAGCAATGAAGTTTTTCTAATAGTTTTCACTCTATTTATCATATGAATATTATAGATTCAATTATGCATGACATGTTTAAAGAAGAAAGTGTTAGTAATGATTATGAGTTTAATGCTAAACTAAAAGTGAAAAAGCGTGTTGGTGAAAATTTTGAAGTTATAGAATCATGATATGCGATGCTAATAAATTCGAAAACTTTAAATACTGAAATTACTATAATTTTTAAAAAATGTTATCTTTTTTTATAGGTTTCGAAGATAAAATTAAAAGCTTTACCTAATTAACTAAAGTATGTGTAGTTAGATGAAGAAGACTCATTACATGTGATCATCTAAAAAATGCTATCCAAAGGCAAGAAAAAAGGCTAATGGAAATTCTAAAAAAGTACAAAACCATAGTTGGTTGGATATTAGCTAACATAATAGGTATAAGTCCTAAAATTTGTATTCATAAGATTCTTTTAAAAGAAAATGCTAAGATAATGAGGGAACCATAAAGGAGAACCAATGTAATAATGAAAAATGTAGTAATGAAAGAAATTTTAAAAATTTTGAATGCAGGTATATTCTATCAGATCTCGAATACTGAGTGAGTGAGCCTAGTTTATACTGTGCCAAAACAATTAGCATGACAGTGATACAAAATTAAAATGACAAGTTGGCACCAATGAGAGTACAAAATGGGTGGAGAATGTGCATAGACTTTAGGAAACTTAATTTGTCCATTAGAAAGATCATTTATCATTACTCTTTGTAGATCAAATGTTAGAAAGACTTATTAGTAAATCATGTTTTTGTTTTTTGGGTGATTTTCATATTACTATCAAATATCAATTGCGTAGGAAGATCAAGAAAAAACTATCTTTAAACGCCTTTTCAAAATGTAAGCTTTTAAAAAAATGCCCTTGATCTTTATAATGTTCTAAGTACACTTCAAAGGTGTATGATGAGTATATTTTTTAAGTATATTGAGAATTGCGTTGAAATATTCATAGATGATTAACTATTTGTGAAGATTCATTTGATAATTGCTTAAATCATTTATCTAAGGTTCTCAAAAGATACATTGGGATAAGTTTGGTGTTGAATAAGAAAAATGCCATTTTATGGTTGATCAAGGCATCATTTTGGGACAAGTGATTTCATCCAAGGGCATAGAAATTGATAAGGAAAAATTGGACTTAATTGTAAGCTTACCTTACCCTATAAGTGTTAAGGGAGTTCGATCTTTTCTTAGATATATAGGATTTTATCACAAGTTTATTAAAAAATTTTCCAAGGTTACTATACCATTGTCAAAGTTGCTATAAAAAGATGTTCCACTTGAATTTAGAAAAGAACACCAAGAAGTTTTTGATAAGCTTAAAGCATTATAGGCAAGTGCACTAATTATTTAGCTACCAAGATCATATACGATTCTAACAATTATATAGTGGGAGCTATTTTAGGCTAAAGAATTAGGAAAGAAAGTCATGTCATCTATTATCCTTAAAAAATATTGGATGTTGCATAGTTCAATTTTTCTACAACTGAGATGGAGCTTTCAGCAATTATTTTTTGCTTTAATTTTTATTTTCTTGACTTTAAAATTATTATGTATACTGACCATGCAATAACAAAATACCTTTTGGCAACAAAGGAGTCCAAACTGAGGTTGATACAATAAATTTTTCTGCTTCAAGAATTTAATTTGACAATAATAAATCGAAAAGGGACAGGGGTTGGGTGGAGGGATAGGGTTTTTCCTTTATATTTATTATTGTATACTTTTGAGCATTATTGAAAGGGTTGTATAATCAAAGTTAAAAGGCAATTATACAAGTGAAGGAGGTGAATCTTTTTTTTTTGAAAAGTAAAGGAAAAACTCCATTAACCATATAAATGAGTTAGACAAGGTGGAATAGAAACCTATACTTTCAAACAAGAGAAATTGCAAGACACTCTAGCAAGTTCATGAGCACCTACAGTTCCTCGTCGATTAATCCAAATAACAGAAATATTAGAATTACTTCCCAATATGAGTTGGCAATCCTTAATAATTTCTCCAAACTCTGAATGATCCTCTTGGTGTGATTTAATGGCTAGCACTACAAGTTGAGAATCAGTAAAGATACTCTCCATATGTTGCATGTTGTAAACATATGGGGAGTATCTTTACTGATTGTATGTTGCCAAGTTCCCCTCGTTGTAGGGAATTGAGCTTGCCATAAGCCTTTGTTTCTTCCCTCCCATATCTTCCATGCTATGGTTGTAAATTTTGAAATGTGTGCTCCATTGTTTGCATTCAGTACCTGCAAGAAGAACTCCCTAAAAGAAGGAGCTGGGTTAGGAAGAAAAAAATCTCCTACCTCCCACACCTCCCTCGCCCTCTCACACCCCACCAAGCAATGATTGACATCCTCCACCTCCC
>JANITW010000003.1:57663094-57686570 GCA_027564335.1 Erythroxylum williamsii
CGTCTTCCCATAGCTGTAATTCTGCTACACAATTGTCTTTTTTATGCAAAAGATCACCCTCACCCTCACCCCTCCAACCCGCCACCACTACTGCTTCCAAATTTGCATCCAGGAGCCATGCATTATCGAAACGGAACCTGCGACAAACCGTATGCTGAGAGTCTGGGCTGGTATCCAGTAGCAAAGGATCATGATCGGAAACCGGAGCCACCAGAGATTGAACTGAACATTCCAAAAATCGCAGAAAACATCTACCATTACCAACTGCGCGATCTAATCGCTGCTTTGCAACCACCTGGCTGTTTCTCTTCATATACCACGTAAACAAACTACCCGTATACCGGATATCATGCAAATCACAATCTAATAACACATCCCTAAAATTCCGAATTAAATAATGTGGATGATCATGAGTTCCCCATTTCTCTTCTTGACTTAGTAACTCGTTAAAATCACCAATACATACCCACTCTTTATCATCTTGTCTAGCCAATGCTCGAAGTAAATTCCACGAAATATGTCTCCGACTCCTATTCGGATTACCATAGAAACAAGTAACCCGCACCCACGTATCCATTACAAAAATATGAGTGTCTATAAAGTCATTACCAAACCCCACTACTTGCAGCTGTACCGAATCATTCCACAAAACACTAAAACCCCCACTTCTGCCTAAGCTATTAACATTAAAACAATTCGTAAACCCCAACTGAACTCTAACTTCATCCATTCTGGAACTTTGCACCTGTGTTTCAATGAGAAAAACACACCACGGCTGATACCTCAACACCAACTCCCGCAACGCTAGAACTGCCTGAGGATTACCCATTCCCCGGCAGTTCCAACAAAGTGCCTTCATTGTAGTCGGCTGTCCTGGTTCCCAGGACCAGCCGCTTGGAGTGTCATTGTACCCTCAACCGAATCACCATGATTAGAAACGGAAGAAGATTGGTTTATGATATGTCGTGGTCTTTTCTTACCATCATCAACCTTTGGCATAGGTTCCTCTTCTCGAAGAGATCTAGTCCCACCCCCAGATTCCAAACTATCTCTATGTAGCTCCATTCTAGTTGGCTGACCGTCACCCGGTAGGATCTGTTTCCTGCCCAATGTCGTGCCCAAGAAGGAAGCTCTAAATTCCTTTAATTTGGAATATTGCATTCCCACGAATCTTGGGTTCAGATTATCCTTCCGTTGGTCTCCCCCAAAATCATTCACCTCATCCCTTATCCATGGACTAACTGCCGGTGTATTCCTCCTCGCTGGAGCGCGTAAGCTGGCATCCCATCCAAACACCACTGCTTCGGGTTGCAGACTCAAACGTAATTCATAAAATGCTTCAGAGTGGCCTAACTTCCCACACAGAAAACAAAAGACACTTATTTTCTCATACTTGAAATAGACAACATGTATCTCACCCTTATCATCAACTATCTTCTTCCTTCTTTTCAGCGGTTTCTGCACATCCAATGTCACTTTGACCCTCATATATGTAGGCTCGGACACCCTGCGTATCATTCTTGCATCATACTCTAGAAAACTTCCAACAAAATTCCTGAGCGCCATAGCCATCACTTCATTAATAAAACCAGGGGGAAGATTATAGACTTGAATCCAGAAGTTACTATGAGTTAGGGGAATTTCAAGAGGATCCAGACCGGTAGCAACCCTACTCCATAATAGCAAGTGCCTGTTAAAATGCGAAGGTGCCCCCTCAGTAACCCTATTCAGATCAATGTCATTATAGAACTGAAACAAATATCACTTAGCACCAAGCTCTGATATATTGACACCTCCTATCGGGTGCCAAACATCGGCAAGAGTATTTCTCATGGACTGAAAATTGATAGGCGCCAGCGTAAGAAACATACCCACCATACAGTATTGATACTGGGGTTCCTCTACCTGCATCACTGCCCCTACATTCAACACAAAATCCTCCTCCTTATCAATGGTTAAGGTTGCCAATGCTCGCTCCATGAGACTTAGACCCAGAAAAATGTAGATAGAAGAAAATAAACAGAGACCGGATAGAAGAAAAACCCAAAGGTTAGGATTTTCAGATGACCATTAACAAAATGCAAAAGAGCATACCATGCCAGAAATATTCGCTATTCATTCTACATAACATAACCAAACAAAAAGTGTTGACATAACCAAGGATTGTCGTATAGCAACTTAGGAAAAGCCTTCTTGGATCCCAAAACCACAAGTCGCCATGTCCTTCTCCAACCACCAGATTTACAACACCCAACTGATGGATTCACAATCGGAATAGCAGTAGAAAACGTGACTGAGCCAGAGATCCATATGATCGGAAAGGTAGAGCAAAATTTTTGAGCTGCTCAGAAGGCCCTAGATGGCATAGATCTGTACTGCTCAGAGAGATTGGCCCTTAGATCTGAAAAAGACTAAGAAAACTTAATGTTTGGCGATGGGCGATGGGCGATCTTTTGCATTTGTTGTTGAGCTCATTTGATCGGCAACCACACAATTATTAGTTGATCGAAACTCGCTGATCTACATGGGAAAGAACAGATCGTCGTCGGCGCAAGAGGTGGGCATCTCTACTTTAATGACTATTCCTGATTAAAACAGTTTAGGTTTATTCTGATACACTGGTATTAGAGAGGAAACTAATTTGAAGGAGGTGAATCTATTAGTTCTATAGTTTTTTAAAAGAAAAAGATGTGGTTTTTGATCGTCAATCATATACTTCTCAAAATTAAATAATCATGTCCCATACTTAATGCTAGATCGTATAGTATAATTTCAATGAACTTGAATTTTTTGAGTGTAAATCTCAACTTAAATGTGTGAAATTAAGTTTAACTTGATGAGTTAAAATATAATATAAGTCTAAATTCGTATGTTTCCTCTTAACAAACCGTAAACATGTAGTATTTTCTATCTTTTAACCTCGAACGATAAAATCAATAAGATTAAATAGAGAAAACATAAAATTTAATGAAAAGAATGAATATTAAAAAATGACCTTATTTTTTTAATTATTGAAAATCCCAAAGGACATATTTTCTAAAAAACTTGGTTATGCCGTAGTTGCTTGTAACTGTATTTGTTGGTTACTAGATATATTGCAATTATATTAGCAATTGTTAATTTTTCAACACAAACGAAAATAGAAAAATAAATACGAAATTAAACATATCAACATCGAAATTTAGTAACGCAGTTCGATACACCTTGCCTACGTCTGCAGAGCCCTTATCTATTTTAATACTTTCACTAATGACAATAATTTTATTCAAGACTTTACTAAGTCAACACTACTCAACCTTTGATACTATCCCTCGTTCTCACAACCTGTGAAAGTATTTCACATTCAATAGTACGACCACCTTGTACTAATCTCAACAAAGGATTTTTTTTAAATAATGTTTAATGATAACAAAACAAAATAAGCAATGCTTTGTCAATGAAAGAACGAGAAGTTGTCAACCAAGGAATCTTCTATGAATCTTTGATCTAGTCACTGAAACATCCCACGTGCAACAACCACAAAACGTCTCAAATCAACAAATATTTCATCACTGAAACGTTAACCTAATAAAGCTGCAACAACTACGACAATTATTGAAGTTTTTTAACACCAAATCAATAACAAAGATAACAACTATAAAATCAAGAAATCTTCTAAAATTTTTGCACACTAATACTAAAAATGACAATCACAAAATTACTTAAGGCCACCCTCGAAGGAAACAAACTTGAATTACACGAAAAACTCAAAATAAGAAGCCAACTACTCGCACACGTTTACGACAAAAGTAATAATCAATCGCCATAGACAAGGGACGACCAAAACGCGAACTATATAGCCCAAATCACTCAACTACGTATCTTATCAACCAAGAGACAAATCATAGATTGCCTAGTGCTCCAAAAATCACGTAATCCTCCACTGAAAATTCAACAACACACACAATAATACATGTTCACCATTCACTGTTGAAAATCATCAAAGTAACCCCTAAAATTCTAACTGCCAAAAGTCACACGAGAGATGTATTTTTCATACTTAAAAACGACAACACTTTAGCCCATATCTTACGTTAATCACAAAAAAAAATCCAACTGTAATTATCAAGTTATACCTTCAAAAATATGCTATCATTGATAGTCATTATCTCGGATATTCATTAAATCTTATCTTGATTTAAAATTCTACACCTTATCAAACTTGTTTTGGAAGAGTCTGATGTAAACACAATTAGGTCTAATTATTAAATAAAGTCCAAAATTAAATAATAAGGTATAATCACCTATATCTTGACAATTATAATTACTTTTGTAATAATTTAAAAGTGTATAAAATTTGTCTATTTTATATAATGTTTAAGAGGTAGTTAATTTTTTAAAGTATTCATTGGACTTTGATTCTTAAGAATTTGATCTATATCAATCAAATAACATATTGTATAAATATCTCTCTTAGTATTTTATGTTTTCCAACATATCATTGACCTTGAGACTTACAAGTTGGCCTGGAAAGCATTCATGTCCACTGCTACCCTTTATTTCAATTTTGTCTTACCTCATGACAACCATTATTGCCAAAAGCTATGGATCTAACCAAAGATTTCAACGGTGAAGACATCCCTTACATGTGAACTTCGATTCACATTCCATACACGGCCTGTTGCTTTACTCCACCATTTTTGTTTTTGTTTTTGTTTTTTTTTTAAACTTTGCCTCTAAGAATAATTGAAAGGGAATTCTTAAGTGCTTGTAATTATTGAAATCTTGACTGCCAAGTCTCTCAAATTCTTTAGGATTTTCAAGTTTAAGTTTTCTAATAATCATTATAATCAAGTACAAGAATTATTAGATTTTTTAATTTTTAATTTCTAAATGATTATTTGAATTAACTTTATTGTTTAATTTAAATTACTTAGCTTATTAAATAGTTTTATATAAAACATGTAATTTACAAATTATTTTATTTACATTTATTTTAATGGCAAGCTTTCTGTCACCATTGATGGGTTGATAAAGGTTACTCATAAGTCTCCATATAATCAATTGTCTTGCAGAATTTTTTGGTTTACATAACTCAGTTACATCACACATTCAGATCTTATTTAACAAATAATACACTTTTGGATAACATAATTTAAATGTGAATTTAAGTTACCATACTTTTTTTTTCACTGTACTTATCTGGAAGATCAAAATAGTAAAACTTGATGCGTGAGATTTACTTTTCATGGAAATAGTCAAAGTCTAATGTAAATACACTTTATGCATTTTTTTTTCAATTTAGGGGCTCAAAATTATTAAACATATCAACAAAAAAAAGATAAAAATGACTCGGAACTATGTTAGTATGCAATAAAAGAAAAGTCGAGGCTCAAATTGATCTTCTTAAGATAAACATTTAGGTAAGTTTTTCAATGTCAAAAATAGTTATTCCTAAGCATCGTATCATCCCAATACATAAATTTACGAAAAATGCAGTTTTAACATATATTCAAAAGTAAGTTCCAGCATAAACAAGTCATGTCTGATAAAACGAAACAAACCAAAATATATGAACACAGATATAATTATTGCTTTTAAGTTCAAAAGCTCGCATTGTCAAAATGTATGAAGTCTTGTACATTGTCATTCAATATATCTAATTCCAATTTAAGAGTTAAGTTAAATTATAATGTAAATAATATTTGATAATATCCATATTATGTACATTCCATGATTATTTTTAACTAAAATATAAGAGAATAATTTTTAAAAAAATTAACAATTTAACACAAATTTGAAAAAAAAAATACTCTTAATGTAATCACTAATGAAACCATGGTCTAGGGTCAAGCATTGACCAGCCACCTTAATAAGTGGCATTTGGTTCCATACTATGGTTCCATACTATAATGAGTTTGACGTTTACTGCACTCATTTAAATTAATATTTAAATGAAAATTATAATATCTTTTCATTTTCGTTTAAAAATTAAAAAAAAAGTTTAAGGAATCTTTACTGTAGATAATTGTAGAGAAAATAAATAAATAAATGAGAAGTCAAGAAGAAGTTAAAAAGAGTGTCAGAGATTGCAGTAAAGATTCTTTCTTTTTACGCCATTTATGCATTTCTCGTGTTTGTTGCTTGCCTATCACACTCTGACTTTCTTTCTCTTAATCATTGAATGCACACTTTATCCTGAAATTATCTGCCGAGGTTAATTTTTTTTGAATCAGATTATTAGGGTATTTAACAAAACCCTTTATTGTGATCCATCAGTCTCAGATAAAGAAAATTCTGTCTGGTCTTCCTGGTACAGTTGTCTGATAACCCACTTCCTTTCGTGGTATGGAAGCTTCATTTCTTATCTGAATTCATCTTCATGCCAATAGATTGCTTGTGGTTTTCTCTATTAGTTTCGTGGCCTGGATACTTTATTTATAGCGTCAGTTTTTGAGCTGACTTTGATTGATGCCGACTTGTTGAGTTTGTTTTTGTTCCTTTTTTGTAAAGCAGGAAACTTTTTTCAATGATCTACTAATGGGTATTTGTTAGACTTAAATTTATGATTATTAGCTCCAAAAGTGTTGTTAGGGCAAGTTGATGATAAAGTCTCGATTTTTGGACGCATTTTTTAGATGGGTCTCCCTTCAATTTCAGGTGAAACTTGTAGAAGGCGAATTGGATTCGGGAATCACTTATTGCTCCCTTTTGCCCTCAAGTATATATAGATGGAGACGGGAGGGAATTTTTGATTGATTTCTTGTTGAGTTTTGGCTAGATTTGGTCCAGTTGGATGTATTCGTCCTGAACTATCCTGGGATTTCGTGTAAACTTTGATGTTGAAGATGGAAGGTAAAGTTGATTTTGGTGGCGGATCGTCCGTGAATTTGGCAGGAGAAATGAAGTTGGAAGAAGATGAGGAAGAGTTCTGCAGCTGTTGTGAAGATGAAGACGTGTGGAAGGATATTGAAGAAATAGTGAAGGAAGAGCCTAAAGAAGATCTTGATGAATTTGCAGTGAAGATGTTTTTCAAGGGCTTGTCGGTAGAAGAGGCTGGGGAATCTGGTTGTGGGTTCTCTGGGATTGGTGTGGTAATGGAGAGAACAAAAGATCTTCCTATCATTCAGGTTCAAAAAAAGCTTGATTTCTATGTGTCGGAATGTGTTGCAGACTATTTGGCGCTGATGGATGGTTTGGCTGAGGCTATGCAAAACAATATCCGCAGAGTTTATGCTTTCACCGACTCTGAGTTGTTATATGAACAGGTGAATCATGCCGTTTGAAATTCTTTATGTCTTAGCTGAACAACATCGGAAGTGATTATTAGATATCCTATACTCGTATGAGAAGTTGAGTTTGATTACCAGCTACTTGTGGTCATTTTGTATGATGACTGACAAAGTTCAGTGTGGAAGAGATTATCATGATTTCTGCATGCTATGCGTCACAAGATGTTAACTGAATTTTATGATCTTTACACGAATCTTTTTGTATTTGCATTCTAAATCTTATAATCTTTTCATAGTTGCTGTCTACCCTTTTTGGCAGATAGTGAATGAAGAGAAACTTGCATTACCACTTCTCATGGCTCTTAGGCAAAGAATTCTTGAGCATATCAGCAACCTGGATGCTTTTGTTCTGAAACTCACACCAACCATTGATCTTGAAAGGCCATTGCATTTAGCCCAGATAGCAGTTGGGGTTGTTTCTTTTCCTGCAAGTGACAGTAAATCGCTTGAGAGTTGTTCTATTTGTTGTGAGGATAAATTACAGTCAATGATGATCACAATGAAGTGCTCTCACAAATTCTGTTCACATTGTATGAGAACCTATGCTGAGGGGAAATTACAGTTGTCTCAAGCACCAATCAGATGCCCTCAGTTAGGTTGCAAATATATCATCTCCATCACTGAATGCAAATCTTTTCTTCCTCTCATTTCATATGAATTGCTTGAGAAGGCCTTTTCAGAAGCTGATGTCCTCCACTCAAATAGATTTTATTGTCCCTATCCAAATTGTTCTGTTCTTCTTGATCCCCATGAATGTGTGTCAACTAGAGCAAGTTCATCAAGCCAGTCTGGTACTATGTGTGTTGAGTGTCGAGTTTGCCAAAGGTCCATCTGTCTTGATTGTGGTGTTCCTTGGCATTCTTCAATGAGCTGTGAAGAGTATCAGAATCTTCCGTTGGAGGAAAGAGATGCATCTGATATCACGCTGCATCGTCTAGCCCAAAACAAAAGGTGGAGGCGTTGTCAACAGTGCCGCAGGATGATTGAGCTCTCTCAAGGATGCTACCACATGACCTGCTGGTAAGATGTGTGCAATTTATTATTTTTTTATTTTCTATTTTGTTTTCATTGTAGTTTATCTTTTTATCAAGCACACACAGGCACATACATCTGTATATTGATCTTGGTTTACTAAGAGTTCTTGGTCAAGATCAATGACTAATCTGCTATGACCGTAAGTTAATTGCAAATCTATAACATACGCATCTATTTGAGTTTCCATACTTTTGACAACCATTGCATCAGTTATCATGTTAAAATTATCACCATGTTTAGTCACGTCTGCATGCCATCATTTTGCCTTACCTCCTTACACTGCTCACTCCCTTCTTACCTTCATGAATTTGCCTATTCACCCAGTCTAGATCAAATTTCTCATGAGCTGTCAGCAAGTTATACCAAATATATCCTTATTCTATGTTATTTGGCATCGACTCTTAATACAATTTGTGGCTTGTAGTAACCCTTGGACCCCAGTGAGTCTGAGAACAGATTTGTCGGCAGTAATTCTTCCCATATCATGATAGTAGTTGTATCAAGGAAAAGAAATAGACATCTGCTTGAAATAAAGAAAACATAATATTTGAGGAGGGAAAAAAAAATTCTGACTTCTACTGTGTACATCTCCCTTGAAACCTCCCTTCCCTTCTCATGACTGGTTTTATCTTTTCCTTTTTGTACGCACATTTTTCAAATGGGGAGTCTAGCCCTTGTCTTCTGGGTAAGGGCACTGGGAAGAAATGTTTAAAGGGCCTCCAGATGTTTGGAAAGATAAAACATAAATCATTTAGCCTGGTACTTTCAAGCAATATTTAAGGCATGCTTTCAGAAGACTCATTAAAGTAACTGGGACTATTTCTGACTCAAAAACAAAATGATAAATTGAGTAGTATGTGGTTGAGTTTGTTTGCTCATAATCATGTGCATTGTCTGTTATGTAGTATTTTTGTGTAATTGTGCAGTAGTCCCAATATTTTTCTTTTATCTCATGGTTGAGTATACAAAATGTTGATCATTAACATCAAAGAATCATCCCTGCATCCTGATAAGAATATTTTTGTGAGAACAGATCCAGTTCAATCCCCATTTTACCATTATTGATAAAAGCAGAAGTTTTGTTGAACTGGTGTAGAGAACTATATACCATCTTCTTGGTGACAATTTGACAAAGTTGGATGACAAATATGCAATCACATTGCATTTGTCATTACAGGTGGTCTTTAATATCATATGATACGTAAGTGTTAAAATTTTAAATTCTCTCTCTCAGGTGCGGGCATGAGTTCTGTTACTCTTGTGGTGCGGAATACAGAGATGGACAACAGAGCTGTCAATGTGCCTTTTGGGATGAAGACAACTCTAATGATTTTGTCAGTCAGTCTGTCCAAGAAGCAGAACAGTGGGCATGGGAGACTTTTAATTCACTGCCCCTGCTCATGGATGCCTACTCAGACCAGGAGAAATCGCAGCTCGCGCTGATACAAAGATTCCTTGCTGGGGGTTTCAGTCTTAGTGATCATCACCCTTATCAATCCCCACCTCGCTGTACCGACTCGTACGTAGATGCCATGAAGGATCTTCATCAGCTTCCCTGGCTGGAGAGGTTTGTCTCTGTAATTACTGACAACTATTACGAAGATTATATCCAATGAAGGTAGTGGTAGATCTTGAAGAAAATTGATGGTTCTCTCAATAATACTTTTTAAGAGGTGTAACCAAATACCCCTTAGCTCTTCATAGTCCTTTCACATTCTCACAGGACTGCAGAACATGGCTGCATCTTGTTTGTTATTATAATATACTGGACTATATGTGTCGCCCATTGTTCTCCACGAGATAAAGAGGAGAAGGCAATACCTGATTGCATTCTTCTGGAAAGAAAAGAGAAACAGAGACCTTGTGACATTATGAAATTGAAAGATTTAACAAAGTTGCTATCTTTCACTCTGTATTTGTCTCTTTTCATTGCTTTCTTTTCTTGCTTGAGGCTTTTCGATGCTCCTTCTTTAAGCAAACTTGTCTGCTTCTGTTGCCAATATTTAAGAAAATGAATTAAGCGTTGCTGGATCGGATGCATTGCAAAGAAAACTGTTTTCACACATGGTGGATTTCATTAACCAAATCGGTATTTTGCTCAGTCTTCTATGAATGATCCCAGTAATTTATGAATTTCAACTGCTCAAGTGTTAATTAAGAATAATTATTTATTCATCAATTTAAAAAATTTAACAACAAATAAAACTTGACTATATATTTAGGAGTTGTTTGATTTTATTTTTGGTTTTTTTTTCAGTTTTGTTTTTCTTTTAAATAAAATTAAAATTTTGATTGGTTGTTAATAGTTATATTTTTATCATTGATATTAATTACATATATAAGATTCAATGATAAATTATTTTTAATTAAATATTTTATATAATATTTATTATCTTGATATTGATAATAAATATCAATATCAAATAGCATTTGAAATAATATTATTTGAAATAAATATTGATATTTATTATCTTGATTAAATCTTATAAATTTATTAATCTTTTTATTTTCCTCTTAATTTAAACAAGTATTTTTTATTTAAATAATATATAATAGATCGGTTCATTACAAAGTCATCCATTATCATCCCTAAAGTCAAACTCCTATTGTTAAGTCATTGCAAATGCACAAATTATATTACATTACATGGATCTTTGTACTATAATCACAAATGTATTGAATTATCAATACCAAAGCTAACTTTGGCGTGCGTTTCGGTTAAGCTTCAACTCCTTGGCTTCTTGCCCACGAACAAACCCCTCTCTACGTCTTACAATGAAGTGACAAAAATATGGTACCAAAAAATGACCAAGCTATTGAGACAAATTGAAGGCAGCAACTCAGTTTAAGTGAGGTCGAGTTTCAAAGGCAGCTGGGTCGTCGTCAAGCTACTGTGGACAAGTGAAGAGCGCAAAAATGGAGAGTAGTGAAGAAGATGATGATTTCCCTTCAATCGAGGGCATTACTCCTCAGTCCAAGATCGATTCTTTCTACCAATCCCACACTGAAAAGGTTTATTTTTTGTTTTATTTTTCTTCTATATTTCCTCTGCATCTTGTTGGGGAGCTCACTTTTGACATTGGATTAGTTTATTTTGAGTGAGTCGAGTATTTTACTTCAACTTCATTTTCTCTTTAAAGTTGCGATTTTGTCTAACTGGGTTTCTCTCATTTTTCTGATTAGCGTTAAGAAAATTGGATTGTTGTGATCCATGATCCATTTTATAGTTGAATTTCGACCATTTTGAGATTTCCATTTCTGATTTTGTTAAAGTTTACATTTTTGCAACCATTCAAACGAATTTTTTTCCCCTTGCAACTTCTACCGTCTGAGTTCATCTACATACGATGGTTGCTCTCCTCTGTCTCAAGCAGAGCACTTCTTTCCTCAGTTACTTGGGCTTTATCTTTGTGGTTGCATCCGGTGAAGTTGGTCGTGGATGGAAATCAATGGTTTGTTCTTGTTGAGCAGTATATGCTACCAGGTTCGGCAGACAGAGATATCTGCTGAGTGGTCCTCTTTTAGCCGTTGTTCTGTGACACGTTAGACGCTGTCTTATGAGTATCTATTTATTAAAATCTGAAGAAGCTTTGTAATGTAGGGAATCAGAGAAGTCTGTTGTGAGCTCATGGATTTGAAGGATGCAGTAGAAAACTTGTGTGGCAATATGCAAACGAAGTACTTTTCTTTCCTCAGGTAAGCCATAGTTCACTACTCGCGAGAACATTGGAACTAAATGTATTTATAATCTCATATTTGTGTAAATTCAACCAAGTACAGTTTTTATCTAATCGAGCACATAATATGCTTTGTAGTGAAGATGAGAACAGTGCACGGTTTATAATCTTATATAATATATTGGTTAAAAATATAATGAATTGGAAAATAACAATCCATGTGGCCAATCCCATCATGATGTCAAGTTTTAGTTATTCAACTTGTACTTAGGACCAGAGAGCTTCTTTAACGCAGAGTCTTTTCTGATTAGGTTGACTGCCATCCTACATGAAAATACAAGAGGGATCTGATAGAATCTTATCAGGGCCTATTTTCTTCTTATGTTCTTGTAACCATAGAACATCTTTGGTTCCTTTTCCAGTTTGAAAACAATACATTTGATTTGCTTAAACTTAGTATTATTAATCCTTATGATTTTTACAGATTGTCAGAAGAATTGGTGGAGATGGAGCATGAGTTAGTTGAGCTGCGAAAACACATTTCTGCTCAGGGAATTCTTGTGCAAGATTTGATGTCAGGGGTTTGTCATGAACTGGAAGAATGGAACCATGATAATGCCACCATTGATGATTCCCAGCAAGATATCGAGATCAATGAGTCTCGAAGCCACTTGCCAAGTGGTATTGATAGTAAAAATGCCACTTTCTTGGATAATATTGATGTTCTATTGGCTGAACACAGGGTGGAAGAAGCAATACAAGCCATAGATGCTGAAGAGAGAAACTGCCCAGAGCTGAAAGGCCCAGGTGATGATTCAGAAACTGAGGAAATGTCATATAGATCAGCTTTTTTGAAGAGAAAGTCAATGCTGGAGGAGCAGCTAATTGGGATTGCTGAACAGCCTCTAGTCAGCATTCTGGAGCAGAAGAAAGCATTGGCTGGTTTAATTTTGCTTGGTAAGGGTCCTTTGGCACACCAACTGCTGCTGAAATCTTATGGGTACCGCCTCCGAAAGAGTATTGGTGATTTTCTTTCCTCATGTTCCGTGTATCCCATAACATTTCCAGTTACACTATCCAGGCTTGTCTTTTCAATGATCTCATTGACAACAAAGGAATCTGGCTCAATATTTGGTGATAATCCTGTATACACCAATAGGGTTGTTCAATGGGCAGAGTGGGAAATTGAAAATTTTGTGCGATTGGTGAAGGAGAATGCACCTTCTTCAGAGACTGTTTCTGCTTTAGGTGCAGCGAGTAGTTGTGTTCAGGCTAGTCTTAGCTACTGCTCAATGTTGGAATCACAGGGACTTAAACTGTCCAAGTTGCTTTTAGTGCTGTTGCGACCATATATTGAAGAAGTGTTAGAGTTGAACTTTAGACGGGCTAGAAGAATAGTTCTGAATATGGCAGAAAGTGATGAGATCCTGCTCCAGTCACTTCGCACTCCTTCTCCATTTTCTATGTTTATAACTTCTTCAAATGGTGCATTGATCGACAGTGGAGTTAATTTTATGGACATTATTGAAGTAAGTTTGTTGTGTTTCATCATTAATTGCAGATCTTTTAAGCTACTATGTTCACAAGCACCTGTTTGTGCAGACTTAAATTCCTCCTGTATGGACTAAGATGTAGCCTTTCGTTCTTGCATCTTGTTGTCCATATTGTTATAACTGAAGTCTTTGCAATGTGTGCAAATGCATTATGTTCTTGTAGTTTCTTGATTATAAGTTTACTAGAATTCTCTTCTCCAGTATTTCATGCCAGCTCAATGTACATATGCGGGTCTAAATTGATGTGAAACATTTTTACAGGAGATTTTGTCACAGTTAACCCCCTTGGCTGTTGTGCATTTTGGAGCAAATGTATTGAGTAGAATTTCACAGTTGTTTGACAAATACATGGATGCATTGATTAGATCTCTACCAGGCCCCTCTGATGATGACAATTTTACTGAGGTGAAAGAGATCCTGCACTTTAGGGCTGAAACAGATTCGGAAAAGCTTGCACTTTTGGGAATAGCTTTTACCATTCTGGATGAATTACTACCGCTTGCTGTTGCGCAAGTTTGGAGTCCGAAAAATGAAAGCAAGGAACCAAGTACTGAGAGTATTGCACCTAATGTCATGACAGCAGAATTAAAGGATTGGAAACGCCACCTTCAACACTCATTTGACAAGCTTAGGGATCACTTCTGTCGTCAATATGTTTTGTGCTTCATCTATTCAAGAGAAGGGAAAACACGATTAAATGCACAAATTTATTTAAGTGGTGATGGGGAGGATTTATACTGGGGCAATGATCCTCTACCTTCATTACCATTTCAGGTAATAAGTGATCATCTCAATTAGTGAAACTTCTCTTTCTGGGTACATGGGAACACAGTTACTGAATTTTACTTGTGTCATCTTTAGATATATTTTTCTTTTCTATCGAAAGCTATTGTCTTTGGGTTCCATCCTGTGATATGTCTTAGGATATCTGTTTAACATGTATTTTCCACCATTTGATACTTCATTAATTACCGCATCAAGATAGGAACTGAAAGGAATCCCTCTCTACCATTGCAAGTGGTCTGCTTGGTATTGGTTTATAAACTACTTAAAAAAGCTAAGCAATTGGTTGTCTAGATATTTGAGTCCTTATTGCTTTGTTTATGAATCACTTCATCATCTTAAGTTAAGTCAAATGACAAACTAACATCTTACGAGATCTTTATTTTGCTTCCAAATCAATCCTGGATATGCATCAGAACCAAGTTAAGACTGAGAATACAGACCATTGCCACTGCTCTCATATTTATCCATCATAGACAGTTGTTTCTCTAATGACTTCTTGTTGTAACTGATGGATTTATTCTTATTGCAGGCACTATTTGCAAAATTGCAGCAGTTAGCAATTGTGGCTGGTGATGTTTTACTCGGGAAGGAGAAAATACAGAAAAATTTGCTCGCTAGGCTAACAGAGACTGTTGTAATGTGGTTGTCTGATGAGCAGGAATTCTGGGATGTGTTTGAGGATGAATCAGTTCTCCTTAAGCCATTAGGGTTGCAGCAGGTCCCTTTTCTCTATTGCTTTCTTTAATTAGTCATCTGTGGTGATTTCTATCCTTACTCTCATTCTGTCTGAACTTCTTTATTGACTTACTTGTGGCTGAACCTTTTCTCTTGTGCCACCTTTTGGTAGTCACTTTGAGTCAGTTATATCTCAATTTGGCACCAAATGAAGCTTTACCTTTCTTTGGCGCTATGGAACTTGCATTTTATATACACATTTTGTTTCCCTTTACATGGCATTGTTTGCTAACCCAAGTCATTTCTGCTTGCTCCCTCTCCCCTGACTATACATTCTACTTCTGACAGTTAATACTCGACATGCACTTCACTGTTGAAATTGCACGTTTTGCGGGTTATCCATCTCGACATATACACCAGATTGCTTCAGCTATAATTGCACGGGCAATCAGAACATTTTCGGCTAGAGGCATAGATCCACAAAGGTATTTCTCATTCTGTTGTACTGCACATATTTACTCAAAAATGTCCTGTTTACCACTATGCACTAAATGTCAACAACTATTTAAAGCAGTGCACTACCTGAGGATGAATGGTTTGTCGAAACAGCTAAGTCTGCCATAAACAAACTTTTGTTAGGAACATCTGGGTCAGACTTATCCGAAATTGATGAGGATCATATCATTCTACCTGATGAGGTTGTCTCAGATTCTGATGACACTGCTTCGTCACTTTCCACATTGGAATCAACTGAATCGTTTGCCTCTGCAAGCATGGGTGAACTTGATAGTCCAGTGTACTTCACAGATCCTGAGGGCTGAAAATTTTGAGCTATAACCTTGAGGTTTCCAATGGAAGTATCTTAACATTTACTTGAGCCAGGAAACTCTGACTAAGCAGAATTTTGGATGTGCGAGTTCAGGTTATAGTCTTCAGGAACTTATAATGAAACTTTGTAGTTGGTTCATACGCAATTGTGTATGTGATGACCAGGTGTTCAAAGGCACCCTCTGCTCAGATGTTGTAGTTATCCTATATCTTATGTTGTATTTATAAGTAGTTTTAGACTTGTAGAAAAGCTGTAGGCGGAAACAAATTTAAACATCTTATTGTAGCTGCTTCTCCATGCAATTTTTTCTACTGCTAGCCAATTAATGGTAGTGAAATTTCATATCAGTGAGCATTAATGGTAGTGAAATTTCATATCAGCCAGCAGTTGCGCTTGGAGAATTTCTCCCCTCGTAGTTTTTCTTTTTTCCTCATTCCTGCTGCTTAATAATTTTGAAACTTGAAACTGAACCCTTAAACATGCTAAAAAGGCTGCATGTTACGATGATGGACTACGTTTTTGTGACTTGCAGGAATCAGAATGTTAAAGGTGTTGAACTTCACGCAAGTTTCAACTTGTTCGATTGATAAGCATTCACGCGTTTACTTCATATGAGTTTGCTGGTAACCACTGGATATGTATTTTATTCATATTCTTTACGTGTGAACGAAAGTCTTTGTCATCCTCTTTAAATGGTTCTCTTTTCTCTTCTCCCCATGGAATCATCTTCCCTTTATAACAAAGATAAGCACCAAAAATATTCTGCACCATATATAAACTTAAAAGTGAAGTTTCTATTCATGTCAAGATGATGAAACATGAGGTCATGCTAACTAAACAAGGGATTTCTTAAATTCGTCTTTGATGAAGGCCAGAGCCAAAACCATTGATCAACTTTTGTTTTCCCCCATTAACAGGGTTCTGATTCCCAAATGAGACGTTTTAATTCCTTTCCCTTAACTAAACGTTTGACTTAAATGGCGTGCAGAGAGAATCAATCCATTTCTTACAGTATCCGAAAGGTACTGCAACTTGATGGGGCTACATGTGTATGTATGTATATTCTTTGATCATCTTTCCAAGTTACATAAACCATGGTATAGAGTCCTAATAGTCATTTCTGATCAGGAAAAGTTCCAGAACGATGTTTGATACATTCCATAAGCTGGATTCTACTTTCTTCTCATCCAGCGATGGAACTTCTTGTGATTTTCGCTGTCTCCACCATTGGAATAAATTATTGGTAATGCCAAAAGGGAATAGGGAAAGTATTATTCTTTTCTTTCTTTTTCTCTCAATATAAAGGCTCCGTTTTCAAGGGTTTATTTCATCTGCAAACGTTCGTTCCTTGCAAGTAATTGTTTCAGGGATTGTAGTCACTAACAACCAGTTGCCATACTCATGTCTAAAGGACCCCATTATTTAGCAGAGGAGGAACCACAGCACATCCAGGTTAGTTATCTAGACTTTAAACAACAATTGAATTTGAGTTACAAGTACGAGAACGTTGCAATTCTGGTGTAGGATTTTATTAGGATTGTGTGAATACGTGTGGCTAATAAACTGACAAGTTTATTTGTTTCAGGAGAAGGAATGGGTGTTCAAGCCCAAGTCATTTAACATCACATGGGGTAGCGACAATCGCTATTGGCGCTTCCTAGGGTAAGTGACGATTGAGTTCTCTTCAACTAGTTCACTATTTCTGAAATAGTTTAGAAAGCATCAAGTCTTGTCTCATTGTTTTTGCTACTTGGTAGTGACAAGGAAGTAGAACTGGTACAAGTTTCGTGGGTTGAAGTAAAAGCTCGGATAAACAAGCTGAAACCCGGGAAGTACCAAATCAGTTTCCTGTTGTCCATGAACAACGGTGCCTTTGGTTGGAGAGACTGTCCTCTTTACATAATGGCAAAGGTAGGGACAGGGAAGTTTACAAGGAACAAGATAGAACTTCCTGAGCCTGGTAAAGATCCAAAACGAGTGCCTTCAGAGTTCGTGGTTGAGGTTAAAAACGACAATGAAAGCCTCAATTTTGGTCTGTACGAGGTCTGGAGTGGCAAGTGGAAGGGAGGTTTGGTGATTCATGAAGCCAAAGTCAGTAGAATAGATTAAGAGGCCCAAGTACATGGGAACAATATGATGTACTTTCAGGAGAGTTGACCTTATGAACGAAGCATCACAGGACACGATTTGTTGTTTTCGTGATTGGGCTTACTGCCAAATGGAAATAAGATGTAATATTGCTGTTTATCAAATGCCAAACTTAATCTATATAGCTTCTAAATATGGTGGATTGTCTCCCACTCATCGTCATTGATGTGAAAACTGCCATTGTTGTATCGAGGAGTTGTATTCATAAACTACGAGAGACTCCACGACGTCAGGCTCGATCTGAATCATACTTAGTTCCACATTAAGCTGTGGCTCCAACAGATCTATAACCTTTTACTCTCTAGAGCTTCTCTTGGTAGATTTGGACTTGGGGCGACTTCCTTCACGATTCTTATCATGCTTCTTATTTTTGTTCGACTCAACATATCAACTTAAAAACTAAGAGATTACGTAAACTCTGTAAATCAACAATTGTTAAGAGAAAGATGAAAACCTACAAGTCTACTCTTTGAAAATTCCAACCTTTTAAAAACTCCTCGGTGACGTTTCTCCGAGAAAGAGACTCACCTCGTTCGAGTAAGACCTTTGCTTGGATAGGCAACAAATTCCTGTTAAAATATTTTATATTAATTAAATATGAAAATGTTAAAGGGTTTATAAATGGTAAGGGTCAATTATTTAAACAATTAGTTCTAGTTATTTGAACAATAGTTGACCCAAATTTAATTATTATTAATGAACTCTACACTCTGCTTATATTAAAAAATTCAATATGTTAGAGTGTTGGACCAAAGAATTGATCCAAGTCCAGTATGCAATATTGACAAGCCCAACAATGATTCCAAGTCCATTCGTTTGAGGATAGCTCAACTCTCATCTACAGCTCACAAAACTAAACCTGCACCTGTACATTAGTTGATTAGCTCTTGCTATAACTGCTTTCCAGCTGCTGCAGCTGACAACATTACCAGTTGTCATCATTTAGGTCTTTAGATTCTAATAGATTATTTTATATGGTTTGATTGTAATCATTCATTGTGTATATATACACTAAACTTTAATAAGAAAATCATCAAAAACGTTTTATACAAAAAGTATCATACGGTTTACATGGTATTAGAACTTAACTGACTCATCGTCATCTAATCGTCATCGTCATGACTATTAGGTCTTCCTTTTCTTCCACTTATGTTGGTTCCAGCACTGTTCTCAATTTTTCCTCCATCGAATTCTCTACCCTAACCAAAACACTAAACTTTAATCTTCCCCTGAAACTCGATCAGAATAATTATCTCAAATGGCATCCTTAGATCCTCTTAGCTGTACACACATTGGATCTAGAAGCTTATATCTCACTAGATCAAGCTTCTCCACCTCCATTTGTTATTTCTTCTACAGAAAATACAACTGATCCTATGTCTACTCCTAATCCTGCTTATAAAGCTTAGGTTCGAGTAGATTGGCTTCTTCTTTGCTGGCTTCTTACTACCATTGGTGATACTGTTATTAGACAAGTTAATCATGCTAGCTCTTCTAAGGAGCTTTAGCAGATACTTCAAGCAAAAATTATCATCTCTTCAAAAAGGAGCTTCAACCATTTCTGATTATCTACAGCAGGTGAAGTCTATTGACGACTCCCTCAAGGTTGCTAGTCATGCTGTGACTGACCAGTAATTGATCCTTAGTGCTCTTAGTGGTTTAGGTAGTGAATCTGACTCTGTGGTTGTACTCCTCATTAGATCTATGGGTATTTCTTCTCTTCAAGATGTTCTTTATACTTTAATGATGCATGAGACTAGGCTTGAACAACAACACGCTCTCTCTCTCATATTGTTGTGTCCTTTGCATCTGCCAACTTAGCAACATACTCTCATCAATCTACTCGCACTTGAAATTATGGTCGAGGATCCTATAGAAATCGAGGAAACAAAGGACGAGGGGGTAGAAACAAGTTGCATTGTCAATTATGTCAGAAACCAGGGCATGAGGGGTTAAAATACTACAAGCGTTTTGACATTCACTGGCAAGGAAATCGATCTAATCAACCTTCACAGTAGATAAATAACACCTCTCAACAGGCATATCTGGCTCATCATTCAGTTGCTACTTCACCAAATTCCTCTTCTGAGGCAAACTGGTTTGTGGATAGCGGGGCAACTAATCATGTCACTGCAGATTTATCTAACCTAAGCATTCAAGAGCCATATAACGGTGGAGAGCAACTTATAGTTGGTAATGGTAACAAATTACCTATCTCTAACATTGGTTCTTCTCTTTTACCATCAACTTCCCTTACACCTATCAAACTGTATAACATTTTACATGTTCCTCAAATAACCAAGAATTTAATCAACATCTCTCAAATTATCAAAGATAATAGGATATTGTTGAATTTGATGATTCTTGTTGTGTTTTCAAGGACAAGCTTACAGGAAGGATTCTGCTCAAGGGACTTCTCAGGAATGGCCTGTACAGTCTTAGTTTAAAACTGATCACTCCACAACCTTTTATCAGTAAACTATCCAACATAGCACAACCTTCTATCAGCAATATGTCCTACTCAGTCTCCAATCAATGTGTTGCTTTTCTTTCTGAATCAAATGTGAATGTGTGGCATGCTCGTTTAGGGCATCTTAATACTACTGTATTACAACACACTTTGCAATCAATGAAACTCAAATTTAGTCCTAAATCCATCAGTTTCTGTGACTCTTGTCAATATGGAAAACATCATAAATTACCATTTCAAAAACAAGACATATTTGTTACTGATCCTTTGGAAATTATCTACACCGATGTTTGGGGTCCAAGTCCCTATCCTTCAACGAATGGTCATAGATACTATCTGGTATTTGTTGATGCCTTGTCTCAGTTCACATGGATACAATGAAACACAAGTCAGAAACCATGGGCATTTTTAAACAATTTTAATCTCTTGTTGAACTATAGCTCAACCACAAAATCAAATCACTACATAGTGACATAGGAGGGGAATTCACAGTGCTATTACCATTTCTTGCTCAACATGGCATTAACACCAGATTTAGTTGTCCATATACCCATCAACAAAATGGGATTTCTAAAAGAAAGTATCGTCATATAACTGAGACTGGTCTTACATTACTATCTCATGTTAAATTACCTCTAACCTTCTAGTTTGAGGCTTTCCAAATAGCAACATACCTGATCAATAATCTACCCACTCCAGTTCTACAAAACCCACCACTATTTCAAAAATTATTTCATAAACAGTCTAAGTATGATCACCTAAGAATATTTGGATGCACATGTTTTCCCTTCTTACGATTCTACAATAAACACAAGCTAGGTTTTCATGCCGACAAATGTGTGTTCCTTGGATATAGTCCTTATCATAAAAGCTATAAATGTTTGCATCCATCTGGCCATATATACATTTCCAAACACGTCATCTTCAATGAAACTAAGTTTCCCTACTCATCCCTATTCCACAAACAATCCAATACTCACCCAATCCATCCTAGCCTTCCGATTTCCACATTAACTGATACTCTACAGGTAATTACTGGGTAGTCTCACAGCATGGAATCTCTCCTACAATCTTCTTCTTCAGATACAACAAATCAGGTACACAACTCTAATCCTATTCATTCTTCACCTTTATTTGGTTCTCCTAACCCTCCTGCTCCACTTTGTATCCGAAACTTGCATCCCATGCAGACAAGAGCTAAAAGTGGCATTTATAAACCAAAGGTCTATCAATCATCTCTTACATTAACCACAAGATTTGAACCAAAATCAACTGCTATTGCTCTCACAGATCCTATAGGCCATGAGTTCAGAAATTCAAGGTCTATAACGCAATACAACATGGTGTCTGGTTCCCTTTCAATCCTCTATGAAGATTTTGGGCATTAAATGGGTATTTTGAATCAAGTACGATTCTAATAGTGCAATAGACAAATACAAGGCTTGGTTTGTGGCTAAAGGATTCAACCAAACTCCAGGCCTTGATTTTACAGAGACTATCAGCCCTATGATAAAATCATCAACTATTAAAGTGGTCTTATCTGTAGCTATTTCACAAAATTGGGACATCTAAACGAGGAAATTTATATACATCAACTAGAAGGATTTGTGAATCACCAATTTCTTGTCTGCAAGTTAGAAAAGGCACTCTATGGCCTTAAACAAGCTTTACGAGCTTGGTATACTACCATAAAATTTACTCTTCTACATTGGGGATTTCAAAACTCAAACTTAAAACTTAAAATCCGATACATTAATCTACGTTGAAGACATCGTAATCACAGGAAATTCAACTTTAGAAATTCAATCGATTATCAAGCAACTCGGTAGTAAATTTGCTTTCAAAACCCTAAGAAGTATAAATCACTTCCTTGGTTTCGAAGCTTACAGAAATGAAAATGGTTTGTACCTGCCGCAAAGGCAGTACACATTGGATCTTCTTACTCATACCAACATGTCCAATTGCACACCATGCTCTACTCTAATGGCCCTTGGTTCCAAGCTGTCAGCTCTTGAGGGGTCCCCTTTTGTGCATCCAACTCTGTATAGAAGCATTATTGGAGCGTCACACCAGACCAGATATCAATTATACCATAAATCGATTGAGTCAATTTCTCTCAAACTCTCTCGATTCTCACTGGGCTACTTGCAAGCGTGGCTTACGATATCTTAAAGGCACATTAGGGTTTGCTCTCTTATTTCATCCATCCCATAATCCTTTCTCTCTCGAAGCATACAGTGACTCTGACTGGATAGGAAATCTAGACGATAGGAAGTCCACTATTGGCAGTTGTGTCTTCCTATGGAGTAATCTAATATTCTGGACTTCAAAGAAGCAAACCATTGTCTCTCGCTCAAGCACCGAAGCTGAGTACAGGGCACTTGCTCAAATCTCAACGAAGGTACTATGGCTTCACTCTTTACTTAAGGAGCTGGGCTTTAATCTCAAACAAACACCAATTATCTGGTGCGACAATAATGGAACAAGGACTCTTGCCCTAAATCCAGTGTTTCATGTTTGAACGAAACATATCGAAGTCGATGTTCATTTCATACGAGGCAAAATCAAAAAAGAAGAATTAGATGTGACATACGTCAACACAGAAAATCAATTAGCAGACTTACTCACAAAGCCTCTCATGCTGGTCCGATCGTCGACACTTATCTCCAAGCTCAACGTCAATGTTCATCCCCATTATCGCTTGACAGGGAATGTTAAAGTGTTGGACCAAAGAATCGAACCAAGTCTAGTCTGCAATATTGATAAGCCCAACAATGATTCCAGACCCATTAGTTTGAGGATAGCTCAACTCTCATCTGCAGCTCAGAAAGCTAAACCTGCACCTATACACTAGTCGATTACCTCCTACTATAACTACTTTCTAGCTGCTGCTACTGACAACATTACCAACTGTCATCATTTAGGCCATTAGATTCTAACAGATTATTTTCTATCGTTTGATTGTAATCATTCATTGTGTATATATACATTACTCAATCAATAAGAAAATCATCAAAAACGTTTTATACAAA
>JANITW010000003.1:57709132-57723486 GCA_027564335.1 Erythroxylum williamsii
AATTACAATATTTTAATTAATTAATAATTATATTTTAATTAGTTATATTTTAATTAATTATAACAACTACACCCTTACATAAAAATGATATCTATTCTTTTATATTAGAAGAGAAATAAAGTATTACCAAAAAATGAGTAATGAAAATAATGACTCTATAATGATACCCCTTACTGAAACCCCTTTAATCAAATTTAGTGGCGTGATTAAGTAGTCATTATTGTAATTGTCAGATCTGAAGAGATATAAAATCAACCATTAAATCGAGTCTTTGTCTTTGTTGGGATAGACTATCAAGCTTTAAATCAATTTTGCAAAGTACATTATTTTTACCATAGCATTTTGTGTTTACCAATTTAATACTCCTTCTGCTGGATAAACAGGTACATGATTACCGTGTTGCTGATATCTGTGGATTTTAAGTATTACCTTGCTGATACTCTGGTGATTTTATTAGTATAGGCTTTCAAAGTTGAAAAATCTTCTTCCTATGATCTGATCATAATACAAGATAATGGTTTGAGGATCTATTTAGGGATTGAAGAAATTACTTACGCAAAGCATCCTTGTCTTAAAAGGTGGAATCGTCCACTCCAGGCGCTCCCATACTCCGACCTGATAGAATAGTGAGAGGGTAAATCACGGTCTGATCTCAGCCAACTTCTCAGCAAGGCGACCCACTCTTCTCATTGCCGAAATTCGAATCCTGATCTTTGTCTCAAATTAACCTTGCCAATGACTAACTGAGCTACTCTAGCAGGCTTACACAAAGCATCCTAGTTGGATAAAATGTTGCTTTCCAACTGTTCTCAACAGTTCAGAGAGATGATTTAGTTTAGGCTTAGAATTAGACTAATTCAAGATCTCGAGTCATCATTTGCATCATGCTTGGGTTGGATTTTCTTTTATGGCTGGCACGAAAATTTTGACTTTCTATTGAGTCCTTTTCTCCATAAAAGACATGAACTTCATCGTCACGATCAGAATCGTCGTTCATCAAACATTCACATTATGAATCACAATAGATGGATTTACATCCCAGACGAAATCCATTAACACAGACGGATATATACCTAATGTTAATTAGGGTGGATAGAATGAATTAGAGGACCACTAAAGCCTTCTTCAGTTTAACTGACATATCATATGAGAGGGCTTTAAGTTTTTATATTAGATTGATGTAACGTAAAATTGAAGTGTAATTTATTTATATTTGGATTTTGAGTTGAATGTCGACCCAACCTGTGTTTTTTTACTTGATAAATAATTATCTAAGAATTTTAATAATGAATTATTATACAATTTTTACATACAAATCCCTATGGGCATATGGCCTTTGATGGGTAAACTAAGTTCTAAACGATTGGAGATTGAAGATGTAATAGTAGGGTAAAGAAGAAGCTGGTTAGTCTGTGAAAGAGATGGGGACAGGGTGGTCAATGGGCAAGCAAAACGTGGATGAAATCATGTCCAAGGAAGCGGAGGAAGCGGCAGAATAAGTATTTAAGCATCCAGAAAATGCACAGAAGTAGCAGGTGATCATGTGCTAAGCTTTCTCAAATCATCACTTCCAAGAGAGCAATACAAATGAAGCTCCCACATAACTATGAAGCAACAGTACGAGAAGCAGCTTCACCAGTTGACTGGTCTTCAGTTTACAAGCTCTATGGAGGATTTTCCATTTTACTAGTTCTATGACCATGAACAAACACTTTCTTGACTAACCATCATGATCTATTCTTGAAAAACTTATGCATATGAAATGGTCGATTCCAGCAATAAAGTTCAATATTTTCTGGTGAAAACGATTATATGTTTTAGAAAATAATCGGATTGTTCAAGGATGTATGCAGAGTTGAAACTACTCTGCTGATTTTGAGAACTGATGTGTTTGATTTAAACGAGTCAGAAATTACAAGTTTAACAAAACAGTAAATTTTGACAGAAGAATTTAAGTAAAAAGAATAGACCAAGGACAGATACAGTTGTATAACAATACAATGCTCACTGATACAAATCTACGGATCAAACTATGATTTCTTGATGTTTCTAAACCTTTCAAATCAACCAAGTTTTCTAGCACAAACTGTCCGGATTGTAATTCCAGAAACGTAAAAACATGTTCAACTATTACCTGAATATCGTGTTCAATTGTACACATCAAACAAGATGGTCCAAGTAAAGGAGTCTTGCTTGAGGAATTTTTAGGACTCCCTAAAATCTGGATCCTCCTCCCCTTCTTCTCTCTCAAAGTCCTCTTAAGTTCATATTCTTGATGAAATTGGATGTCTAAACTCTAGGAATTTTAGACATGGCCAAGCATTTTTTATTTCCACAATTGTCTATTTTCCTTCTGGAGCACTAGAAGCAACTTTCTCACTTGTCAGATGGGTGAATGCCATCAAAAATAACTAATATGTTCATAGACCTATTACGTTTTGGTCACTATATACTGACCAATGTTTTAGTCTGATGCATTCATCTAACAATTGGTGTTGCTTGTTGAGGCTCACGACACATTCAATTGGGTTGATCCTAGATTGAGTTTAAAAGATTCAGATGTACCTACACAGAGGCCCGTATCTGATCTTTCACATCAATCACAGAATGCAAAGTTGAACCCTCTGGAATGCCAAGTGGAGGATCTTGGCAGGAACAATTATCAACTGTAAATAGCTCCCACTCTTTAATTCCACATTTATCAAGTGCAGATGCCAATCTCATGTTCTCCTTTTCACTTGGGTATGCCCCATCTGGACTAACAAGAACTGCTCCGATGTATGACTGTCCTGCCACCTGAGCAGCTCCTCTGTAATGAAACAGGCCCCAGCTAAAATCATCTGACACGTCCACAATTGCCCAGAACTCATTCGAAACAACTCCATTGTCCAAGACACTAAAGTAGAACGTTCCAGGAAGTTTGGCCCTCTTGACACGATACTTCCGTCTTCTCCACACCATTTTACCGTCTAGCGTTTTAACCTGGAAAACTGGCTCGTACCAAAATGATCCTTTTGCCTTTCCACGGTAGAACAGCTGGTACTGGCATGGAAATTGATCATAGGCTGGATTCTGCCCAGCTACAACACGCCAACTCCAATCCTGCTGCCCCAGTAAACCAACAAAAAGATCTTCAGCAATTTCATGAGACAAGTCCTGACCTCGGAATTTAGCCAATGGAGGCACAAAAGGTTTCTCAGGAATCTTAGCTTCCAATTCAAGACAATTGTTTTTCTGCAATACACATAGAGAAAATGCCTCTAGGTTTGGACTTTCATAAGAAGCAATGCACCTATAATTACACACCTGATCAACCGGGCTGCAGTTATTCAAACATTGAAGAGCTTTCCTGCAATCAGGATCCAATAGGCAGTTTAATATTTGAGGTCCACAGTTCTTAACCATGCAGTTCAGAGTCGAAAAACCCTTTGACCTCAGATTCTTCAGACTTTCCACTGGCCTTATGTATGCATTGATTATAACCAATAAACAGAATCTTATATCATCTGAATTACGTCGGTTCCATGCATCTGACACAGTCTGCATCACTTTCACTGATTCTTTGGCTGTGGTAGACTGAAATACCCGTGTTATTTTCCCAAATAAGGTTCCACCGGCTTCCTTTTGAACATAAGATCCACCAAGTTTGTTTTCCAGATACGGAGAGGAGTCAAAGCAGATTACGTTGGGGACATTTTTACTTTTACTTTTGATCCAATCGACTGATTCATTGTTTGTAACAGCAACAACTAGTAATATATCTGCATGACCCAATTCTCTTATCAATTTCTGGTTTTGCTCATTAGTTTGATGCAAGTTAATGTCATTGAATACAAGCATTTCGTACCCTTCATCATCCCATTTCAATCTTTTTGCCTACATTTAAAACAAAATGGAGTTAGAAAAGAGGAAATTGAACGCTAGAACACTCTTCAACAACAGCTATTCAATATTTATCATCTTAAACAAAAAAAAAAGGCATAGTTCCATATCAGATTTCTTTTCCTTATCTTCCAAAAACAAAATAGATAACTAATACACTGCAACTTCATCTCCATAATAAAAATTTTGAGTCCATAGAAGTTTTGGCCTTTCATTTCATTTAAAACAAAGTAAACGACACTCGAAATCATTTATAGCTTCAACATAACTCATTTACAACACAACCCACATCAAAATCCTACATAAAGCATCCAACTTTGACATACTATAGTAACTTTTCACGCAATTCATGTACTTTGCTTTGCATAAATTCATTTCTTCAGGAACAGCAACTTACAGTATGGAGCATGACCTCTTCCCAAGAAGCGTTTTTTAAAGGGCTGATGCTCTCTCCACCGACAACAGCTACAATTCTCACCGACGGTTCAGATTCCTCCGCCGTCACCGCTTTTTCCGTCACCGTTATGGCGGCGTTGCTAGTTCCTTTCCATTTAATTGTTCCGGCGACGAAAGGAGAACCAAGTCGGAGTTGGGATTGACTCCAGCGCCTGTGAAAGTGAGGAAATGAGGGTATGGTGTAAAAGAAGCGAGTGGCCGTCAGTGGAGGAGAAGCAGTTTCTGGGTAGAGAAGACGAGTTGCTTCCATAGACATGTTCATGTTGTGACCAAAAGCTTCTAGATTATGCTTTACATGTGACTTGTTTATATACATTTTGCAATACTGGTCATTAAATTTGAAAATTTGACACTAAAATAAAATTACCTTAAAAAGGAATATTTTAAAAATGAAATTAAAATAAAAAATTTAAAAGATATTAGACGGTCATAAACTTGACTAAAAATTAAATAAAATTAAAGCATTTGAAATATAATTGAAAGAAATTATTTTTATTTACAGAAGAATTTAAAATTTAATTTTAAAATGTTAAAATAAAATTTTATTTACTCATTTCAGTTTATACAAATTTATTAATTTAAAAAAATTGATCAATTAATTAATAAACCGATCAATTTTTGACAACAACCTAAAAAATTAAACGGTTCAAAATTTTCACCGTTAAACCGATCAAATTGGTTAATTTTTTTAATCATCGTCAAAAAGTTAAATACTTTTAAATATGTAACTTTTTTAATTTCTAAAAGTTATGTAAAAGTTAGTTAATCTTTTGTTGTTAATGCTAATTGTCTTTATCATATTTGGTTAATGGACAACCTTCAAAAAGCACTTACTAAAGTCCCATTGATATAGTGGAGTGACTCAAGCTGGACTCAGAATGCATGATTCCAGCTTCCTAAAATCCATTTTCAATCAATTATATTTGCCTCAGTATTAGTTAAAGAAGTAGTAAGAAAAGCCTTATCTCTGCAGAAAAATTTGATTAAGTCAAGCGTAACACTAGCTGATTGGTTGCTGAAAATTGGGAGGTTTGTAGAATTGTAATGAATAAACCATCCTGCAATTTCATTGATGAAGGATATGGAACAGTTTTAACATGTAGTTCCTGGTACAGTTCACAAGGGATTCTCAAACCTTAACAATTTCCATCCGTGTCTCTTCCTCCATGGATCTCTGCAAGTAATCTCAAAAATCTGTGTGGTAATTTTCCGGCTTATACCACGGCAAGAAATCGATTCCTTTGCTTTTCAGTTTTTCAGTTGCAGGGCCAATTCTCTCCAGTAGCTGCATTTTCAAAGAGGAACTATTTATTATCAATCTCAAACCGTTGTTTCCAAACCTGAACTGGCCTAGTTGGTATCGGAAAACTCGCAAACCATACCAACGGCTAGTTGGTTCACAGTCAAGACCTAGCCTATCTTTGAATCAACCCGGCCTTGCTCTAAATTTTCAATTGAATTCAGGTTCACCAGTTCAGCTTTGACTGTCCAAAGCCTGACCAACTAAATATTGTTACTTTTCGTTGCACCGTTAGTTACCACTAAGCTAGAGCAATGACTGGTATTACTGTTTTCATTTAGTTTATACTTGAAGCATATTTTAATATATATTAGAAACTGATTCTTGAATGAAGAAGGGTAAAAGGATTGATAAGAATGTTTTTGTTTGATATAATAGGCATTGAAGACTAACCTTAGCATGTATTACACCATTGGATACTAAAAGTGATCTATCAAACACGCAGAACTTTCCACCGTCCATGCAAGTTACTGCTCCACCAGCTTCTTCAACCATCTGCTTGTAGACAAAAATATTAGTATAAGCATGTGTTAGCATCTTTCTTGTCTCCTCTTCATATCACTTAACATCAAACTGTTAGACCACCTTTTATAGTTCCTTTATCTATGAAACAAATTCAGTCAGCCACTACTGATGGGTATAGGTAAGAATTTAATAAACTAGCTTGATAACTTGGTATGATATCAAATAAACAAGCTAAATGGTCCCAATTCCATTCATTTTTAAACTTATTATTTATTTCCCTCATCCAACAGAATTTCCATTAGTATCTGCACACTAAGGAAAAAGCATTTTGAGAGTAAAGAACTGTACCAGAACACCAGCAGCCATATCCCATGGTTTTAGGCGATATTCCCAGTAGGCTTCTACAATTCCTAGAGCCACATGACACATATCAACTGAAGCAGCACCAAGCCTTCTCACACCCTAGATATTGCAATTGGAGAAAGAGACAGGAGAGGAAACGACAATAAGGTCACATGTCACAGTAGGAAATAATACCTGATGAACTAAAGTGAGAGTTATTTCAAAAGACCAACATAGAATAGTACCCTGCTGATATCAGTGTATTCCTTGAACAATTCAATGTTAGTAGCCCAGGCATCATCATGATCATATCCAAAACCAGTCACAAGAAGGGATTTCTCAACCTAAAAAGTATGATAAAGGTTAAGAAAAGCAATCTAAAGTGAAGCAAAAGAAAAACAATGTTCTATAAAAAGAAGCAAGAGAAAACAATTTTCTAGAAAATGAAGCATATTGACAGCTATTCCGTCATTGCTTGTATTGCTTGGGCATAACATATTAACTAAGCAATCTTCAATCAGAATAACCATTACTCACCTGATCGGTTTGACTAACGTGAATCTTCTGGCCATTACAAAATGCTCCCCCTCCTACAAGAACCAGATATAATTTCAGGCAACATAAACAAAATGAAGTGTTTCTTGCATATGTTTCTGTTTTATGTCTTAAGTATAGTGGACACAAGTTGATGCGATTTATTACCACTAGTTGCAGAAAACATCCGTGTATTCCATGCCATAGGGCCCCCAACAAATTCCACCTAAAGACAAGAGTTACTTTATCATCTTCTACTTGTACTACATCTTTGTTCGTATGGAAGGAATCAAAAGAACTTTGCAAAAGAGAACTTTAAAGGGAAATATCCAACTCTGGCTAATGTCTGTATTTGTAGTTAACTTGCTGCTCAGGGAATCAAGATTTCATGAAGGTACTTAATAATACAAAAGTGAAAAGCAAATATTCAATCGGGGAAACACATCATTACCCGAAACAATTACCAAATTTGAAGAAGGTTCTGTGGCTACCAAATAAATTTAATTGTTGAATTCAGCATGAAAAAGATCAGAATGTTTGAATGCAATAAGTCGGACATGGGTCAAAAAACAATTTAGAGTTACATGAACTCTACCACGGTGGCAGCAACAGGTTTTCCTTGGAACAGAACTCCCACAGAAACTGCAAAGCTAGGATAACCGTGTGCAAAATTGGTTGTTCCATCTGCGGAAACATCAAATTTTAGTGTAATTTCAAGTAAACAATTGATAATCCATCTATTTCATATAATCAACTCAATATGCAGATGCAAAGGAATAGATAAGAATGGAAGCCTCTTTCCCCATAACCTCCTCCCCACCTCCAAAATACCACAAAACAAGAAGAAACAGTCAGAGCATTGCTTCATTAATTGATTCAGCTACATAAACCCAAAGAGGAAAAGAAGGGGAAAAAAACATTTTGTCTCTCCATTTCCCTCTATAGATAGCCACAAACTTTGCAGCAAAGACATGCCTTAAAAGGAATTAATAAGGATAAACTTCTCAAGTGACAGATAACCTAAGTTCCAGAAATAACACATTTATGTATATAACCTAAGATAAAACTGTAGAAAAAAAAAACAAATGTAAAACAAGCCAAGAGCTGAGCGAAACGAACCTAGTGGATCAATGCACCAGAGATAATCAGATAATGTGTCTCCTATAATCCCTCCCTCCTCTCCAAGAATGAGGTGATCTCCAAAACTTTTTCTTACAACATCTAATATGGCAGCTTCACTCATTTTGTCTGTGCTGCAAGTAAATTTATATGAATAATACTTTTATGTGCTTAGTTGAAGAAGACATTTATCAAAAGATGTTCCAAAAGATCTATGAGTACGCTAAAAAGTTTTTAAATATAATCAAGGTATCTCACTGCTCATCCACACCGTTAAAAGGCACAATCATACACTGCCAGCTGCAGCAGATAATCGACTACCACCAAATTCTAAGGTAAAGCATCTCAACATTCTCGTGGGTATCAAAATACAGCTTGTAAGAAGTAAGGCAACTTATTAATTAATTTGGCAATATAACAGCACACATTCTGTAGTCCTTACTCGGTTACCAAGTCAGTCAGTCCTTTATACGATATATTCCGAGGGTTATTAACTGCATCCATCACCACCTGAACAGATAAAGAATACACATTTTGGTATTCACAGGAAGATAAATGGCACATTAAGAATCTGATATAATCATCAAAAGAAATCTGATAATTACAAAAGTTACAGAGAATGAGAGAACACAGGAATTGAACCTCAGCCCCAGTCTTCGCAGCTTTCTCAACGACCTCAATAAGTTGCGAAGATGGTATTGGCCCCGTTGACAAGGCACCTACTCTCGGGTACTGCCTTTGACCGGGAATCCCCGACAAGACAGCTTTTGTAATCAGGCTTGTTCTCAGTTTGGCATCAAACAACCCAATTCTTCGATTGCCTTGTACAGAATTCTGACGCAATCTCATCGGAACACATTGGTTTGAGCGACTAAAGGGTGGAAACGATTTGGGTGTGCAAGAGAATCGAAGAGGAACACTTGCCATACTTCAAAATTCAGAAAGTAGCAAACTTTTTTTCTTGTTCTAGCTGCTTTCAGTTTGTGTTCTAAAAAGCTCCTCTCTTGGTTTACGAGTGTCACCAAAATCTGGCTTTGTCCTGTCGTGGCGGCAGTTGGTAGCATCCCAAGTTGGACTAGAAATGGGAAAATCCCTTTGATTTTGATTAATTATTACGTTGTTGCTACTTGCTCGTTAAATTAATTCCATATCAATTTGTTATTCTATAGTTTCTTATGCAAGTCAAGAAATTTATATTATTTTGCTAATTGTATAATAAAAGTTCAAATTTTGATGGTGAGGGCAGATTCTTGACATGATGAGTACCAAGTTGCTTATCGAGGAGAATTTCATTATTTTGTCACTTTCTTTTTCTCTATATTTCATCTTTCCTTTCGAGGTTTGCTTTATCAAAATATGGAACGAGGAAATTTTATAGCTATATTTGAGATAAATATTGCATTTTGCTTCCTACCATGCAAATAAGAGTTTGTACAGAGAAAAGGAAAAACCTACTTTACCAGTAATCCCAAACGATCAATTAGGTATGGCTTCAAACGGCATACATAGTAAACATTCACTTGGTCCCCTCGGCATGCCTGAACAGGCATGTGATTATCTACTCTAAAGATAAATAGTACATAAAAATAGATCAAATGTTAGTACCAATCCATCCTTTTGTTAGTTTGATGGACGACGGAGTCCAGGTATCTGCAACAAAATCGTTTGTCATCAGCTGGAGCTCTAAAAGCCATTTCTGAACATTTCTCATATAGTTTGGAAAAGGTTATACACCAACCTCAATTCCCTTAGGGCCAATACGATTGCGAGATATAAAATTAACTATGAGTGCTGCAAACTCGTCAGGAACATCTTCCTGCAGACATATGAATATTCTAGTGGTAATAATGCTAACTGGAAAAAATTGAGAAAAAAAAAAAAGGAAGTAAACGTTCCTCCTGTGGATATACTAGTAATGGGTACCTGGATTGCATGCCCGGTATGTCTCACAACCACCATTTGAAATTTTCCTTGCATCTGTCCAATTGTAAGAGTTCTGTTGCACGGCAGTTGCAAAAGAAAATCCTTAGAACCACATGTGGGCTTTAATGACAAAAAGAACAGGTATACCAGTTTACCTGTCCAGTCTGTCTGTTCCTGCTAACAGTAAGAGTTTTGGAACAGGAGATGATAAGAACTTCTCTGAAAGGCCTTCATACCTGCACATGTTCAAACTAATTCATTAACATTTTAGAAGTAGAATTGTGGACTTGTGAAAGAACATGAGCAGAAAAATCATGCTCCTCGTGCCTTCATTTTGATGAAAATGTGAAAGGGTTTTCAACGTGCAGCCAAGTTGCTAAGAAGATAACTAAATGGCACTAATACTAGCTCTTATAAACGGGAGGACAGTTAATTAGGGATAAACGTTTATAAATGTCCTTGTTCTTGATGTTTTTCACAGACGGTAGAATTATTGCCAATAGAATTTTACCAGCCTCTCCAATATTGTTCTGTTTCCTCTAGCCTTGCTCGATGAACATAACTGCAAATCATTAGCATACCTGTTAGTTCTCACAAAACAAGGACTAGGTACGCTACTTTAGTAACCTGTGTTATTTTAAGAAGAGATCCGCAAATTCCTTATCTGTACTTGTGCCAGAATTGCTCACCATTTCTTTGACTCGTCATACTTTAAAGTTGAAGGGATGGATAAACGAGCAGAGTCAATGTTCCTTAAAGAACCCCCCTTAACATTCCACTCTATCTGCACAGAGATTTTGATTTGCAATCCATTAGATAATCTCCAAGTGTATCCAGTAATCTATGACTTCATCACTGAACAAGGTATACCAAACTCTTCTGGATCCTAGATGAAAATTCAATATTGAAAATAAAAAGTTCTTCATTGGTTTGGTATTGATTACGATCTGCGGGCTAAAAAGTTGAATCATTAGAACCACAGTGAATTATGCTAGAGAAGCTCAATGAGCCACTGCCAATTTTCACTCTTTAATCTCCTACTTCCTCCAATCTATATTCTTCAAAACCCTTAAAAATGACAAAACCACGATGTAAAACAATAGAATTCAATAAAAGGAATAGTAATTACTGCTTTTTCTAAGCTCGAAAAATGATGCATCCTGCTTGATAAGATCTTTTGCATGTGAATCAATGAAGCCATGGCTGTTCCCTGAAGTTCGTAGCATGATCGATTATCATCAAATCAACATAAGTCATCAATTATCAAAAACAAAAACAGAAAGATATGATAAAAAAAAATCAAACCTCTACAACATCAACAACAACTAAGCCAGCTAAGCTAGGTAAAGCTTTTTTGGCAGCAACATGCACAGCAACCGATCCCCCCATACTGTAAGAAAGCAACGTGAGTCCAAAGGTCAAAGAATAATAAAGATAAAGAAAACTGCAACATAACAACTATGACAAAAGAAACTTAGGATCAAGAAGTTTCCACTTGTGAATGGAAAAGATAAACAAAAGAAAGATAAATCAATGTGAACTTTATATAATCATTACTGGACTAACTAATAAATGGTTATATATTGATAATTACCAACTTCCTTAATCAACTTGTACAAGACAGGTAGTTCTCACAAATGACAATTGAATTAATACAGCATCAGGCATACACATAAAGCTACTAAACTCTACTGAATTCTAATGAACACTTTGGAAATATGTCTCTACCGATGATAAACTGCGCGCCGCAACCCAACAAAAACAAACTTCCTCCAAGCCAGTCCCAAACCAGGAATAGGGGGAGGAAAAAGGAATAGAGATAACAAAAGGCTCAATGAAATTTATATAAGTCCTCATGAAGTAATATAAGCTCAAGGTTCATAACAAAGAAGGGGAAATTTTATGGGAAGGTCAACAATGGAGTACTAACTATTTACCCAATTGTTTCTCTCTTTTTCAACTCCAGAATATGCAGTACGATCTTCCAACCAAATAAATTTAAAGAAAGAGTAGAACCTGTGTCCAACAAGCACAATTGCCGGAGGAGAATCTCCATACATTGCCTTCAATACAGCCAAAACATCATTGCACATGGTCTGCAAGTGTAGAAGTTCTTCAGTTTGGAAAACCACAAGACTTCCATTGTATAGAAACATACACATGATAATAGGAAACCAACTTCCTTCAATCATATTGAATCATTCTAAAATATTACCTCAATAGATAGATCAAGATCATTATCTGTGAATGTTTTTCCATGGCCTCTCATGTCCATAGCAACTACCTGGGCTTTCTCCTTGATTTTACTCGCTGATATTGCAAATGAAAGCCTGCCAGGAAGATTATGATTTATTTGCACATAGCAGCAAATTTCAACCGTTTTATACTGCTTTAATCAAATAAGAAAAGTAATCTCAACGAATCAAACAAAAGATGCACTAAATAAAGCAAAAGTTCTTTATTTTCTCATTGTGTTTACCATCACTGTCTTTGTGTTATTTGATCAGGTGAGTGGAGGGAAGTCAACAGAGATGAGCAGAATCAGTCATCTACACATCCATTTGGAAACTAAAAGCTCAAGTCAATCACCAAAATGGAAAACAGGTTGAGATTCAAGAAAATTATAGGGCAGCTCAAGATAAAGGCCTCAAAGATAAATAACCACTTAACATAGTTTAAAGTTCCAAAAACCTAACATCCATGTTCTTAACATAGTTTAAAGTTCCAAAAACCTAACATCCATGTTCTTCCCGTTATTTGTTCTCGTTGCTGCAGTTGAAGTTCTTGCTTTTTGTCAACGATGGGGTTAATGTGATTCTTCTTTTTTTTTGGGGGGGTATCAAATGGTGTGACTGTTTTATGTCATTAAGAAATCGTAACTAAAATGTTGAGACAAATCTTGTCCAATGCACATAGAACAAACTGTTATCACTGCATCGCCAATATCTCAATAAAGAATATATATGTGCTAAACTGTTCCACTGTAAAATAATCTGGAACGGGTCTAAACATCATCTACATTGAACATCCACTCAAGCTAAAGAAAGTTTACATCCCATCAAAAAGTTGAATTATAAAAATGCATGTAAGATCATCAAAGGCTTCCAAAAAAAAAATAAAAACGAAGTCAAACATACCCAGAATAACCACCACCATGCAGACAAAAAACTACTGGTCCTTCCGTTCCTGCTGTATATACATGAAATACCTACAATGGTAGAGAGCACTAAAAGTGTTAACATGGAGAATTTGCTTAAAATATTCACATCAAAGAAGACGAGAGAGAATTTTATTTTAATGAAAAGTGAACACTAACATCATTAGAGTTAGGAGTGGAAACATCATCCTCTTGGTCAAAGAACCCCCTCCAGTCTAGAGGAGAATACTTGTGCGCAGAGGTCGCCGATGATTCTGTCGAAGACATTGACATCTGCAGAACCAAAACCATAAAACAATAAACAGTAACAATCATTCACTAAAGAGCTGTAAAAACAGATACTTTGCAATAAAGAATCAGGAAAAGAACAAATAACAAATAACAAAAAAAAAGAGTTGCAGAAATCGTATTCAGTGATCGAAACACATAGAAAAAGTTAAAAAGCCATCAACTTTTGGAATAACTGTAATGAAAACTCAAAACTTCGAGGAGAACCAAACGGCAACAATATCGAAAATGGAAGAGAATTACAAATCATGAAATGGGAAAAACAGCAACGATCAGAATGTAAAAGAAGACGGAACAGGCAACTAAGAGCAGAGAAGATGGAGAGGGAGAGAGAAGAGTACATACATGTAGAACCAAAAAGAAGGATCGGGTAATGGAAGTTTTTAACTGATTCTTACATGAAATGAAGGAGAAGGGGAATGGTATAGGTAGAGCGAGGAAGCTACTTACAGAATTGGGCTTGGTAATGCAATTTTGATTCGGCGATGTGAATACATAGTTGATTCCCAAACTAGTTTCAGTAAAATAGCTTGTTAGACTAAAATTGATTTTTATAATATTTTGTAAATTATATGTTTAATTTCGTGTATCATGTATTTGAATTCCCAAATTCAAGAATAGAATTATAATATAGTAAAATAACACTAATTAAAATCTCACTAAAACGTAAAGTTTAGAAAAGTCTAATAATACGTAATTTTATCCATAAATAATAAAGAAACAGTTCTAATATACTTAAGTTAAAAATGTCAAATAAATATTACTTCCAATGTTATATATATTATTGTCCTTTTATTGAGTTTATTATTATTATTATTTTAATTATCATCATCATCATCATTATCATCTTTACGTATTTATTGTAATTTTACTTACTTAAATATTTTG
>JANITW010000003.1:57734185-57744413 GCA_027564335.1 Erythroxylum williamsii
TTACTACAACGCCAATGGATAGTGAAGGCTAGGCATATTTACCGTGAAGCTAATCGAGCTGCGGATTGGCTAGCCAATCAGGCCAAATCTCTAGAACTAGGCGTCTATTGGTATCAAAACCCGCCTGTGGGTTGTGCTACTATCTTTCTAGAGGATATATCTGGGGTTTCTTTTCCCCGCTTAGTACCTTAGTATATTTGTTCTTCTCCTATTATTTTGAAAAAAAAAGAAGGTAAACTACAATACCATCCGAATGTGTTACAGGATGGTATAGTATCTCCTCCGGTGGAGTTGTCGCATGCTGGTGCTAAAGCATGATCAAATGCTCTAGTTGGGTTTTTCTGGTCCAAACGAATGGTGTTCCCTGCTGTGAATGAGTGAGCTAAGGCCAAATAGAGTAAAAACGGTTTTGAAAAAGACATGCTGACGGAGGATGGATCGATATTGTTTAAGTTTTCTTCAAACTCTAATATTGGTGAAATACTTGAACTAGGGCCATGGCATATAGGAGATCAAGCCTTATTTTTGAGACAATGGAGACCAGGGTTAGGTTTGGATAGGGGCTCAATAGGGGCGATACCGCTATGGGTTCAGTTTCACAGTCTTCTAATGGAATATTGGACGGTGGAGGGGCTGAGTCACTTGGCTAGTGATATAGTTAAGCCTATTTGCATGGACTCTCAGACGACAGCAATGGATAGAATCAGGTATGCCAAGATATGTATTGAAGTGTCGAATGATGTAGTGCTGCCTGATACTTTGTCCATTAGGCGACTTGGAGAGGCAGAGAAGCTGGTTAGTGATAGGATATCTATTACTTATCCGTGGAAGCCAAATGTGGTAGGGAAGTAGTGGGTAGCTATGGGGTGCCTGTTTCAGTTAGGATGGCATGAAGATTTGGTGAATGAAGCAATCCAAAATGAGGAGTAGAGACGGAAGACAGAACAGGGGCTAAATCGAAAGGCCAAAGGAACTGTGGCTGAGATGGTAGAGGCTTTGGGTGAAGTAAGAACTGGGCAGATTTAGGGGAGTGAAGCTTCAAGAGGCAGTGATATGGAGAGACGAATGTCTCAAGTAAGAAACACGCAATTGGATAAAGAGACAGATGAGAACCCTGTAGGGGTAGGATTGAGTCGAGAAGGGATAGCACTTTAGTGTGAGCAAGATGAACATGGGGAGTCCATATGCCCTCCACTTCCTAGACTATGTGACAACAAAACGGTAGAAGAGGTGCCAGTAAATGGTGTAACAGTTAAAGCTCTGATGGATGAACCGAAGCAGCTGGGAATGGAGGATACTAAAGACGCAGAATATAGAACTAGTAATGGGCAAGCTTTATTTTCTGAGATTGAGCTGATTGAAGATGTTCTTCAAGTCGTTATTGATGCCCTTCGTAACTTGAAGCAGCGAGTTCTTTGTTTTTCGAGAGCTTCTTAATTTAGGCTTTTTGACATCTATTGTCTCAAAGGGGGAGAACATAAATAATGTATTTTTTCCTTCTCTTCGTCTTTTGTTGCCTAGACTTGGATCATGTTTATTTACTCGAATATTGCATTGACGGATTGCAACAAGAATGTTTATTTTATATGTCCAATTATAATTATTTATGTGCAGTTCTGGAGTTGAGATAAAAATGTCAAAAAAGGAGAGATTGTTAGAATATATTTTATATATTGCTTGTTTGGTTTTGACATTTTAAATTGGTCATATAAGAAAATTGAAGTTATTATATGGACTGCTGAAGATTTACATTAATTGGACGTTGAGTTTTGGAATTAAGCTCTTTTGACTTGGTTGAGTTGGTATCATATATGTCTATAACCAGCTGGCATAAATCAGTCCATCTTAAATATAAATGTTGTCTAGATCACAGTGGAATCTTAAAAAATATTAAAACAAGTGATCTCCTAGTTGTTGTGGAAGTCTATCAAAACACGCATGTGAAGAATCCTAGTGGAAGTGGCGCGGCAACTGAAGAGTACGTGTGTATTGTTGATTGTTGCGTTGGTCACGAATGGGTAGATAGAGAAATAAGCTGACTATGCACTTTGGGTCTTTCATGTGTTGAATATTACGGTGCCCTTGCTTGTGCATTTTCTCTAGTTCTAAGACTTATTCCCAGAGGTTATGGCCTCCACCGATCTCGAGGGTCAGCCGTCCAAGAAAGGACGGACGAGGAAAAGGGACGATGACTTCGTCCCTCTGAAATCGACGTACAGTGCAGCCGTGGTGGGGCCTTCTTCTGTGGTGACCCCAGCTTCGATTCAGGGGTGACCGGAAGAGGACCCTGTCGCCGTAGAAGATGGGGACATCACGACGGAGGTGGGGGAGCGTGGCCCGTGTCTATGGCTATCCCAGGCCTTCAAAACACGTCTAGACCTCCAATGGGAGCAGGCGGTGATCGTTAAACTGATGGAGCGGCGGATTGGCCTCCGTACTCCCTGCTCTCGACTCCACAGCCTCTGGCAACCAGGGGGTCCAATGAAGGTGGTGGACTTGGATCACGAGTTCTTTCTGGTTAAGTTGGAGGAAGCTGACTACCTTCGGGTCTTGACTAATGGCCCCTGGATTATTTTCGGCCAGGTGTTGGCCGTCCAACAATGGCTCCTGTCCTTCCGGCCAACGCAGGGGCAGGTGACTCGCGCGGTGGTCTGGGTCCGTTTCCCCAACCTCCCCATTGCGCGATATCACCCCACGATACTGAAAGCTTTAGGGAACTTGGTGGGAAGTCTGGTGAAGATCGACGACGCTACCTCCCATGCTCATCGAGGGCGCTTTACCCGGTTGGCCGTGGAGCTTTATCTCAGTGCTCCGCTTCGATCTAGTGTCGCCTTGGATGGCAAAACCATCTTGGTGGAGTATGAGGGCCTTCCCACGGTCTGTTCAGGTTGTGGCCTCACTGGACATGCCACTGATGCCTGTCCACAACGCCCGTCTGCCACAAACGCCACACCGGAATCTTCCAGGGCGAACGAAAATGGCCCTTCGAGGACACCCTTGATTCGGAACCACGCTGATGGACCATCACTTAAACCGCCCCGAGGAGAGCAACCCTACATCCAAGTCTAGCGCCATGTATCTCGCCATGCTCAGTCCTGTTCGGGTAGGTGAGGGCAGAACCGTGGGCGCTCTACGGGGCCGATCACTCTGTCCTCTTCAGCTCAACCAGGTAATATCCGTCGACCGGTTATTCACCGTGCCGGGCAGCAAGGAGAGACCGCACGCGTTGGAGGCTCACGATTCAACGTTCTGGAGAACATTGAGGCACAGTCTGAAGACCTGTCACCGTCTGGCGTCAGTCCCATCCATTTGTCTTCTCTGGATGTGGGTGCAGAGTAGCTCAATCGGTGGTGGTTCAGTCGGAACCCAGTGGGACCCAACCTGGTCCCATTCCAACTGAGGGGCCACAGAACCTGTCTGGTCCCCTTCCAACTGAGGGGCCAACCAATGTGGCTACAACCCAGGACCAGAATCCTAGTTCAGTGGACGGTCTGACCGGGCCACAGGTCGAGGGTCGGGCCAGTTGAACCCAGCTCTAATCCAACTTCAACCCTCCGTTCCGGACAACCATTTGGCCATTGAACTCTAGTCGCATACTGAAATGGTTTGCGACCAGGGCCTGTTGACTGGCCAGTCTCTGGGTGAGGTCGAGGCCTCTCCTTTAATGGAGGGGCTTGAGGCCTCAGGCTTGGAGGCCGGGTCTGGGAGCGAGGACCTCCTCCCCAACCCCTCCGTCCCAATAGTTTTACCACCAGAAGCTTGGCCTTTGGCCGACTTACCAACCCCGCAAAGGGATGTGGCGATAGGCCAGGCCCAACTGGACGTTGACATCCAGGATGCTCAGGAGGGTGGCCCCAGGGGCGCCTCACCTTAGATTACTCCCCTGTCCTATTCCTTATGTCAATTCTCCTATGGAATTGTCAAGGCATGGGAGGTCACAGTTTCAGACCATCCTGCGTAATTATATATGTATGTACAGGCCGAGTCTTTTGGTGTTGATTGAACCCCGGATTAGTGGAGAGCGTGCTCTACGTGTCATTCAGTCTCTCGGCTTCGATTTTTCATTTCGAGTTGAGGCGACTGGATTTTTGGGTGGCATCTGGCTACTTTGGAAGGCAGATTTTGAGATTTCGGTCGTTCTGGCTCACCGACAACTCATCCATACTACCATTACCTCGGGGCAGGGTTCATTTGATTTCACCGCGGTCTATGCCAGTCCGTAACTGATCAATCAAACCCAACTTTGGTGTCTTTTATCTTGGCTTGGGCGGCATTGCTCCAACCCTTGGTTGGTGGGCAGCGACTTTAATGCTAAACTGGAAAGCAAGGATAAGTGGGGCGGGGCCCGCTCCTCCAGAATCGTGAATACTCGATTCAGGGATTGGGTGCATCAGTGCGGTCTACATGATCTTGGTTATGTGGGCTCAAAATTTACGTGGCGACGTGGGACGGTGCAGGCCAGGTTGGATCGCGTTCTTGGGTCCACTCTTTGGCTCCAATCATTCCCCCACTCAGTCAACCACCACCTCCCTTTCTTGGGATCGGACCATCGGCCACTATTGTTTTCTCTAGGTTCGCTTCCCGCCCGACCCTCTAGATCCCAGCATTTTCGATTTCAAAATGCCTGGGTCATTCATTCGTCGTTTTCCAGTCTGGTGGTGCAACATTGGCTTCCTGGGGCGGAGACCATGAGCCAATCGCTGCTTCAATTTTCTCATCACCTTCACCATTGGCATACTAATTTCTTTGGAAATATCTTGCATCGTAAACGTCGTCTGATGGCCCGGTTATGGGGCATTCAGCGTGCTTTGTCCGACGACCCCGCTGACTCTCTGCTCAACCTGGAAGATCATTTGAGCCGTGATCTTATGCAAGTGCTGAGTGAGGAGGAGTTCCTGTGACACCAGAAAGCTAGGTGTTAATGGATTTCGAGGGGGGATCGTAATACGAAGTTCTACCATTCCGTTACCCTCTCCAAGCTCAAGAAACTATGGATCGTTCGACTCACGAATTCCGATGGTACACGGATAACGGACCCAGACCCGCTGCGGCGGCTTGTCCATACTTACTATGTCCAGCTCTATACGGAGGACTTCGGGGCTTCTGTCATACTTCCTTATTATGGCGAGGCCCCTACCCTCTCGCCCTCGCAGGTCCGAAACCTGGAGTTACCTCTTCCGGCACACAAAATCAAGAGTGCTATTTTTGCAATGAATCCTAACAAAGCTGCCGGGGTCGATGGGTTTAATGCGCTCTTTTTGCAGTCTCAATGGCCGACGGTGGGCCTTGTGATGGTGGCGTTTATCCAAAAAATCTTCAGCCAGGATCATTGAGAATCGGACCTGAATCACACTCTCCTGATTCTCATTCCTAAAATCCCGGTTCCCCAGCAGGTTTCTCAATTTCGACCTATTAGCCTTTGCACCGTCCTTTACATGGCCATCGCTAAAGTTATTGTTAATAGGTTGAAGCCGTTTATGCCTCAACTCGTCGCGGAGAATCAGTGCAGTTTCATTCCTGGCCGGCGGATTACTGACAATATTATCATAGCCTAGGAAGTGATTCACTCCATGCGGACAAAGACTGGCCAGAAAGGCTTTTTAGCCTTAAAAGTTGATCTTGAAAAAGCTTATGATCGACTTCGGTGGTCTTTCATCCAGGACACCCTCGAGGCTGTCGGGATTCCTGCGACTCTGGTCCATGTCATCATGCGCTGTGTCACGACGATGTTGTTTCGCGTAGCTTGGCAAGGCACCTACTCCGATACCTTTTGCCCGTCTCAGGGTGTTCGGCAAGGCAACCCGCTTTCCCTATACCTATTTGTTCTATGCATGGAGCGACTCGGCCACCTTATATCGCAGGAGGTGGCAGAGGGCCATTGGCAGCCCGTCCGACCATTTCCCACCTTTTCTTTGTTGACGACTTGGTCCTCTTTGCTGAAGCTGCGGAGTCCCAGGCTCAGGTTATAGGCCGCACTTTACAGACTTTCTGCTTAGCCTCTGGGCAAAAGATCAGCCTTGAGAAGACCCGAATTTTTTTTCTCGAGGAATGTGTCTCAGGAAACCACTAGGCGTCTCAGTCACGGTCTCCGCCTGAGTTGTACGGATAATTTGGGCCGATACCTAGGGGTCCCAATGTTTCACGAGCGCGTCTCCAGACGAACCTTCCAACATATTCTGGATATGGCCCGTATGAAGCTCACAGGCTGGCGTGCGCAGACTTTGTCTATGGCTGGTCGAGTGACTTTAGCTCAGTCGGTTATCTCTGCTCTCCCCATGTTCACGATGCAGACGGTTAGGCTCCCTCGTCAACTCTGTGACAATCTTGAACAGCTCATGCATGATTTTATTTGGGGCACGACCGCATTGCAGCATCAGACCCACCTAGTGAACTGGGACACGGTCTGTCATCCAAAGTCGGCTGGGAGTTTGGGCATCAAACGACTCCGCACCACCAATGACACGTTACTTGCCAAATTAGGTTGGGCGTTGATGGCCCACCCTACCGCACTGTGGTTTCGTGTGCTTTGTGGGAAATACCGATTGGATACGCATCATTTGCCTCACACTATTGCGAGGTCCCGAGCTTCTATGGTCTGGCGGAGCCTGTCGGCCGTCTGGTCGATTGTTAGGCAAGGCAGCCGTTGGGTTCTGGGGAATCGACGCCACATTTTATTCTAGCTCGAATCTCGATAATTGAGTAGGTGGGTGGGGACCCCTGGTCCACCTGACCACCGTGGGCGTCCCTGACATTATCTTGACTGCCACAGTGGCCAACTTCATGGACCGGCGAGGCACTTGGCACTGGCACAGGTTCCAGCAGTATCTTCCGACGGCAATCTGCTTAGACCTCACCTCCATCCGGCCTACATTTGATGATAAAGTGGACGATCAACTCCTTTGGGGGCCCACCTCCCACGAGCGGTTTACGGTTGCATCGGCGTACGAGTTACAGGAGTATCCCGGGGTTGCCCCGCAACCCAATGTGTGGGAGGTTGTTTGGAAATGGACAGGTCCTCAGCGGATCCGATCTTTTTTGTGGCTGCTGGCGCATGGTAAACTTCTGACGAATCGTCTACGAGTCCTCAGGCACCTCACCACAGATAGCCGATGCCTTTCCTGTGGGCATGACGAGACCACACTCCACGTGATGCGTGACTGCCCGCGGGTGCGCACTTTCTGGGTCCAGTTCCCCCGGGATATGTTGGGGCTGAGCTTCTTCCATCAAGGAGAAGGGATATGGGTCATCTCTAACCTTACCAATATGTGACCTTTTCAACAGGTTGAGTGGTCTGTTATCTTTGGGGTGGCCTGTTGGTACTTGTGGACCTGGTGGAACAAATGCCTGTTCGACTAAGGTTTCCGATGGCCTGCGGCTGGTCGTCGCTTGGTTATGGAGTATGTTGAGTGGATTTCCAGAGCTCATCTTATGGAATCCCGTATTTTCCCAAGTTCTACTATGCCTGTGGGGACTCCGGTGGGCTGGTCTCTGGCAATGGAGGGCTGGGTGAAACTGAATACGGATGGGGCGATCTCACCGGGGGTAAGTTAGGTGTCAGCTGGAGGGTTTCGGGATCGAGGTGGGCAATGGTGTGGGGGTTTCCAGCAGCGGTTCGATCAATGTTCCCCTCTCACAGCAGAACTTTGTGGGGTCCATTCCGGACTCATGTTGGCCTGGGATAAGGGTTTTCATCGCCTTGTCCTTGAAGTCGATTCGCTGGAGGTCATTAATATACTTTCCTCTTCTCAACGGGTTCTGACTGAGGATTTTTTGTTGGTTGCAGGTATTCAAGGGCTGTTAGACTGGGAGGTGATTCTGCGACACGTCGGGCGCGAGGGGAACCAGTGCGCTGACAGGCTGGCGACGTGTGTCGTGTGTCGTTTTCTTAGCTCCGGGCCTACACCTCCTTTGGGGGCCTCCGGTGGCCGTCCAGGAGCTTCTGCATCACGAGGCAGGCAGGGCTTTGTACCCCTATCACATGTGATCACATTTGTAACCTTTCATTTGTAATCCAAAAAAAATATGGTGTCTTACAGTGGAAGTAGCCTACGTCAATCAATTTGATAAAGTGCAGATCACGTGTGTCTTGGAAACAAATTGGCTGCCTGCGCATGGTGTCTTTTTTATGAGCTGAAACATATTGATGTGTGCACAACAGTTAGTGGGTGCGTGAGCTTCTGGTGCAATACGTTTTTCATGGATCTTTGAAGAAAATTACTAATTACTCCGTATGTTAATTAACATAGGTAATTAACATGTTTCTGTGGGAGCTATGGTGAAGTTGTTCTGTCAGTGAGGCAAATATCTTCTTTGGTGATATGGGGATTGTTTATTACTTGACGCAACACTGTGACTTATTCTTGTGAAGAAAAAATCAACTATGGAGAAAGTTTTCAGCTGGGCTATTTTGAGGAGATAAATTTATGGGAAAATCTTCGTTTGTCTCAAGTATTTTTTAAATTTAATTTTCAGTTGATTAAATACTTGAGCTATTTATTTATTATTGTCTTGAGTGAAAGTCTGCGAATTAATTAACCCCTTTGATTTTTCAAGTTTATTATTTTTAGTTGATTTTGTTTAGTTTGATAATTAGAATGATGATTAGGCAGTGTCCCTGGCACAAGTCTCTGGCATAGAAAAGGGAACTGCATTGTTTCGACGTGCTTGCATAGGCTGTCATGATGCTGGCGGAAATATTATTCAACCAGTGAGTCTTTCTTTGCTTGTTATGTGGAGTTCTTTACTTGTCCCTTCTAAGTTCTATCAACTCTTTCTGATCAGAACTTAGCTAATAATTTCAGGGAGCAACACTCTTTACAAAAGACCTACAGAGGTAAACTTACAAGTACTTGATAGAAATTTGGATCCCGCAAATTTGAATAATCAAATATATGGATTTCTGGGATGTGCAAACTGCTTGAGTTGAGTTAGGTTCGTCAGTTATATGAGATTAATGTCCATAGTGTTCTAAAGCTAGTGATATAAACCAGTGAAGTAACAAAGACTAAAGAGGGTAGACAATCTGTTTCTGTCCAGCTGTTTAACAAACACATGAACACACATCATTAATATACGAAAGTTGGTTATTTTTACATAATTTTTTAAGAATTTTGCAGCTAAACGAATTAAGAAGAAGTAATTTTAGTAGCTTCAAAGTAAGTATTGGTTGGTTGATTGCAATTACAGAAATGGGGTAGACACAGAAGAGGAGATATATCGCATTACCTATTTTGGCAAGGGAAGAATGCCAGTAAGGTCACTCTGCTTTCATGCCTTTTTTTTCTTTTTCTCTTCTATGGCGATTGAAGAACTTAATTCAATCCAGGGATTTGGTGAGAAATGCACTCCGAGAGGGCAGTGCACATTCGGACCCCGATTACAGGATGAAGAGATAAAGCTGTTGGCTGAGTTTGTGAAGTTACAGGCTGATCAGGGTTGGTCAAACATGGCCGACTAATCCCAGATTTTTATCCCACAAACTTTAAATCTTGTAGTCTCGATAATGCCAACTTGAAGCATAGTAAAATCTAAACAAGTAGATGAAAGTTGAATGTTATGATCCAAAGTCTAGGAAGAGTACAACCAATTCCTTTTTTATTTTATGTAAATTTAAGGATGTTTTGTTGTATAATGCTCCTGGGAGAGTACCTGAACTAATAACAAGTAACAATAGGAAAGAAGAGCCCTTTAGATGGATCACTTCAGTCTAAAAATTTGCCTTTCTTGTTTCTCAATGTTAAGTTACTGTCTCACTACAATAGTTTAAGTTGTTGTATAAGACCAACTTAATTAGTTTTATATATTCACTAATACACCCACTCAAGTGAAAGCCTTTTGGGCTTGAAACTTGTATATGCTTTTTTTACCTTATGCTAAATAATAGATGGATGGTATAATTTGAATTCACGATCACTTAATCACAAAGATTCTGATATCATGTTAAATTACCGTTTCATTATAATAGCTTAAGCTATTATGTAAAGTCAACTTAATTCATTTTATATATTCTCTAAAACTCAACTACATTAATTTGTTAGAAAAATAAGAAAAACACAACATATGTGCCCTTCAACTATCATCCTTGTCTACTCACTAGATTCTATATTTTGCAATAATCGACAGAAGTCATGTGTATAATTTTTTTATAAAGAAGTTATTTTTGTTACTCGAATTTATGACCATTCAATCATAAAAAAAAGTAATCTTATTAGCTATTTCAAAGTTTGCC
>JANITW010000003.1:57800239-57823315 GCA_027564335.1 Erythroxylum williamsii
GGTGATGTCCTGATAGAGAGAATTCCCACAGAGCAGAACATTGCTGATCCGTTGACGAAGCCGTTGTCGCAGAAGAATTTTGATTCTCATGTTCTCGCTTATGGTATTAGATACCAAGGCGATTGGCTTTAGGTCAAGTGGGAGATATATGTACGCCCATCAACCTCAATTTTCCCAATTAGAGGTTTAGCTAGATCAACATCAACACAAACCCTTGCAAAACGCCCCCGATTTGTAAGGGTGGTATTCCTGTCAACTTTAATCGGTTGACCCACTCCAGAGGCTAATGCCATCAACAAATCTTCATCATAGTATTGAACCGATACGTCAGGGAAATGAACCCACACAAAGGTAGAATCAACAGAGGCATGAAAGGCAGAGAAGTTTGGTGTCCATGGACGAACTGTAAGGTAGTGATCAAAGATCAACCAAGGGCCGCCCCCAACAACAGTATCAAAATCAGATTTGAAATCAAATTTGATCAAGTAGTAATCATGACCTATATCCAGAACATCAAATCCACCACAAGGAGACCATAATTGCTCTAATTTGTGTAGAGAACTCTGAACGAAATCGTACGCCCTAGTAATTTCACTACCACTGACTGGCGCCATGGATTCTCCAGTCGTGCTAAATAATTGGGGTCAACCTGAAACGTAAGAAACCCCTGATCACCCTCCTTAAAACCCTTTTTCACTAAACCTGCAGCAATAAGATCGATGGGCACTTTTTCTTGGGCAGCATATGCACGCTCTTTATCTCTTTCCCAATTCAGAACTTTATCTTTCCAGGAAGTAAATCCTGTGCCAGCCCCTGGTCTTAAGGATGAAGGACCTATAAGAGGCGGATGTTGCTGGTGATCCGGTGGTTTATCTGGTGGTCTGGTCTTTTTGGTTGGTCTAGAGTCAGTTGGAGAGAGGCGTTCCCGAGGGTTCTGCATAGAAAGCTCTTCCTCCTCCTATATGTTGCTGCTACTGGCCTTCAAAAGTCTCCGTCGCCCACTCACCGCAAGATCAAGTCGCCGACGCTCACGAGATCTGGTGAAGTGTGGAGATCGAGTCGCCGACGCTCACGAGATCTGGTGAAGTGTGTAGAACTGCCGCTCAGCCAACATGGAAAAGTGTCAATTGATTCTTAACAATTGACATACCTCGTGGGCACCCATGCTTATGGATAAAGAAAGTTTACATGTTTGCCCGATAGTTAAGAAACATTTGCAAAAGGTGGAATAGATGTTTACAAAGATCGAATTCTGAAGAAATTACTAACAAATACAGTCCTTTTTTCTGATCAACTTTCCAGGACTTTTCCGTGAAGTTGTCCCACAGATGTGGATTAATGTAATGCTCATTTGCGTCGCACGTTCAATGTCATCGCTATTTCAGCCTTATGAGGTTCAGTTCAGAACGACTATTCAATAAGTTTTTTAAACTAACCACCATGTCATTTGGTAATTAAAAGAGAAAGGTTTTTTACGGGAGTCAAATCAATAAGTCACATAGGCCATTAACAAATCTAACAAGAAACAACAGATATAGTGGGTAATCACCACAAGAAAAATAGAGTTTAGCATTGTACATTAAGTTAGCGATAGAATTTACCGATGAACAAAGGCATTGGAGAAACGACCTTATGTAATATTTGTGACAAATCACACATTTTCTATGAATCACACATTTTTTGTCGCCAATTTACCGATTGACAGTTTATATTACCGTCGGTGAATATATCGACAGTTATTTTGTGTTGTCAGTAAGTTTAACAACGGAATGATTGTCTCGGTCGATAAAGTTACCGACGCATAAATCCTATCTGTTGATAAATTTATCGACAAAATTGGTTATTCTATCGATAAGTTAATGACTAACATTACTGACAGTTGTTAGTTTTCCGTCGATAAATCAAATAGATTTTACCAACGAATTTTGTTTTTCCGTCGATAAATTTACAAAACTTTTTATAAAAAATTTTCCTGCATTTAATTTTATTTGATAATCTTTTGGTTTATGCATAATTTATACAGTTATCAGTTATTTGTTGATAATATTTTGATTTATTTCTACATTTAATTTGTTAAAACAAAAAGTTGATTGATGATATAAAATAAATATTATCTTAATCGATAATAAAAAATTATTTGTACATAATAAGTATTTAATTCATACGAAATGACTACAAGTACATTATTCATTTGGTAACCGTAGATGCTCCGACTGCTTGATGAGGTGCTGCCCCTCTCCTTCAATTCATTCACCTCATTACGGAGCTGAGCTATGTACTCCATCGATTGTTGCAACTGAGTTGCCAACGTCTGTACTGTGCTCCGAAACTCAAGGACTTCATTGGGTGTGGACCGCCTATTAGATGTTGCTGTAGTGGATGTGGAGGATTGCGAATAACATGTGTTCGCAAATGAACCTAAGTCAAATATCCTTCTACGACAGTCCCTACTACTCTCTGTATGAAGATATGTTTGACTCTCATCAATATCTTCAGACTGCTAAGACTGTCGTTAAGTGTTTTATTGTATTTGATCATATCAGAAGACAATATTATGATCAAATACAATATTTATGTTAGTAAGCGATAATTATTAAGCATTAATCTTAAAGCATAAATTTCACATATATTTAGTTCTCTACATCGGATATTGACGAAGGTCACACTGTCATGCTTCTTAGTGTAAATGTGTAAAAAGAGTTGGCAAGATGTAGGCTTCATGCCCTTAGATTTTTTCTACATCAAAATAAAATATTATAAGTAAACTAAAATTTATAAAATTTTCGGCAGAATTTTCTCTATTTTTATGATATTTACCTATTGTTGAATAAAGAAAATGACTAAAAAGTATAGTCTCATATAGCACCAGACATTTATAACATTATCATTCTCCATAATACACATATTTTCATTCCAAAATTCACACATCAAATTAAATTGAAATATACCAAAGTAAAAAAGTCAGAATATAAATGTAAAGTGTAAATACTTACAAGTCTTTCTGCATGCTCGTGGTGGGTAATAGATACTCCAGTACTATCTCCCCTTGGTCCTCTATGTCTGTTAGTAAAATTACATTTTGAAATGGACATTACCTTGGGTGATGTCCAATATTGCCGCCAACAACTCCATATTTGTTTAGAAATATAAGACGATCATACATTAGTCTTGTATATCGCGCCAACAAAGTCTCGATAACGTGTACGTGTTTATCTCTTCCATACTTTATAAATGACCACGCCAAATTAGAATCTAAAAAAATTCTTTATAAAACAAAAGAAAAAACATACGATAAGTACTTATAATTTACAATACTGATCTAATTAATGTATTAAAATCAATTAAAAATAAAATTATATTTTTTGTACCTCAAACTTCAGATAATAAAATTCCTTTGTCGCCTAAGAGATATTCTTCCATATATAACCCTCAATATCAATCTTCTCCTTTAATTTGGATGTTATGTTTTTGAACACGGTTCAGATAGAATCAACTTAATATTAACACAATTAATTTTATATCATTTTTTAAATTTAAATCTATAACTTAATTATAAAGATATGGTGTTTCATATATTTTTATTTACAGATTGTTGACAATTGTGATGTAAGTTTTTCCATCAACTCCCTCAACTCCAAGTTGGAAGTCGCCTCTTTCATTTGCATCGTGTACCCCTGATATCTCTGTCGGTATAGAGGTGGTGGATGATAGCAGCAGGTACGGAAAGTAATGTCTCATCTGTAAGTGTAGCAGTTGGAAGTACAACATTTGATTCAATTGCATCTGCAAAATGTACTGCTTCCCTTGGATAGTAACTGGCTTCAAATGGTAGTCTCGTATCATATCCTATTTTTTCTTTGGTGTCATATTTTAACCTGAAATTCACATTTTATTAAAAATTCCATAAAATGGTGAACTCTTGATCAAGAATAATGGAAAGTAGTTTCAAATTAACTTTTTGATATTGTTTTGGCCAAATAACTTCTCTTTTATACCTTTTCTACTTGTTAAAACCAAAACCTTAACTTTTAATAAGTTGTTTTTTAAAAATTTTCAATTCATGGCCGAAATACCACTTTGTTGTAAACTCCACTCCACTACACCACACTAAACCATTAAAAAAAATCATTTTTTCAGTGTAGAAATGATTCATTTTTTCATTATGCAGACCTGTATCAAAGTTATAACTCATTATTTAAAGGAATATATTTTTATCAATTTAAATTACGTAGAATATTCCCATACAATAAACATCAATATAACAGACATTTCATCAAATACCTTACATGTATCAGAAATTTATCCCAACATCACAACCAAAATCACGTCTTGTCCTTTTTACACAAACATTTATACCTTAAAATTGTTTTTCAATAATAAAATACACAAATAAATGAAGTAATCAAATACTCAAACTTTCATCCAACATACGAAAAAAAGATGACACTGGTTGCAAAAATACCTCAATCGAAGGACAAGACGATAGTGGTCAAAGAAGAAAAATGCTGACAAGCATAAGAGGAGTTCACGACGAAGAAACCGGAGAGAAGAAAATCACACGAGAGAAGAGACGAAGCAGACAAAGAAGAAGATGTAAGGGGAAGGAGGAGCTTTTGGGTGAGTTAAATATAAACCAAAATGACATCGATTGGTAAGCAAAAGATAAAATTTATCTTGAAATTTTACTGATGGAAAATTTTTTGTTGGTAAACTCAAAATTTTTTTATTCTGCCAACAATTCTTGCCTTTTTATCGACGAACATTTTATACCTTTGCTAAAGTCCGTCAGAATTTTCTTCGAGATAATTTCCCTCTATATTTACCAATGGATATTATTATTGCCGCTAAACGAATTTTTTCTGTCAATATTACCAACGGAAATTAATTTGTTGTCTGTAATTTGCAACGGTTTCATTTCTGTCAGTAATTTTCATCACTAATTCCTATTTTTTAGTAATTTTCCATTGCTAATTCCTACTTTTTTTTTGTGAATCAATCATTTACAAATCTAACAGCTTCTTTTTTCTATGCCTTAAAGCTTGGGAAAGTGCAGTACTTAATTGAAAAGAAGGGCTAGTTTTGTATTCAAATGGAAGTGTACATAACTAGATAAAGCTCTCTTGTTTTACATGTGAACCAAATATTGAGGAGGGGAAAAAAATCTGATTCCTTGAACTACTCCTCCCACCTGTTAAACGTATTCATTTCAGCTTGCATGTCTGCTGGTAAACGAGGCGCCGCAGGAAATTGCAGAACTTTTATTGCCTTTCTGAACCGCCAATAGTTTATAATACCAAGTTGGGAAAAAAGCCTAACCCAACCCCAACTCCATACATGGCAACATGTATTATGATCCTCATCTGTGTTGCTTGTTCTGACACGCTAGCGATGTATCATTTTCATCAACAGCTTTGGTAGGTCACGACAAAAGTTTGATGTATACGAACTCGTGAATCCTCAATGATTTATGGTATAGATAGCAAAGTTTAGAAGGTGAAATTATCATTTTGGTAAATTGTTAAACATAACTATGGAGTATGAATCCAATTTTTACTTAAAAGGTCGAAAGCGCAGGAGATATGATCTTTAACCCATGAAAGGTCAAAGTTTCATTATCACATGTATTGATGCATGTCAACGCAACAAGCCGATAAAAAATATCATTCCGCTGCATTTTATTTATTCGTCCGCCCGCAGTTCCGATCATACGGCAGTATTCCCTGGTACGGTGAATGTTTGACGAGTTCAACTTTTCATGAATCTGCTTGCGGATACAGATAGGATGATGGGTCCGACTCAAACCTATTCAATTTTTAAGGATGGTTTTCCGGCTCCAACGCTTTGGGATGTCTAAAACGACATATGTAGGTTAACTATAACCTAAATTATAGTTAAACTGCTCTACAATATGTGCAACTTTATTCAAAGAGTGAACTCTTCAATCTTATTCCTCAACTAACCATCTCAATACTTTTTGTCATACAAAAGTACTAACCACATCAAGACAGGAAAATATTCAAAAACAAGATCTTATAGTAGAAATTTCAGGTACAAAGTTGACCAAGTCAACATTGCATTACATCCATTGGGATTGCCACAACTACCCTCCTAAATTAGGAGAAAAAATTCTTTATTCAATATTACTCTGTCTTACTCCGTCTCATAGAATCTCAACCGTTTATTTTGTAGAATTCACGCGAGATCTATGCAGGACCTACATAAATAAATGACTGAGATTTATTAAATACAATAAGACACCATAATATTAGACAGAAGATCTGAACTTCTAAATTAGAGTCATAATAAATAAATAAATAACAAAAATAAGCTTGCTCAATCGAGGCACGTGCCAATTCAACCCCAATGCCAATGAATTATTACATACATCACACACGTCACAAGTCATACAAAGAAACAGCACAAGCATTTTAATTTGGCATTGACTCAGTTTAGGACAACCTTAACCTTAAGCTACGCCTACGCTCGTCATCACATTACCACCTCACAGTTCTTAACCTTTTTTTTTTTTTTTGTCATCAACCCTACAAAGCCCCCCTTATTTTCTGCTAAACCAAACGTAAATTGAGTCACAAGTTCTTAATTTTGACTTCTTCCCAGTTTGGAAACTGAGGAAACCATTGTGAAATTTAATTGCTTGATATGGTTATTTCCATCGTTTGCTTGCATCGGTGTCTCAACGAACCCACCCATCAAACAGTCTTGCCTCTTAACTTTTCCCCTTCCTTTTCTCGCTTCCAACTCTCTTAAGCTCTTTCTATTTGTCTCTATCTCTCTCTCTCTCTCTGTTGTGGCATTTTACTTCGCTTCCGTTGTTCAGGTACTCTTTCCTCATCTTCTCTCCCTATTTAAAAAAAAGGTCATGTTCTTTTTTGGTGTATATCATGTCTTTTCCATTTCAACTTCGATTTCGTTTTCTTCTGTCTGTTAAAGTAAACAGCTTTGCGGATTGTTATTTGCTAAAACTTTCTATTTCTCATATGGTGGAAAAATGGAAGATCTGTGCATCAGCTTCGACTAAAGATTGAAACTTTGCTCGTCTTTTTCATTATTTTTGGATTTTGCAGGTTATGATTGTATTTGAATGATCACTCCTGAATTGGGATTTTACATATATGCGTATTGTGAATGTCAAGCATCGTAAATATAGGTTAGAGGGTAGGTGCCAATTCCCTTTGGCAAGATTTCTGAAACTGTCGCCTTCGATTTTTCTTGTGGTGGTGGTTGTTGTTGTTGCTAGTCTCCTTTCTCTTTTTCAGCAAAGAGGTGAGCAACTTGGAGTTTCAAGCGAGAATATGGGATACCTTAACTCAGTACTCTCGTCTTCAAGCCAGGTTTATGCAGATGACGGTCCTGTGAGCGGCGGAGGACTCAGGTTTTGATCCTTTAATGATCCTTATTGATCTCTTTGGTTGGATCTATTAAAGTCTTATTCTCCCATTATTTCTTTTTGGGTACATAGTCAATTAGCGATTAATTTATCACGTGAGCTGTGTCTTAACCTCTAAATGTGTTTCTATTTAATACCTGGCAAATCTGGAGTGTTTACATTTCTGAATCACGTCCTTATGTAAGCTTTGTTTATCCTGTGACAGAATCTGTGATTTCATAAATATAATGATGTTATCTAATTGCCATAGTCGAATATTAAGTAAATGATTTATGTGTTTCTAAAAGTTCTTGTTGATTTGTCTATCGTATCACCTTGTTTATATAGGTTCTTCATCAGGAAGTCAACAATCACATCACTTATCTTCCATGTTAAGAATACTTCAATTTCATTTCTTCAGTGGGTCCTGATTGGTAGAAGTCATGTTTTATCGAGCAGATTGTAATATCAATAAATTAATTTGCGGAGATGATAAAAACATTAAACCAGTGGAGCATTTTATAGGTCGCTGGTTACCTTTGGAAGACAATGATGTAAAGGAATTCTGGGATTTGATATTCAATACTCCATGCAAATTTTCTAGCTCATACACCATCTAGATGATTTGCATACTGTTTTCTCAATGTTTCTCAAATGAAATTGAAAGGAATTACTCCAGATTGTATTTTTTTCATGTTGATTATGCAACCTGGACTTGCAAGGAAATTCGTTGACTATTGTTGATCTCTTTTATTCACATCCAACTTTGTTGAATTTGTTGTGGAACACGTGAATGACTTCTCTTGCTAATCACAGGGACTTGACTTTCTGAATCGAACAAATCTTTGGTTCAACCTAAGAGACATTTGTCTTGATTGTCGTTGCTCCTCCTTTTGTCGTATCTGGATTCATTAAACTTGTCTTATTGCATACAAGCCAATGTTGCTCGTGGAGACTCGTCGTCGTTCTTTTGTTCTCTATTTGTTACCCAATCTAACAGGCCTTTCTTGTCACTTGGTATATATTGCCTTATGTAGACTGAGGATTTAGTGTTGCCAATTGCCATACCAATATTGGTCATATTGTCAACTAGCATAAGAGGATGAAAATACTTGCACGTAGTAACTTTTTGAAGTTCTCTGTTATATGCTTTTTTTGAAGCTGCCAGCATTTTTATTGCATTATAATTTTCTTTTTAGAATTCCCATTATTCATTAATAATTGAACAACTTGAATACCTAATTGGAGTTAGATTTTTTTATTGTATGAACTAGGTTCTGCCCTATAATACCCTAGGATTTGAAGGATTTATCTGACATAAACTTCCAAAATGTTTTTCTGTATCAGTCAGAATGGAAAGTTCAGCTATGGATATGCAAGCTCCCCAGGGAAAAGATCTTCCATGGAAGATTTTTATGAAACAAGAATCGATGGTGTTGATGGAGAAATAGTTGGCCTGTTTGGTGTTTTTGATGGTATCTCTCTTTCTCTTCAGTAGCACTTCCTCTTTTCCAACAACACACGCTTTTCTTGTGGAAGGTGCCTTTGAGTTTTTGGAAACTACATTGGATAGTTAGATTTTAGTATTAGGATGATTTCTAATTATACCGTCTCTCCTCTCAAATAGCCTTACTCTTGTTTGCATTTATCTGTTGGATGGTGTCAACATGCTTCAATAGTTTACTGATTTTAGCATCAAGTTCAAATTTAGCCTTCAAATTATCGGGTTCTTATCTGCTTGGGCATCTTGTTCTAGTAGTCTTTCATCTAAACACTGTAAATTCCTTCGTAGTTATTGGATGACATCAGACTATTATAGCATTGCCACTTCTTCTCCCATTAGCCTCCTGTTGTTTAAATACATTGTTATGTAGCTGAGGCAATTCATGCCAAAGTCTTGAAATCTTCTCTCAAGTGCTAATACTGGAATCATGAGTTTAGGATGGGGGGTTGTGGATTTTTTGCTGGGATGGGACATAATAATCTGTTCCCGTTCCTTAATAGGGTCACTAATTGCTTATATATATGTGATTCAAAGCCCTGTTTTGGCATCTAGTCTTTTGCAATTAAAAGTCATGCCTTATCAATATATTCAATACTAAATTAGATCAATTAGGTACAATTGCCTTAAATGTGAATATAACTATGTTTTTCAGGTCATGGAGGAGCACGAGCTGCTGAATATGTGAAGCAAAACCTTTTCAGTAATCTGATCAGCCATCCAAAGTTTATTTCTGATACCAAATCAGCTATAGGTTCATCCTTTATAACTGCTTAAATAGTTTTTGTTCCAATAATTTCTTTGGCCCTTCACAAACAAAACTTACTTTATGTCATCTTTAATTTCTTCCTCCTCTGTAGCTGATGCGTATAGTCACACAGACTCGGAATTACTCAAGTCAGAGAATAATCAGAACAGAGATGCTGGATCAACTGCTTCCACAGCTATTCTTGTTGGTGATCGTTTGCTCGTTGCAAATGTTGGAGATTCCAGAGCTGTCATATGTCGTGGTGGCAATGGTAACTCCCATTTGAGAATTGAAATGCAATTTTGTGTTTTCATTTGTTGAATCTTGATGCCACTTTACGTGATGAGATGTTTCATTCTTTTCTTATTCTTTTTTCTAGTGGCATGATGAAGACACAAGGAATCATACTATTTTCACTTTCTTCTTTATTACATGTTTTTTTTAATTATTAGCATTATACTTGTTTTGTCCTAAAATGTTTTTCTGTTTAATAGAGTATTAACTTACTATCCATAATATGAGCAATCAAGTGTATTTTTGTGAGCATGATCATCATTAGAGAGCCATTCTTACTTTAATGAAGGTATTTAGTATGTCCCTTGAACATAAAAAGAGTGCTGAAAGGGATAGTAGTCTAGAGTACAATATACATTACATTAAATATCTCTTAGTTGAGTTGCTTATTTGGCTAGTATATGGTGATTTGTAAAAGCGGATCTAAAGCATTATATGTTTTTGCACTTGGTGATTTAACTGAAAGATATTCTAATGAAGACGTTCAGTTATGACATAATTCATGGCACCTTCTATCTACATTTTCTTCAGCTATTGCTGTTTCTCGAGATCACAAACCAGACCAAACTGATGAGCGGCAGAGGATTGAGGATGCAGGAGGATTTGTGATGTGGGCAGGTGAGGACTTCCGTTAGTCAACCATTCTGTTGCTATCATCTTCAACTTTTGGGGTAAATTTCTTTTTTCTAGAAGACTAAAATCCCTATATCAGGCACTTGGAGAGTTGGTGGTGTTCTTGCTGTATCTCGTGCATTTGGTGATAGGCTCTTGAAGCAGTACGTTGTTGCTGATCCAGAAATTCAGGTCTGTTTCTCTTACTCAGCTCTAGTTGTGTTTATGCTAATTGTCAATCTAGTGATTGATGAGTATGAAAGGATGTACAAATATTAAAGTCGTTGCATGCTAAATACAAATTGATGACTTAAAATTGTTCAATTATGCATCAATTTTTAAGTAAGAAGGATTTGTTTAAGACATCTTGTTACATTATTGCTCCTATAAATTAAAACTGAAGGATTGTGCCTCAAATGATTGTGAACACTATGTGAGGGATGGCTAGGTCCTTGGTTCCTTTTCTCATTTTTGGGTTTAGAACATGCTTTAGCTCTGAAATTGCCACGGAAACTGCAGGAGGAAAAGATTGACAGCTCACTTGAGTTTCTAATTCTTGCAAGCGATGGATTATGGGATGTTGTCACAAATGAGGTTTGACTGAAATTCCTCTTATCTATGTCATTCTCTTCCATTTCATAGATTACCTAAATGGAATTGACCTGAGCCCAATGTCATCGAGTTGACATCTTGTTTTGCTTTTAGATACCCACCCTGATTTTGAGTGGACCATCAGGCTATTCGTCACTGTTTTCTCATTCAGTTAAAGGAATAAGTTTGTTGACATATATGTAATATTTTTGGCAGGAAGCTGTTCAAATGACCAAACCAATCGAAGATCCAGAGCAGGCGGCCAAGAGATTATTAGAGGAAGCATACCAGCGGGGCAGTGCTGATAACATTACCTGTGTTGTTGTACGCTTCTTGGCGAATCATGGTGGAGGTGGAACGTCCCGTGGTAGCTCTGCATAAGAAAATTTCAAATTTAGAGTTCTGTTTCTCTACTTGAAGGTAAAGAAAAAGGACATATTGTTCTGCAATTTAGTAGTACATAGCTAGTCAAAGGAAGCATAGTGGTTGTGGTGGCATCGAAGATGCATGAACTGAAATGGCTGTTGGATTGTTGACAGCCTGTAGACTAGAACAATATCAGGTTCTTGAAGATGTGCAACTGTGGATTGTATGTAAAGAGTCTGAAGACTATGGCTATGTTACATGTGTTGTAAATGTTGTTTATACTTCTGTTTTATGCATTACCTGCATTCGGAAATGTGAATGGTCTGATACTTGACCCCCTTGCTTGGAATCCTTTAAATTTTTCCCTGTTGTCTGGTTCTAACAGCTTTCTTGTGGCTCTTTTCACACCCAATGAACTCAAATCTTGCATTTATTGGTTCCTGCAGCCGAGTAAAGCACGTAAAGAGTCTTAAGAGTGTACTGGATTTCTAATATTTGCATGCTTTTAACTATACGTCGACAACTGATTATATATGTACGTATGTATGTATAATCTTGCATTGTGACAAAGAAAGAGATGGAGGACTCGGAAAACTGATTATATGGTCGGCAAGGCAATGTTAAGCATCACCAATACGTTCGGCGAGCGAACAAAACATTGTTTTTCATCATTGTCCTCCTCCTTTGTATACTTTATAGTAACTATATGTGTATATGTATGCAAGTACGTATGATGAAAAAAAAGGAAAAGAATGAGGAAGAAAAGGAAAAGAATCCACGTAGTGAAGAAGCTGAGGACAAGAAGGAAGAAATGATGTATGTTGATTGTTGAGACTTGAGAGTGAGTGATCCAGATGAGATGAAGCATGTGAGAAGCTGATGAATGAAACCCCAACCACTTCATTTTTATAGTAGTTGCTTTGCTACAAATTTGATCCCCACCTAAAAGAGAAGATTCTTTGTGTTTTGCCTTGGTCCCCAGGGCAAGGCAAAAAGCAATTATATATGTATATTGCAACAAACAAATTCCTAATACTACAGTGTTAGGTAGTTGATGTGACTTAGGGGTAGGCGCGGGCGTTCAACATTTTATGAATACTTATATTAAAAGCTCGATTGATTGCAGCCCACGAGAGCCAATTCAGGCGTTATCTCCTAAAGCCAGCCAACTAACCATTAGCATGTATCCAAATCGTTAATAATAAATATCGATATGATGTTTTACATCATCATTTTGCCTGATAACTGATAAGCAAGTCATTTCATTTAATAATTTATAATGATTTTGTTAGGAGAGGAGGTTTTTTTAATTTTAAATTTATCAATACAAAATTCTTGTATTATAAATTGTAATCTCTTCTATAATGATTTAAAATTATTAAAATGCTATTCAATTTATATTTTTTTATAAATATTAAATATATTTCATATAACTTTAATAGTAAATTAATAAATTATTTGGTAACTTAGGTTCAATTTAAATTATTATTTAATCGTTTAAATTTTAAGAAGTAAATAAATTCTAACTCTTAAAAAATCTAAACATTTTGAGGAATTTGAACACAAAATCACGTATAATTTAGAAATTTATTTTATTTTATAAATTTTAAATCTACTTGTTAAGAAAATGTCCTTGGATAGGATACCGGTTGAATTTAATAGCCCGAAAAATATTAACAAAAATAAAGATAAACAAAATAAAATAGGACAGAATATAAAGATTTACCTGGTTTGGTCAACATGACCTACGTTCACGACCGAAGGGTGAGCAATTTTACTAATATGTGGAGAATATATATAAGTACAAAGGCTAGAACTAAAGGCTTTTAAAACTCATCAAATCTACAAAAAATAACTGAAGAAAAGATGAGAGGATTTGTGCTGTTTTGGTGACTGAAGGAGAGGAAGGAATAGTGTGTTAATGTTTCAAACCATGCCTTCTATTTATAGCTGAAGTCCCAAGCTTCTATCCATAATTTCTTTAATCTGTGCGCAATCTCAGCGATTGACAATAATGTCACACGCATAAAGAAAATAATGTATCTATGACAAATTCTAAACGGTAGCCATCCATTTTGACTTAGTGGAGGAGGCCAAAATATGCAATCAATAGCTAACAATTTTTGACTTATTGGAGGGGCCAAGGCATGCAACAAATCTCCACCTTAACTTGGTCCCAAACAATTAGTGATCTGCTCCATCTTCTCTGAAAATGTCCCAAAAGGGCTATATCACCAACTATAAACGCCAATCAAGTCTAAGCATTGTTTGAACTTATAAACTGGAAGAACCTTTGTAAACATGTCAGCATGATTGTCTTTAATGTTGTTCTTCTGAATAAGGATCTTCTTCTCTACAATAGTATCCCGAATAAAATGATACTTCACATCAATATGCTTCGTCCTCTCATCATACATTTGGTCTTTTGTCAAATGAATAACACTCTAATCGTTACAATAAACAGTTGTAACCCCTTGATAAAGGGATAACTCGCCAAATAAACCTCTCAACCATAATACTTCTTTGATAGTCTCAATAACTGCCATATATTTTGCTTTAGTAGTAGATAAAGTCATTACATGTTGTAGAGTAGCTTTCCAGCTAACAACACAACCTCTAATGCAAAATACATAACTTGCCAGAGACTTATGTTTGTCGAGATCACCGACATACGAATCTACAAAACTAAACAAAGTGTTGCTGGTTCTACCAAACTCCAAACAAAAGTTTGAAGTGCCCTTTAAGTATCTGAGAATCCATTTCACCGCCTACCAATGTTCTTTGTTAGGATTGGCCATATATATGCTAACGACACTAACAACTTGTGAAATATCAGGACGAATACATACCATTGAATATATAATACTACTGATGGAACTAGAATATGGAATTCCTGCCATGTAATCTTCCTCTTCCTGTGACTGTGGTGATTGAGCAGCAGATAGTCTAAAATGACTAACAAAAGGAGTACTAATTGCTTTAGCATATCGCATGCCAAATATCTCCAAAACTTTTTTGAAATAATTCTCCTTGGTCAAGAATAATTTACCAACTTCTCGATCACGTCTTATCTTCATGCCAAGAAATTTCTTTGTTGCTCCCAAATCTTTCATCTCAAATTCACCATGCAATAAGGCCTTCAAATGGTAAATTCACCATGCAATAAGGCCTTCAAATGGTGAATATCTGTGACATTCTTGGCAACAATGAGCATATAATCAATATATAACAATAAATAGATGAATGAGTCGTCATCTAACTTTTAAAAGTAAACACAACTATTATACATGCTCTTGGAGAAATCATGACCCAACATAAATGAATCAAACCTCTTGTACCACTGTCTTGGGGACTGCTTCAATCTGTACAAAGATTTCTTCAACAAACACACCTGGTCTTCCTTTCATGTAACTTCAAAACCTTCAGGTTGTTTCATATAAATCTACTCATCTAATTCGCCATGCAGGAATGCTGTCTTGATATCAAGTTGTTCTACTTTCAAATCAAACATGACAACCAATGTAAGAAATACATGAATAGAGCTATGTTTCACCACTCGTGAGAAAACATCATTAAAATCAACACTTTGTACCTGACTGCAACCCTTTGCAACTAAACGTGCCTTATACCTTGCATTTTCAATACCTAAAGTACCTTCTTTTCTTGTGAAAACCTTTTTGCAGCCAACAATTTTCTTACTCTTTGGCGGCTTCACCAGAACCCAAGTATCATTCTTGTGTTAAGATTATATTTCTTCATTCATAGCCACCACCTATTTATCAGCATCAACATTTAAAACTGCCTCTGTATATATGGAAGGTTCATTGTCTCCACCTGTTTCTTATGCCACTGACAAAGCATATGCAACTAAATTTGCACACCTCTGTGGTGGTTGAATCTCTTATCTTGGTCTGTCTCTGGCTATGAAATGTTCTTTTTCTACTGGTTCATCTTGAACATGATCAGGATCTGGTTCATTAGCTTGATCTGTCAGATGTGTAGAAGACGTCTGTGAAGGACCTGAACTACCAATCTCCAACTCCACTTGTTTCTGTGTACTATCCTCTTTTTCTAAATTACAAGGATTACAAGACTCTTTTCTAGGATACAACATAGATGAATCATCAAATGTAACATCTATACTAGTTACAAATTTAGATGACTTAGGATCAGGATACTACAAACGATATCCTTTTACCCCTGAAACATAACTAAGGAAAGTGCATTTCTTAGCCCTAGGCTCTAACTTTCCTTCATTTACATGCATATATGTTGAACACCCAAATATTCTTAAAGTAGAGTAATCAATAGGAGTGCTTGACCAAACTTCCTCCTGAGTCTTGAAATTAAGAGGAGCACAAGGAGAGCGGTTAACGATGTAACAAGCTGTAGCAATGGCTTCTGCCCAAAAGTCAAGTGTCAACCTTGTATCAGAGATCATACACCTGACCCTTTCCAAAAGAGCCCAGTTCATGCGCTCGACAACTCCATTTTGTTGCAGAGTCATTTTGATAGTGTGGTGTCGAGGAATTCCTTTATTCTTGCAAAATTCATTGAATTCACCTTCACAAAATTTCAAACCATTATCTATCTATAGCCGCTTAAAATGTTTTCCTGTTTGCTTCTCAATCAAAACTTTCAATTGCTTAAAGGTTAAGAAAACATCATTTTTATGTTTCAAGAAATACACCCAAACCTTTCTTGAATAATCATCAATAAAAGTTAACATATATTAGACACTACCTTTAGATGGAACATGAGAGCGCCCCCAAAGATTAGAATGAATATAATCCAAAGTACCTTTAGTTTTGTGAACAGCTGGAGAATTGAAACTGACTTGTTTATATTTCCCAAAGATACAATGCTCACAAAAATCTATCTTACCAGTACTTTGACCACAAAGTAGGCCTCTCTTGCTTAATAATGTTAAACCTTTCTCACCTATGTGTCCCAAACGCATGTGCCACAATTTGGTAATGTCGCCATCAGTAGAAACCGCCGCAGCTCCTGCTACTGTAGATACCTGCAAAGCATATAAACTACCAGACCTACAAGCTTTCATCAATATAAGAGCATCTTTATAAATTTTCAAAACTCCACCTTCAGCTAAGGACTTGCACCATTGAGAATCGAGAGTGCCCAAAGAGATGAAATTTTTCTTTACATCAGGAACGTGTCTAACGTCAGTGAGTGTTCTAATGATATCATCATACATTTTTGATATAGATTGTACCTTTATCAACAAGTTTACAGACAACATTATTACCCATCAAAACAATTCCATCATTCAATAACTCATAAGTGAAAAACACTCCCTGTCGGGACTCATATGTTAAGAACAACTCGAATCTAAAATCCACTCCTTATTAGACCTAACTTTATCTTCTGTGGCTACAAAGATAATTCTCTTATTCTTATTTGCTGCTACGCTAGCCTCAGCGTGTTGTTGTTATTCTGCTCAACTCTATTTTTTTCCTTATATTTCAATTTATAGTAGTTAGCCTTTATATGCCCATTTTTCTTGCAATAATTACAAATTTTATTTTTATGTCTGGATTTTGACCTGCCTTTAGATTCACTTCTTTCAAAATCTCTATTTTCAGATCTACCCCGTACTAATAGTCCCTCTGTTTGACTTCCACTAATCTCCCTAGTAGTGTCCCTATCAATATGCTCTTTTAACTTTAATGCAGACTTAATATTATTATATAAGACTAATTCTTTTCTATAAATCATAGTATCACGAAAAATATTTAAAGGATTAGGGAAGGGAACATAACAATAATACAACTTTATCTTCATCCTCAATTTTTACATTTACATTCTTCAAGTCCAAATAAGAAAATCAAATTTATCAATATGTGAAAGAATAGATGTATCTTCTGTCATCTTCAACATGTACAACTTCTGTTTCAACTAAAGCTGATTTTTTACCTTTTTTTTTTCATGTACATAGCTTTTAACTTGTCCCACATACCTTTAGTTATGCTTTCACCAGCAACCTCCTGCAAAACCTAATCGGAAAGATTTAATATGATGGTTGATCTAGCCTTTTTACCTAGATTTTTGAATTTATCTGACGTCATATCTATTGACTTTTTCTCCACTCTATCAAGTGCAATTTCACACCTATCTTTTATTAAAATGGCTTGCATCTTGAGCTGTTACATACTGAAGTTAACGCTCTAGTTAAACTTTTTAATAGAGGTCTTCGTTATTGTCATGATGTAAAAAAAAAAAGATATCATGACTATTTTTCTACAGGTGGGCCCCACACGTGAAACCGAGACAACGAATCCTACAAAAGCACGAGATATCGACCCCACAGAGAAAATCGGGACGTAGGCCTTATAAGCAAAGCTGAACTCTGTTTACAAAACTGATATAGGCCCTATAAGATAAAACCGAGACAGTGAGCCCCGTAAGATAAATCCAAGATAGCGGGCCCTGTTTAGACTCACAATAAAAATCTAAGTTACTTTCTTATGTGAAGGGTCTACCTTAATAGCAACCACATAACATGTGGTAAATTTGACATCAGGAGAAACTTTGATACCAGTTTGTTAAGAAAAAAACTTTCAGATTGGATACCGGTTGAACTTAATGCCTTTTCTTTTAACATTTTTGGGTTTAGAACATGCTTTAGCTCTGAAATTGCAGCGGAAACTGCAGGAGGAAAAGATTGACAGCTCACTTGAGTTTCTAATTCTTGCAAGCGATGGATTACGGGATGTTGTCACAAATGAGGTTTTACTGAAATTCCTCTTATCTATGTCATTCTCTTCCATTTCATAGATTACCTAGATGGAATTGACCTGAGCCCAATGTTATCGAGTTGAAATCTTGTTTTGCTTTTAGATACGCACCCTGATTTTGAGTGGACCATGCGTCACTGTTTTTTTCTCATTCAGTTAAAGAAATAAGTTTGTTGACATCTATGTAATATTTTTGGCAGGAAGCTGTTCAAATGACCAAACCAATCGACGATCCAGAGCAGGCAGCCAAAAGATTATTAGAGGAAGCATACCAGCGGGGAAGCGCTGATAACATTACCTGTGTTGTTGTCCGCTTCTTGGCGAACCAAGGTGGAGGTGGAACATCCCATGGTAGCTCTGCATAAGCAAATTTCAAATTTAGAGTTCTGTTTCTCTATTTGAAGGTAAAGAAAAAGGACATATTGTTCCGCAATTTAGTAGTACATAGCTAGTCAAAGGAAGCATAAAGGTTGTGGTGGCATCGAAGATGCATGAACTGAAATGGAGGTTGGATTGTTGACAGCCTGTAGACTAGAACAATATCAGGTTCTTGAAGAAGTGCAACTGTGGATTATATGTAAAGTGTCTGAAGACTATGGCTATATTACATGTGTGTTGTAAATGTTGTTTATACTTGCTACTGTTTTATGCATTACTTGCATTCTGAAATTTGAATGGTCTGATACTTGAACGTAACCCCCTTGCTTGGAATCCTTTATAGAGTAAATTTCTCCCTGTTGTCTGGTTCTAACAGCTTTCTTGTGACTTTTTCACACCCAACGAACCCAAATCTTGCATTTATTGGTTCCTGCAGCCAAGTAAAGCAAGTAAAGAGTCTTAAGAGTGTACTGGATTTCTAGTATTTGCATTCTTTTAACCATACGTCGACAACTGAATATATATGTATGAATGATCTTGCATTGTGACAAAGAAAGAGATGGAGGACTCGGAAAACTGATTATATGGTCGGCAAGGCAATGGTAAGCATAGCCAGTACGTTCGGCGAGCGAACAAAACATTGTTTATCGTCATTGCCCTCCTCCTTTGTATACTTTATAGTAACTATATGTGTGTATGTATTCAAGTCTATACGAGGGAAAAAAAAAAGAAAAAGAATGAGGAAGAAAAGGAAAAGAATGCACGTAGTGAAGAAGCTGAGGACAAGAAGGAAGAAATGATGTGCGTTGACTGTTGAGAGTGAGTGATCCAGATGAGATGAAGCATGTGAGAAGCTGACGAATGAAGCCCCAACCCCTTCATTTTTATAGTAGTTGCTGTGCTACAAATTTTGATCCCCACGTAAAAGAGAAGACTCCGTGTTCTGCCTTGGTCCCCAGGCAAAAAGCTTTGCTTGCTGCCCAAGGTGTCAAGATATATTGCAATAAGCAAATTCCTAATTCTACAGTGTTTGGTAGTTGATGTGACTTAGGAATAGCCCAGTAGAGAGAATCTTTTGTATATTTTATTATGTTTTATAAATTTTATTCATTTATGTTTATTTACGTAGAACTCACCAAGAATTATTTAAATAAATAGCTGAAATTTATAAAATAAAATAAAATATTATAAAATTAGATAAAAAATTCGAAGTCTAAGCCCAGGCGTTTAACTTTTTATGAATGCTTATATTCAAAGGTGATCTTAAGATTGATTGCAGCCGGCGAAAGCTACTGCAGGCCTTATCTCCTAAATCCAGCCAAGTGAGACTATGTCTAACCTTTGGCATTTATCCAAATCTTTTTTTTTTATTCAAGTAAATCTTGTAGGTAGGCCAAGCGGGCACACCTCTTTGAGGGTTCAACTGGCGCATCACCTCACAGACGGGTTAAGTGGGCGCACCTCATCATTGAGGGTTCAACTAGTTCCCCATCTACAGGTAAAACCCTGATTGCCCCAGGCTCTTACAAGATGGGCTAGTATGGAATCGAACCTGAGACCTAACCAAAATCAAGTTCCGCTCTCAACCATCGAGCCACACCCCTTGAGAGCAGAATTTATCCAAATCGTTAATAATAAATATCGATGTGATGTTTTACGTCATCATTTTTTAATGATTTATAATAATTTTGTTAGGAGAAGAGGTTTTTTAATTTTAAATTTATCAATACAAAATTCTTGTATTATAAATTGTGATCTCTTCTACAATGATTTAAAATTATTAAAATGCTATTAAATATATATATTTTTATAAGTATTACATATATTTTCATACAAATTTTAATATAAATTAATTAAATTATTTGATAAATGAATAACTTAGGTTCAATTTAAATTATTATTTAACCGTTTAAATTTTAAGAGCTAAATAAATTCTAACACTTGAGAAATCTAAAAATTTTAAGGAATTTGAACACAAAATCACAATAATTTCGACATTTATTTTTATTTTATAAATTTTTTAAACTACTTGATTTAATTAGTTTCACATTATATTTTAAATAATTGTAGAGAAACTGTTGGAGGATAATGTTGACTAAGAATTAGAGGATTTTACAAGACAAAATATGAAGAAAAATTAACAATAACTGAACCTAACCTTACACTCAATTGTGTAGCATAACGTAATTTCCCTTTGTGAATTGACATTTGAAACAATTTATATGAAGCAAACATGAGAATTTGACACGCAAAATGTACCATATGATTTGCCATTTTCGCATATTTGATTCAAGACGACAAAGGGAGAAGATGTGGTTGTGTCTAAATTTTTTTTCTCGTAAATTCTGTACTAACTTTGTCCCTACCTATCTCAACCATTTATTTATGTGACACGTTCCGTAGCTGTGACTGTGGCGCTTTTGATGCCAAAAGTGGCGCAATGGTCTCAAAACTTCTAGATATGAACGGTTTGTTTCCTGAATGGAGCAACGTCTTTATCAAACTATAGGTTCCAAAGTCAATTTTTCTGCCTTAATAATATAATTCAACAGCATGGTTGGAAAAGTCAAGGTAAGATGGTATTTTAGAATACGTATGACTCCATAGCAAAAGCTAGTGCAACATTGCAGTTTGAAGCGAAACAGGAAATGTCCGTTGAATGTGGTTAGAAGGCAACCAACTGTAGGAGCTGTGATTTTGATTTGCTTGTGATCCAAGAGAAGCTGTCCCGTTTGAATCAAGGTTGTTAGATCCGTCCTCCTACCCATTGGGATCTCCTTCAGGACCAAGTGACCAACACAACCCAGCAACTTTGATATCTTTCAGTCTTTTACTAAGTAACAATTAGCAGAAGTAACTTGTCTTAATTCCATTCCTCTTTTTGACCTAGGGTTGGACTTCCCATACAAGGTCTTTGCTCTCTTGTAATATCAACTTTTGGGTACCTTGTCATACTGCCAATCCAAAACCTCCCAAAGTGGGAAGATCAATAGATCATTTTGTTGCATGACAATTACCGATTTTTTCGGAGCTTTTGTCAGTAGAATTTTTTTAAAAAGAATTTTTTTAAAAAATCAGTTGATTATTTGACTGTTAATAAAAAAACAAATTTTTTGAAATAGTTTCATACAGTAGACTTTTGATAATATAAAAATAAAACGCACTTTTATTAATTTTAACTATATTTTATTTTGTAATAAAAATTATTTATACATATAAATATTATTTAATTTAAAGTATATTAAACAACATATAAAGTACAATATATTAATTGTTATATAATTTTAAACTATATGAAACATAAATAAATATATATATAATCAAATATTTTATATGAATTATAGCATAAGTAAAACTAATATCAAAAATAAATATTAAAACATATAAAAAGCTAAATAATATTATATAAATCTCAAAATAAACGTAAAAATTATGTGTAAAATATAAGAATACAAGAACTAAAAAATAAACTCACAATTGATTTGAAAAATCTACTTTAAAAAAAATTTTTTTGAGAAGTTCCAAATTTGAATTTATTAAAAAGCTATATTTTGGTTGTCAAAAAAACTATATCTACTAAAAACGTATTTATTTATTTTACAGTCAAACACTTATATTTTTTTAAAAAAACTTTTGTGCCAAAAAAGCGTTGTTTATTTATCCTTCTAAAACTCAACTATACAGGCACTAATCCTTAAAACTCATCTATATTGGGTTTATCTTCATAAAATTGGGGGCTCTAAATAGAGACTTCTTGAAATGCCAATAAAAAATTAAATACACTTTATTATTAGGGTAAGAGAGATTTAGAAATTTTATGATCTTAAAGATTTTTAAAATTAAAAAAACAAAATAAACATAATATAAATATCAAATATAAATTAATTAAAAAAATTAATAATATTTACAAGACAAATCTACCTTACCCTTTAAACTAATCTCATTTTAAAACCAGTTGATTACTCTTTATACTAATCTAAATTAATTAAATTCAGCTTAAATTAATAATTTATTAAATTAAATTTAAAAATTAAATTTAGTTATTACATTAATAATATTTATTTGGCTTACATATGTTTTTTAATTATTTTTTAATCAAAATTTTAAATACAACTTTTCTATCTAAAAATATTTAAAACAAGTTTTATATCTTCACTCTTATATTCATCTTCATTAGTTTTCTCCAAAAATTAATCTATGAGCAAGATTTTAAAATCTGAACCGAACGTCAATTTGAAGACTTTATTGATCACCGTTTTGATCAGTTCAAACACCGGTCAAACCGGTCAAATCAATATAACATCATAATTATACAATAATTATATTTAATTATATATAATATTAATAATATTAATAAATAATAAAAAATATACTAAATAATATAAATAAATATAAATAACCGATTAGGTCTTTTAATTGGTTAGATTTTTAGAGAAAAGGTGAA
>JANITW010000003.1:57835395-57848236 GCA_027564335.1 Erythroxylum williamsii
CTTCTTTGACATCCACGAAATAACACTTGTTCTAAGCATAAAAGCAAAACCAGAAGTACTATTTTGGTCATCTCGATATCCTGTATAATCACTGCCAGTAAAGCCTACCAGATCGAACTTGTCACCTTTCTTATAAAATAACCTAAAATATTTGGTTCCTTGCAAGTAACGAAGGATACTCTTGGCAGCTAGCAAATACATTTTTGTTAGATTCTCCATGTACCTACTGATCAAGCTCACAACATATATAATGTCAGGTTGTGTGGTAGTTAGATACATCAAACGCCCACAATTTGCTTGTACAATGTGCTATCTACCTTCTTCCATTCCTGATCTTTGTGTAGCTTCAAACCACACTTAATTGAAGTATTTATAGGATTGAAATCCTTTATCTGAAACTTGTTTAGGACTTTTTCCTTGTATTTCTTTTGTGAGAGAAAAATGTCATCATCAGATTGCACCACTTCTATGCCAAGAAAGTAATGTATCATGCCTAAATCTGACACTTCAAACCCATCCATCATGGATTTCTTAAACCTAACAAACATGGCAGCACAATTTCCAGTAAAAATAAGATCATTGACATACAAGTAAACTATTAGCATTTTCCTTTTACCCCTAATTTTAACGAACAATGTATACTTATAAGGACATTTCTTAAAGGCAACTTTCAGAAAATAAGCTTCAATACGAGTATACCAAGCCTTCATAGCTTATTTTAACCAATAAAGAGCCTTTTTCAGCCTAAAAATTTTATATTCTTCTCTAACTTTAACATAGCTAGGGGTTGATGAATATATATATGTTCCTTTAAGTATCCATGCAAGAAAGCCAATTTGACATCTAGCTGGAACACATGCCAAGAAATTTGTGCTACTAATGCTACTACCAACCTAATTGTATCATGCTTTGCAATAGAAGAGAACACTTTTGCGTAATTGACCTCACACTCCTGCTTGTATCTTTTGGCCACCAAATTTGCTTTGTATATGCCTATTTCACCACTTTCATTCAACTTTGTTTTGAAGACCCACTTTACACTAAAGGTTTTCTACCCTTCTGGAAGGTCACATAGCTCCCAAGTGTCATTCCTTTTAATAAGATCTATTTCATCATCCATGGCTTTTTTCCTTTTATCTTCTTTAATGACACTCTCAAAAGTTGTTGGATCACAATCTAAAAGCAAATCAAAGTGAGTGACTTGATTATCAGGTAGGCTAGTTACCTCGGAATCCTTTATCCAAGCAAGCCTTTTTTTGACACGACGAAGGGATTCAACTTCTTCTTCTGTAAGTATAGTAGCTTCTTTTGTAACTACAACAGCTATTGGTGAAGCTTCAGCAGTTACTGAAATTCTATTTGATGCATTTTTAGTTGTGGGGGATGTGGATAGTTGCTTCCCTTTAGTTTCAAGGTTAGGAAAGACTTGAGTAGGTTGCTACTTGATTAAATCCCAAGTACTTTCTTCATAAAAAACAACGTTCTTACTGGTCACAATCTTCTTTGTTAGTGGGTTAAACAATTTATATGCTTTGGATGCTTCACTTATGCCAAAAAAGACACATATCTCAGCCTTGTCATTAAGTTTCTTTCTTTTCAAATCTGACACATAAGTATAGGCAATACTTTTGAAAACTCAAAAAGGATCTACAATAGGCTTCCTTCTACTCTAGGCTTCTTGTGTTGTCATATTTTGAACAAAAAAACTTGGATTTCTGTTCAAAATATGAACAATCCAATTTATAGCTTTAGGCCAAAAGGTCTTCAGAACGCTCCTTCTTGTCAATAAGCTTCTCACCATGTCGAGGATGGTCTGTTTTTCCTTTTCGGATGCTCCATTTTGCTATGGGGTATAAGATGTAGTGAGCTCTCTTCAAATTCCATGCTCATTACACAAAGCATCAAACTCATTCGAGCAATATTCACCATCGCGATCTATTGGGAGAGTCTTAATGGTCCTTCCCAATTCATTTTCAACTCGAGCCTTGAAGCTATTAATTGTAAAGAAAGCTTATAGTTTTTCTTGTAGAAAATAAATCCATGTTTTTATGGAAAAATCATCAATAAAGATAAGAGTGCATCTTTTACCTCAATTAGAAATCAATTTTATTGGACCACAAATATCCGAATGGACCAGCTCTAACATGGTTTTTTCAATCTAAGACTTCCCTTTGGGAAATTCATAATGAGATTGTTTGCTAATAACACACTTTTCGCTAACACGAGAAGGTACGATGATGTGAGGAAGACCTACCATCATATTCTTTTGCTAGAGCATCTTTAGTCTGCCAAAACTCAAATGGTCATAGCAAAAATGTCATATCCGTAAGGGATTTTTTATTTCAACCAACAAACTAGAGTGAATGTTTTCAATCTTTAATGAAAACAACCTATTTGAACTCATTTGAAGAATAGCAACATAAATCTCACAAGTACCCTTTTGGATAGTGATAACATATCCCTTTTTTGTGCATAATTTTAGGTCAGGAACATACATTACATTATAGATTATTTATACAAAACCATTTTAAAGAGCAATCACCAAAATTGACAGTAGCGTGTTATTTCTTATTTAGGTATAAAAAAGAGGAATTACATCCAATCATGTCATTGAGCAACTAGTATCTACATACCAAACATCTAATCCTGATATCTTCTCATCTAGGACAACCATTAACAAAGTCTCCACTTCCCTTATCTCAACAAAATTTGAACTCTTCCCATTTTCTTTGTCATTAGGCAACTTGGTATAGCATTCAGAAGCATAATGACCATACTTATGACATCGATAATACTCTACCTTGGGTTTGTCAAAGTCTCTTCCTCTGCCTTTGCCTTGAGATTGGTTGTTGCTGCTTCTAAAATTCCTACTGGAACCTTTGTGTCCATGATCTCCCTGTCCTCTACTTCTACCCTTTCCTGCTAGTTCCCTTAATTGTCCGTCTTAGTTATAATGTCAATAATGATATGTAATATGAGGAGTATGAATTGTTCCAACAAGAAAGTTTTGTTTTTTTCTTGCTGAATAGAGAGCCAAAACACACCTTTGATAGAGCAAGATGACTATGACAAAGAGATTCTTTATCTCCTTACCTACTCATTATTTATATTAGAACCTTAACCAAGCTAATAAAGAAGAAAATTGAACTATAAAGGAACTTCATTATCACAAAAATTGTTCCATATCTCTTTTGCTAATGACCAGATTCTCTTGAGTGATGCAAACATCAAATCTTGCTCTATCTTGAATCAATCATTAGATCTCTTCTTTGATTGATTTGGCCTTACAAGCAATTTGGACAAAAGCTCAAAAGTCATAGGGTTTAAGGTGCAATACCCCCTTAAGTACCTTGGAGTGTCAATAACTAACAATAGACTATCCTACAATGTTTGCCTGCCACTCATAGATATAGTTCAAAGAAAATCAACAGCTGGACTCATATATTTCCCTCTTTTGCTGGGAGACTTCAGCTGATAAACATTATACTCAACAACTTTCATGTCTTTTGGAGCCCGTACCTTTTTTTTTCAAATTTTATCTCCAGACCCGATCAATATAATAAATAAAATTCTTAAGCCTTATGATCAAGGTTTATCTCACAATCAACTAAAGTTATAGGCAGTGATCTACCAACCAAAGGAGTGTGGGGATCTTGGTTTTAAAAGTTGTTCACAAATGTTGAATCATTGTGTGTTCGATGGATGCATAGCCGCTTTACGCAAAGGGGTGGCTTCTAGTTAGCCACTTGCTTCAGCTTCTTGCATTGGTAACCCTTTGGTCTTGTTGGTCCTTTTGGCTAATGCAATAGCTGATCACGATGAGCTCCCCGGCTCTTGTACCACCTTTTGGGCTTAATTCAATCTCTTTAATTAATGTCCAGAAAAAAAAAACAGCTATACAGGTATGTACTAGATATTGCTTCTACCAACATCACCGGTTAAGCTTGCTTTCAGATAAATCAGAGTTAAAGGATAATCCATTTGCTGCCACGTGGGTGCAATTTCAACGCAGAACAAAGCTAAAGGAAACAGTGAAATTAGAAAGAATACGTCTATTCTTTCAAATCATTTTCTTCCTACCTTTATTCTCCATTAGAGCATAGAACTGAATTAACTAATCCATCTGAAAAAAAGGTTATTCCCTGATATATATCATACATGCTACAAAATTATATTCCAATCTTTTAATCAAAATCCTAGAGAAGCCATACCCATTTGATTGCCATGGAACCAATGACACATCAAGCAACAAAAATGCTTCTTTTTCAGTTCAAATATCACCTCCATAATAAGCCTGATTAGTTAGCTTTAACTTCATGAATTAGCACCGATACAAGAAGAAACATGAATTATGTATTTATTCTGCAAAATTTTGTAATTACATGAATGGAAAGGGAAGTCTCTGTCTATCTCCCATTCTCATTCCTGTTTCACATTCTCACCACAAATTTACATATCCCGTAGAATAAAGATGACAAAAATGGAAAAACAGAGAAGAAACTCTCTGTACCGTAGAGTGGTGAACTGGAAAAGGTAAAAGTAGCAAAAGCTCAGTGGTTTCGTTACTGGGTTTGATGTGTCTCGTGTGTCTCCCCTCCTTGTTCATTGTAGTCAGTTGTTGCTGTTGTTCTTGTTGGCATAGTGACTGTCAGATCCTGGTTAGCTGTGTGTTCTTTGACTTTGTCACTACTCTCGGACTTGTCCCTCTGTTGGTCCTCAATCTTAACAACTTTTGTCATACTCGACAGAGGAGTGGCCAAGAACGTAGGCTTATGGTTTCCGGCCATTATCACCAAAATCTTCTCCTCGTAAACCTTCTCCGAGTTACCTTCCTCATTCTGATCACCGCTTTCGAGGTCTCGTTGACCACCACCTTGGCTGCTGTCCAAACTACCCGAGAGTCTCCAATAAGAACAAGCCAAGATCAATAAAGCAAACGCGATCAAACCCAACATCGCAGCTAGGCCTCCGAAGAGGTAGGGCAGAGGAGAGTGCCATGGAGAGCGAGGTTGGGCCATGGTTGACGGTGGCTGTGAAGCTTCAACGGTTGCTGTGGCTCTGTTGGTGGTTGTGCCAAAGGCGTTAACGATTCTCATCTTCTTAATCCAAGCAAAACAAAGAGATTAATATCTTTGGGAGTGAGCGGAGAGGGGGGTAAGAAAGTAGAAGCCAATGAGAGTAGAGTCGAGAGTGGAGAACCTGAGGAACAGAGAAGCGTGGAAGAGGTATTTATAAGGAAAAGAGAGACTGGCCAATGGCCATGGTGTGCTTAGGCCCTTTTTAGGTTTTCTCTTTTTTAAAATCACGTGTTAACTAGACTTAAATCATGGTTTAATCAAAGGTTAAACAATTTAATCAATTGGATGAATCATTCAAATTTTCAGTATGATTTATTTTTAATGTTTTTTGTTATTAAAGATCTACCAATTTATTAAATAATTAGTTAATTTTTATAAATTAATAAATTCTTATAAGTCAAAATAAATCAATTAATTTTGATTTAATAATAATTTTTAACTAAATTTTAAATTCTAAAAAAAGACGATCTCTTTCAATCATATTTTAAATTCTTTAATTTTATTTAATCTTATTATTTTTTATAATAGTTTAATATTAATTAAACCTTTTAAACCTTAACTTCTTTTTCTTTCATATTTTAGTTCAAATTTTAAAACATTGAATTTAATTACAAATGCAAAGCAAACTCCACCTGCATTGACATGGCAACATAGGGATTGTTCATATAATAAAGATGAGACACCGACCTGAAACCAAATTAGGTTCAATACCAAACGGAAATCAACTGTGATATGATCCCAAAATGTACCTCGTCCATTTCAGTTTCAACCCACACATGCAAATTAAACTAGAATTGTTCTGTATTCGGACCATGATTGTGATATAATGTCCCTTTGCATATGTCATAGAATAATATGCTTCTGGAGGAATATTTCTTCTGCCGGTTTTAGTTACAATTCTCATAATTGATGCCTTAATTGACGTCAAAGGAGTTTTTCTTCTGAATTCCATTAGCTAATCTATGGCTTCTACTTTATAGCACTAAGATATCAGGTCAAGATATAGTTGTATACCGCTTTTGGTTTTCTTCATCAATCAGTTTACCGTCCTAGTGAAACCGAGAAGAGATCATTATCATGTAACAGTATTAGATAATCTTCAATCATGCCTTAAAACATAAGATTTAAATAAAAATTTCAGATAAAGACATACGCACTTATCAACCCCCACTATCAACTAGGTCTAGAAGGGAATGTTACGTAAGCAATGTAATAACAGCCCACATTATATATGAAACAACTAAACCAAAGTTACAAAAGAAGAGACATATACAGGACGAGAAATGGTGGCTGGGGTCCATAGGTCTCTCACAGTTCAAGCGCAATGGGTTTTTAGGCTGGCGGTGATGTAGATGTGGGGGCTCATACAATAAGAGAGGAGATGGAGTATGAATTCAGGGTAAAGTGGCAACAACTCTTGGTGGGTTTTCTCTTCATTTGCTCGACACTGTCTCTATATGATTGTTCAATCCACGTCTCTATTTCAAATACTTGAAGCACATCATGCCTGGACATGCTGACGAAGACGTTGCATGTCAATGAAATCACAGGGTCAGTTTTAACTTCTTCTGCATTTGCTACACAACCCATGGGGGTCGGGTCGGTGTTTACATGTAAATGGACAATCGATCCTTTGTGCTCTCTAGTTGAGAGTGTATTCAGTCATGTGAAATGGGATTTTTCCGAAGCAGCTTTCGCTGTCTTGCCTTTGTTTCATTGTTGTTTCTCTTCTTCACATCTTCTTCATATCAGTTACGATATGATTAACGTCCGTGTTAATGTGTTAATGTTTAGTTTCTAGGTAAATGAACTTGATCATGGCACGAATTCAATTTTTTCATCTGATCAATCAGGAATGTTCCTTTAGGTAGATTTAAATATTTAAATCTCTTAAAAGTTAAGGTGTATTAAGCATATATTTGTTTGAAAGAAAAAGACAGACAAGAAATTTTTTAATAAGTTTTGAGTTAAATAGATGTACTTAAATCTTCGACAAGAAATTTTTTAATAAGTTTTGAGTTAAATAGATGTACTTAAATCTTCGACAGTCAAAAGCGGCTGATTTCAATATATGGATTAATATTTCACTTATAAGGTGATACAGAAACCCCAAGAAAATATGGTTTTTGAAACCCGCTAATCTTATTAAATCAAAACCTTAATCTTTTTATTATAAGAATATGCTAGATCAAACCCTAAATTATAAGTTTGAGACCCAATCTCAAAGAAATCAGAAATCAATTTATGTTGCAAGTACTTACTTATTGATGCAAATCAATTTTTTGAAATAATCATAAAGACATTCACGCCTCACTTGAAGAACTCAATTCTGAAATTTTTATTAATCATCCAATATAAGATTACAAGGATATAATCAGGTATAAATACCTTGACCAAGTCCTAGCCCTAATAGGAATGAGTTTGCAAGCCCATTTAATAAAAACTAAGCTAATCTTAACAAATCTAGGGGCATCTAACCCATTGAACATAATCTGATCCAAGTCCTTTTAGGAATGAGCTAAACATATTAAAACAAATAAGTCTCAAAATAATCCATACAAACAAAGCACATGCTACTAACTAAAAGAACAACCCATAAATAAGTCATTGAGCCTAAAATAAGAAATAATAAATAATAAGCCCAAATTATCAAAATGGGCCTAAATGGCTAAGTGCTAGCCTCTTCCAACGCCTCCTCTAATAAAGTCATAAGCTTGGATGTGCCTTGGTGTTCCTCTATGGATGTTTCGGCTGCCTCATGTATTTGACTTGTGATTTGGGCTTCAACAAAAGCTTGCATTGATGTTTAAGCCTTGAAGCTTGTTGCGATGTTATTGGACTACTTGGCATGTGTAGCTTGTCAAGTTGACGTGTAAGATGTGAAACTCCATTGCGAAAGCTGGTTATATCATCCCCACCCTCCTCAAAAGAATTTGTCCTCGAATTAGGCCCTACATTAGTAAAGGGAGAGAGATCAGCAACATTAAAAATAGCGGACACTTGATACTTGCCTGACAAATCAATCCTGTAGGCATTATTATTAATTCTCTCAAGCACTTGAAATGGCCCATCGCCTCTAGGATCCAACTTGGATTTCCTTTGTTTAGGAAACCTTTTCTTCTTGAAATGCACCCAAACCCAATCTCTAGGCTCAATCCTCAAGAACTTGCGTCCTTGATTAGCACTGTGCGCATTTGCTTCATTTTGCTTCTTTATTTGCTGTCTTGCTTTTTCATGAATCCTCTTCACCAATTCAGCCTTGTGTTGTCCATCCCTGTTAGATAACTCATGTAATGGCAAAGGACATAAATCTAAAGGCATCAAAGGGTTAAATCCGTAAACTATCTCAAATGGTGAATAACCAGTAGTAAAATGACTGCTCCTATTATATGCAAATTCAACTAATGGCAAACATTGTTCCCAAGTTTTAAGATTTTTTTTTCTTATAACAGCACGCAAAAGAGGTCCTAAAGTTCTATTGACCACTTTAGTTTGGCCATCTATTTGAGGATGACAAGTAGTAGAAAACAAAAGCTTAGTTCCTAACTTTCCCCAAAGAATACGTCAAAAGTGACTCAAGAACTTTACATCACGGTCTGAAACAATAGTTTTGGAACACCATGCAAACGCAAGAACAAATCAGCAATATAAGTGGCATCATTAGTTTTATGACATGTAATAAAGTGTGTCATTTTACTAAACCTATCAACAACCACAAATATGTTATCCCTACCATTTTTTGTCCTAGGCAGCCCCAATACAAAATCCATAGATATGTCAGTCCAAGGATGCTTAGGCACAAGCAAAGGAGTATACAAACCATGTGGATGGGTTGATTTTGCTTGTCTACATGCAACACACCTAAAACAGATTTTTTCAACATCTTTTCTCATGTTAGGCCAGTAAAAATGTTCACAAAGTATGTCATATGTCTTTTGCATTCTAAAGTGACCATTAATCCTCTATAATGTGATTCACGCACAAGTGTCTCAGGCATAGAGCAAATAGGCACACAAAGCTTATTCTCCCTAAACAAGTACCCATCATGCCTATAAAACTTTTGAAATGCAGCATGCTCTCATGCACCATAAACATTCCCAAAATCATAATCCGAAGCATACAAATCTATAATAAATTCAAGTCCAAGCATTTTAGAACTCAAAATATTGATTAGAGTGTACCTTCTTGATAGTGCATCAACCACTATATTTTCCTTACCTTGCTTGTACTTGATCACATATGGAAAAGTTTCAAGGAACTCTAGCCATTTTGCATGTCTCTTGTAAAACTTACCTTGGCCCTTCAAATGCTTGAGTGATTCATGGTCAGAATGAACCACAAACTCCTTTAACCATAGATAGTGTTGCCAAGTTTTCAATGCTCTCACCAAGGCATATAGTTCCTTGTCATAAGTGGAATAATTTAGTTGTGGGCTATGAAGCTTCTCACTGAAGTATGTAATGGGACGCTTACCTTGCATCAAAACATCACCTATCCCGGAGGCTTCGCATTCAATCTCAAAAGCTTCATTGAAGTTAGGCAGACTTAAAATAGCTGCAGAACACAACTTATCTTTTAAAGCATTAAACGTAAGTTCTTATGCCTCACTCCATTTAAAACCAACATCTTTTTTAATGATTTCAGTTAATGGCGCAGCAATGGTACTAAAATCTTTCACAAATCGCCTATAAAACTAGCCAAACTATGAAAACTACGCACATCACCAACAGACTTAGGAGTAGGCCAATCTTTGATAGCCTTAACCTTTTCCTCATCAACATGAACACCATGGGAAGAAATAACAAAGCCAAGAAATACAACTTTATCCATACAAAAAGAACACCTTTTAAGTTTATCATAAAGTTTTTCACACCTAAGTGCCTCTAGTACAAATTTAAGATGTAAAACATGCTCATCAAGGCTTTTGCTGTAAATCAGAATATCATCAAAATATACAACTACAAACTTGCCAATAAATTCACGCAAAACATGGTTCATCAATCTCATGAAAGTGCTAGGTGCATTTGTCAAACCAAAAGGCATGACCAACCATTCATATAAACCATATTTAGTTTTAAAGGTTGTTTTCCATTCATCTCCTACTTTCATCGTAATTTGATGATAGCCACTCATAAGGCCAGTCTTTGTAAAGAAACAAGCACCATGTAATTCATCAAGCATATCATCTAATCTAGGAATTGGGTGGCAATACTTTACCGTGATCTTATTCACTGCCCTATAATCCACACACATGTGCCAAGTCCCATCTTTGTTTGGCACTAATAATACTGGAACTGCGCATAGGCTTAGACTTTCTGTCACGTGCTCCTTCTCTAAAAGTTCCTCCACTTGCTTTTGAAGCTCCTTTGTCTCCTCAGGATTACTCCTATAAGCGAGACGGTTTGAAATTTGAGCTCCTGGCACAAAATCTATCTGGTGTTCAATACCTCTCAGAGGTGGAAGTCCCTTGGGCATCTCACCTGGAAAGACATTTGAGTATTCCTGCAAAACAGATTTAACAACACTAGGAATGGAAGAGTCAAGGTTAGCCTCATTATAAAGAATTTCTCTATAGTTAAGCAAAATTAAAGGCTTAGGTGTGTATAACACTTGTCTCAAATCTCTTGATTTTGCAAAGAAAGTACTCTTTTTTCTTTCACTCTTCTTTTCACTTAACTCTCCTTTTTTCATTACACTTCCCTCTATTTTTTTCTCGCTAATGCAATCTCTCTCAATTGAGCCTTTATTTTTATTTTTTTGAATGGCTTCTTTTCCTTTTTTTTTCAAACTCTCGACCTCCCTTTGTTTTTGTTCTTCCATGGCTTTTGTAAGCTTCTTTTGATGCTCATGAACCTCCTTTGGTTTTAGAGGCGCCAAAACAAAGGTTTGATCTCCCATCTTGAATGAGTACCTATTTTTGTAGCCATCATGGATCACACGCCTATCATATTGCCAAGGCCTCCCCAACAATATGTGACCCGCTAGCATTGGTACTACATCATACAAAACCTCATTAGAATACCTCCCAATGGAGAATGCAACCTTTACTTGCTTGTGTACCCTTACTTCTCCACACTAATCGAGCCATTATAGCTTATATGGGCTAGGATGTTTAATAATAGGTAACCCCAACTTCTCAACCAAAATTGTACTAGTCATATTTATACAACTCCCTCCATCAATTATCATACTACACATCTTACCATTGATTAAGCAACGAGTATGGAAGATGTTTTCCCTCTACTCATCTACTTCTACCTTCTCCTGCACATTGAGAGCACGCCTAACCACAAGGGCTATGGCTTGGACAGGTTTCTCTACCTCCACATCATTGTAATCCTCAAGCTCAGGCATTTCTTCTCCATCACTCTCCTAGGACTCAATTCCCCCATCATCTCTGAAAAACATAACCTTTCTATTTGGGCATTGTGAAGCAATATGATCAGATCCCAAACACTTAAAACATTTAATGCTAGAATGCTTACTAGACGAAGCTTAGGTGTTAGGTGTACCTTTAAGGCCAAACCCTACATTTGGCCTTTTGGGTGTCTCCTTGAAGTTCAGTCCCTTGTCTTTCAACTTCTCCTTTCTCTTGGGCCATTTTGAACTCCATGATTGGCTAGAATTTGCTCCACTCCTTGCGGCTACTCTAGCTTTGATTTGCTTTTCCACCTTCATGGCCATGTTTACTATGCCCTCAATCTCTACATAGTGTTGCAATTATACCACATTAGCTATCTCCCTGTTCAAACTACTCAGGAACCGTGCCATGGTTGCCTCTGGGTCCTCCTCTATATTAGCTCGGATCATAGCTATCTGCATCTCCTTGTGGTAGTCCTCTACTGATTTAGACCCCTGAGTGAGTCTCTGAAGTTTCTGATGCATCTCCTTATAATAGTAAGAAGGCACAAACCGCTTCCTTATGTATGCCTTCATATCATCCCAAGTAGTAATTAACATCCCCCTATTTCTCCTCCTAGATGTCACCAATTGATCCCACCATATTAGTGCATAATCAGTAAATTCAACAGCGGCTAGCTTTACCTTTTTATCTTTAGAAAAATTGTAGCACTAAAAAACTAAGTCCACCTTCCTTTCCCACTCTAGGTAAGCCTCTGCATCATTCCTTTCCTTGAAAGCTGGGATCTGTATATTGATGGAGGATTTAAGATCTCCATCTCTCCTATTAAATAGCTCAATTCTCTAAGCTCTCCTAGGTCTGCGTACCTCAAACTCTTCCTCCTCCTCAAAGCTTCCTCCTATGGTTCATATCAAGGTTGTGGTCTACGAGGTTGTGGTTGCTGCTGGCGTACACCTACACGCCTTCCCTGAGGTTCCTCACATCTCCCTTGTCTGAGCTCATCCATCTGTCTCCTGATCTCGGTTAAGGCTATATTGAACCTCTCAAATTGTTGCTACATAGCTCTCGAGGTGAAAGTAATATTTGCATCTCCCACTTGGTTGTCATCGTTACTACCTTCCTGTGACATTGTAGATATAATGATAAACCTGCAAAATAAGGTTAGTAATAACAACCTCACACACTCCCTCACTTGTTTCCCTCAAAATGATGTCACTCCCCTCGTGTTCAAGTCATGACAACGACTCCCTTAAATAAGCTCACACACTCTTGTCTTTTACCACTCAAGTGATGTCTTTAAAGTTACTTTTCGAAAATCAATTCAGCAAAACTAAGCAAACAGCAAGCAACACAAATTAATTGGAAAGAACAAGTAAATCCTAACAAGAAACGAAATAAGAAC
>JANITW010000003.1:57999861-58012874 GCA_027564335.1 Erythroxylum williamsii
ATTCTTACCTAAACAAGCTTCAAGCTCTTCAATTCTCCAAACCACTCAAATTCCTCTACCTCTCACCAACACCTACGACCTTCACTTCAACACACACACACCATTCACCATCTTCACAAGGCTTAAATTTGGTCTTGGTTGAGAATAAAGAAGGACAACAAATAGCAAGGAAAGCTTCTTGTATGGGATGGAAAAAAAATTAATCGAAGGAGGAAGGAAGGAACACCTACGGATGAAGGAGGGTTTTAACTCTCAAAGTAACCCTTTTTAAACCTTCAAAGTGAGTTTCTTATGCATTTAAGGAGAAGAGTCGAGAATGAGTGAAGGGAATAAGACAAAACCCTTAAATGCAAGAGGACATTTGTCACTTAATGGAGAAAAAGACAAAATCATCAAGTAGTACCATTTACTTTAATCCATCCACTTCTAATGGCTCTAATTACAATCCCAAATGAATGAACTCAATAATCCAGTATCGTAGGACAGACATTTTCAGTACCGAAAATCCCATCAGTCTGCCTCTTGGCAATTTTTTCGGTCTGAAAATTTTCATGAAAAATTCCAAGAAAATTCCTGAAATTTCCTAAATATATATAACACACATAAACCACTCCAAATCAATTTTTCAAACACAATTATCACACAAAATTATATTTAGACTCATATGCCGGGAAGTGTTATGAATGCAAGTACAATCATGTGCATTTGCAAAATTTACCAATCATATCCATATAGAGGCCAAAAATTTATGCATGTAAAATACACACTCACAATCCGATCCAACTTTACCATTTTATCCTTCTCATCGGTGGTGGGATGTTACAAAGTTGATCTCATAGCAGCGGGCATTGTGAAAAAGCATTTTAAGAATGATAATAAACTCTTGCCAGTTTTCAATGTTGACCCAGAATAGATGGCTAACCTTGAGATTTTGTGGCAACAATCCATCGTGGTTAAACTTTTGGATAGATAGATCTCATTCAACGTCCTCTACACTAAGATTGAGCATATTTGGTCACCGGTTGGTGGATTTGATGTCCTTGATCTTGGACATGATTATTTCATGGTGAAGTTTGATATATGTGATGTATTTTGACAAGGTAATGAGAGGAGGCCCTTGGGTAATTTTTGACCATTGTCTCTATGTTCGACCATGGACCCTAAATTTTTCAACTGTTAACTCTGTGGTAGACTCCACATTGGTTTGGGCTAGTTTTCCTGACATATCGGTTCAAAACTATGATGAAGAATTATTGATGGCATTAGCATCTGGAATTGGACGTCTGATCAAAGTTGATAGGAATACTACTCTTGCAAATCGTGGTCGCTTTGCTAGGGTATGCGTGGAGGTTGATTTGGATAAATCCCTTATAAGACAACTAGAGATTGATAGAAGACCGTATCACGTTGAATATGAAGGGCTCCATACAATTTGCTTTAGATGTGTATGGTATGGGCACAAGGATAACACGTCCTATTATGTTGGATGCTGATCATAATAAAGTTCATTCCTTCCCCGAAACAACCATGGCGAGGTCAGATAATTGCCAGGAAATAGGACACAATATTGGTGGTGGTAATCAAGGTTAATTACCCAGATTTGGCTCTTGGATGGTGGTGGAAAAAAATTTAGAAGATCAAACCACTATAAACAAGGAGATTCTGCTCCTAAAATCCCGTGCCATAATGATTATTGATTTTCTCATTTAAAGGAAGATGACTATGCAATAGATGCTCTACAAGCCTTTGCTGATTCAGGCCACGAAAATGAGGACCAGCCCACATTCACTTTGAAGTTGGATCCACAAGTGGGGATACAAAACTTGGTTGAGTTCCCAAAAAAACAGGTTATTAGTAACAATAGTAAAGGCTTTACTGGACTAATCCAGGAGACTAGAAATTTGGATAGACAAACCTGGTGAAAATTAAACTTTATAATTTGGAACTACGATTTACATTGGCCAAACTATTGATGGTTTTCTCACAACATCATCCAAAACTTCACCACTAGTTTCTCCTACCCATCGCTCTTCAGACGAGAACTTATTACAAAAGGTGGCCTCCTAATTTCGTCAGGCTTTTCAAAATACCCTTTTTCCTTATGGTCTTGTGATCTCTACTACAGCTATCCATGATACTTCCAACAAACAGCAACTTCATGGCCTTCATCATCCGACCCCGTTGATCTTAGACCGAATGTTCAGTAGCCCCTTATTAATATTGTCCCTAGTTCTTCCATATCCATGGATGAGGATGGAATGGATGAAACCCTTTCTAGCAATGGAGTGGATATGGATATGGTAACTAGTACTATCATCTGAACTAATAGGTCTCTATCCTATTATGAAGAAAAACAAAATTTTAATGATGCATAATCTCAATATTTTAGCTTGGAACTGTTGAGGAGCGGCAAATGCAAATTTTTCTTATTGTGTTAAAGAACTTGTTTAGGGCTAGAAACCAGATATTCTGATTATTGTGGAATCACATATATCAGATGTGAAAGAAGACAAGGTATCCCAGTCTCTTGGTTTTGATAATGTTGTTCGTATAGACTTTGTTGGCTTCTCAGGAGGTATCTGGTGTCTATGGAAAGATGTCTCACTTCATTTACAAATCTTGGTCTCGCATAGACAGTTTATCCATTTCTTTGTTTTGGATGGCAAGAATAATTTATGATACCTCATAATTGTGTATGCTAGTTCTTAAGCCTCTAGGAGAGTGATTTTCTGGAAGGAGATATTACATCTTCATAAGATCATTGATCGTCCCTGACTTCTCATAGGGGACTTCAATGATTATGCTTGTCCTAGTGAAAAGAGGGGTGGGTTGTTCTCTATACGAAAAACCGATATTTTTAAGAAAAATTTAGATTGGTGTGGATTGATGGATCTCGGGTTTAAAGGAGCACCTTTCATGTATAAAAAAAAACATAATGGTGTATTTTCTACCTTTGTCCACCTTGATAGAGCTTTGGGGACTTCTGATTGACGATTATTTTTCCCATAAGCATCTCTTCATCATTTACCTCAAACCCACTCTAATCGTAATCCTATTCTTTTAAGATTGAATGGTTCCATCCTGCTTGTTGCTTCAAGACCCTTTCATTTTCAAGTTGCTTGGACTTTTCATACTAATTTTCACACTGTGGTCGAAAAGGCTTAGAATAGAGATCACTCTTCTTTGTCTGAGTCTTTTAACAGTGTGAAGGAAGCTGCCCTTCGCTTTAACAAGGAAATTTTTGGTAACATTTTTCATCGTAAGAAGAGGGTTTTGACGCATCTGGAGGGAGTGCAAAAGTTACTTGTTGTTCGACAATCAGAATTTCTCAGTAACTTAGAAAAGGAACTGATTATTGAATATAATGATATTTTATAGCAAGAAAAGGTTTTTTGGTATCAGAAATCTAAAGTTTAGTGGTTGCAGCATGGTGACAGGAATACTCGTTTCTTTCATGCCACGAATATTTGTCTCTATCAAAAAAATAAGATAGAGCGTTTGCGTAACTTTGATGGATCTTAGATTGTGGATGAGTCATCTATCCAAGCTAAGGGATTAAATTTTTTTAGAATTTATTTTGTTTTATTGATGATATTACAATGCCTTTTCCTCATATTCCTAGACAACCAAAAATTTTTGGAGGACAATGCTCAAAATCTATTAGCACCTATCTTTAAAGAGGAGGCCTTTATAGCTGTTAACTTTATGAAACCTTATAAAGCACCTGGTCCAGGTGGCTTTCAACTGGTTTTCTATAAGAAGTTTGGGCATGTTGTTGGGGATTCTGTTTTTCATATGGTGAATCATGCCCTTATTATTGGATCCTGCCTAATGGAGCTTGTTGAAACTTTAGTGGTTCTCATCCCTAAAGAGAATCATCCCACCTCTATGAATCAGTTCAGGCCTATCAGCTTGTGTAACGTTAGTTACAAAATTCTCACTAAAGTTCTTGTTCAAAGAATCAGACCACTTTTGGAATCTCTTGTTAGTCCGATGCAAAATGCTTTTATTCCTGGGAGAACAACAGCGGAGCATATTATCCTCACTAAAGAAGTGGTGCATGCCATTCGTAGAACCAAAAAGAAAGCGGGTTATATTGCTATGAAAATTGATTTAGTCAAAGCTTAAGATAGAGTGGATTGCAGCAACAAACTCTAATTGATTTTAGCTTTCCTCTGCTTTATGTTTCCCTAATTATGTCATGTTTTGCAAACTCACGGTCATCTATAATTTGGATTGGTTCTCAGTTATCAACCTTTTCCCCTAAAAGAGGTCTGCATTAAGGTGACCCTTTTTCTCCTTACTTATTTATGCTTTGTATAGAAAAGTTGTCCTTGTTTATATCCAATAAAGTGATGTCTAATGGATGGACACCTATTAAGATTTCAGGAACGAGTTCCCCTATATCCCACTTATTTTTTGCTAATATGTTCTCTTATTTTGTCATGCTACCAAAAGTGATTGTATGGCTGCTCTAACTACTATACGACAATTTTGTTCTTGTTCTAGTATGGTCATCAATGCACAAAAATCTAGGACGTTCTTATCTCCTGGTGTCCTTTGTAGGTATAAGGAATCTATTCGTCGACAGTTTAATTTTAAATTCACTATAGATTTGGGGACGTATAGGTAAACCATGACTTTCAACATATTCTTGATAAAGTCCAAGGTTGTCTTCAAGGCTGGAAAACTAAGTTGCTTAATAGAGCTGCTAGGCATACTCTAGTTCAATCTACTCTCTCAACCATCCCTCTCTAATCGATGCAAACATGTTGGATGCCTTCAGGTGTTTGCCATTCTATTGATAAGGCATGCAGATCCTTCCTATGGAGTTCTTCGAGAAATGGCAAGGGGATCCATCTTCTTAATTTGGAATCGGTTTGTAGCCCCAAGAATATGGGAGGTTTAGGCCTTTGGATGGCTCGAGACAATAATATTGAAATGTTTGGTAAGCTTATTTGGTCATTAGTGCATAATGATAATAAGTTGTGGGTTAAAGTTTTGCAGGGCAAATACATTCACTATAAACCAATTTGAAGGATAACATGCCCTCTAATGCTTCATCTTGTTGGAAAGCTATTCAAAGCGCTATCCCTTTCTTGAAAGATGGTTTTGCATGGTATGTCGGAGATGGTCGTACTATTTCCTTTTGGTTTGATAAATGAGTTGGTGAAGTGCCTCTCCAACGTCTTATTCATACTATTAGCATGTAGGATCGGGATCTTACATGTGATTTACTCTCATTAGATGGTAAATGGCATTTCTTTACTGTCAGTACCGCCTTGGACCTCGAAGTTCGAAAGCGAATCTTTGCAATTCATGTGGCCCCTTATAGTACTTGTACTGATGTTTTGATATGGGGAGAAACTTCTACAGGGTCTTACACTTTTAAGTCTAGTCATGAGTTCCTTACTCATTTACCATATCCTCTTGACTCTTATAAACAATGGTGCCAAATTTGGAAGCTATACTTATCTAAGAAATTTCGATTCTTTCTCTAGCATATAAGGTGGCAATGCTTACCAACAAATTCCCTTTGCTATGATTATGGTTTTGCATAATCTCCGTTGTATTCTCAATGTGGTAAAAGCAATAAAACAACTCTTCGTGCCATTAGAGATTGTTTGTGTGCAAAGCATTTTTGGCACCAAATTCTTAGAAACGGTTTTTTTTTCTCATCTTCAATTGATGAATGGATTAACATACATGTCCTTGATACTAGTGTGTGGATCTCTTGGCACAGTCTTTTGAGGGGTTTTGTTAATTTAAATGTGGATGGAAGTGCTCTAGGTAATCCGGGTGACGCTGTATTTGGAGGTCTGATTCATGATAAGCATAGACGCTAGATTATTGGCTTCTCAGGATATATTGGTCATGCTTCTAATACTGTATCCGAGTTGTAGGCACTTCTGCATGGTTTAATTTTGGCTTAGGATCGTGGCTACCGAAAAGTGATTGTTGAGTCTAATTCTTAAGATGTAGTTAATCTTGTGATGAATTCTTGCCCCTTCACATCCTATGTTTATTCTTGATGGGGACATCAAGATGTTGATTACAAGAGATTGGTGACTCCAACTCTTCAATGTGCAGATTCCTAACTGAACAAGGTTCCTCAACTATGACTCAATGGTTTCTTTAGGAGACTCCAACTCCGAGGCTTCGATTGTTACTTTAAACTGATCAAAGATTAGTGGCCTTCTTGAGGCATTAGTCCTCGCTTGTTTCTTGTATCTATCTGACAAAAAAAATTAGATGTAGTACCAAAATAAAATTAGGACACACTGATTTATATTAATGTTGTCCTAGGATTTATGATATTCATTAATATTGCTTAAAGTTATAGAAAAATTATTTATTGCTTATGCTATAATCTCTCAATCTAAGTCATCCTATTTCTTGATTAATGCGGTTGTTGATAGAGTTTGTATTAATCAATTGAACGATCACTTAATAATAACTTGTCTTACATGTCTGTTCTGAAATGTTTGTGCGTCATTGCATCGAACAGATGCTATCACATTAAAAGATGGACCTAACCGTCTTTGTATGGAGTGGCGACATGTTTTTTTTTAATCCAACAAAAAGACTCTAACCCCAAAGCGCAGGTGAGTTGGTAAGGGACTCTCCTGGCTTAAGTGAGGTCACTGGTTCGAACCTCCCTCATGTATGCAGCCGTTTAAAACTTGAGACCAGAGCTTTGCCTCCCACAAGGAACCTACCCAGCTCGAGTGGGGATTAGTCTGGGTATGGATGGCTTAAAGGTGTCTTCTCATAGTTGGGACCCTCCTAAGACACCTCGTAGGTAACAAAAAAAGGACTCTGTGTGTGGGACTATTATTGTGTGCATAGGCCTACCATTGGAGTTGTAAACCATAAGTTTTACTAAACAAAGTATTAGACAATTTTGTTTTTGATTGGATATTTTTAACATCCAATGATAATTGAAGAAAGGTTTTTGTGGACCCACTATTAAGATTTGTGTTGCATTAATTGTTTACTGCATTTGTATGAAATCTAGAAAAAGTTATTCATGTTGGTGGGCCTACCATGGGAGGCTTTAAACGTTATAAAGCATAATTGTCAATCCAATTGTAAGTTTCAAGAGTTCAGGGCCGATGTTTCTTAGGCAACACCTGTTCCATCTTTTATATTCCTGTAACAGTAGAGAATAGATAGAGAGTGATCAGACGACGTTGTAAGTAGTGGTTCTGTATAAGCATTACAATGTTTTGTTATAAAGTAGAATATTTTGGGGTTAAAATGTAGGAAAACTATGACTTCTTTATTGAAAAGTCAAAAAAGCTGAATATGTATACAACCAACTACATTTTGGTACTTTGGTAATAAATGAATATGCATATTAAAGTGTTAATTTTGGAGTTTACATAATGATCTTTTAACATTATAGTTAAGTTCCAAATTTTATGTATACTTAATTAAATATTTACTGCATAGGAAGCTTGATAGTCACCAAAGTGATCTTATTTGAAAGATATTTAGATATTTAATTATATATTCTTTCAATTGTTCATATTATATGAAGCTAATAAATGACATAAACGATGAACTAAACAATTGAGATTATTAATTATAATGCTAGAAGATCACCTAAAGGTGGATCATTGCTAATAATTAATAACATTAGACTTATCGATCTACTTAGTGACTATATTTGTATATCTAAAGATAACATGCATATTAACTTGAGTATGATTAACTGTCTATTAAAGGTTATATATATTTTTTGTTAGCATTATTATGGATTAAGAATATGTATTTACTTATCACCCAAAGGTGAACTTAAATATATATATTAAAGTTTATTATTGTCTAAATCTATTAATTGTACTCAAAGCATTAATGTGTGAGTTTATGTTTATGTTTGCAGTTTCTAATAATTTGTTAGTTATGGGCAATGATTTGATCAAGTTCAATAAGCTAAACTACGTCGATTGGTTTGAGCAAATATAATTTCAGTTGAGTATTATGGATAATGACTTGACATTAGTTGCAGAGAAGCTTGCAACCATTAGTGAGACTAGTACACATGGCCTTCATCTGCAAAGCCCTAACCCAAATTAATCAATTTTCACTGTAGTACAATAGGCTTACACGATGCTATTATAGAGTCGACACCACTCACTTCTTGATGCTATCCACTCATACTTGCCCCATTGAAAGTTATCTCACACCTAATAGCATGGTCACCTTATGCTAAAACTCTACAACAATATTACTGGTTAACTCTTATAGATGTATAAGCAATTCTCAAAACTTAAAAATGTCAAAATGATTACAACTAATGAACACATTCAGATATAAGACTAAAGCTTATAATATCCAATTGTAATATGAAACTTAAATCCTCACCTTAGTCCAAATACAATACTTTTGGTGAAAAAATAGAAATATCAACAACAAGAAAAAATGGTTGCTTGCTATAACACTTACATGTTTGCTTAGTAGATAACCAAAACATAATAATAGATAACATGTGATAAGGAAAATGACACAAAATAACAACAAAATTGTGTTGCAAATTGAAAGTGGAGGTTCAGAATGACAAGTGTTAAAACCAAACAAAACATTCACTTGACATATTTTTTAGGATTGATATATTTTTCTTTAATTATATCAAATACAAAATAAACCTAACTTTTAACTATTATTAAGTAATAAATTGTGGGCAGTGATAATTATTACTTACCGGCCACAAACGATTTTTCCATGAACAAAATAACCAAACCTCTTCGGCTTACAAAAGGTCTTCTATAAGCCTATAACAAAGTGAGTGAGTATATCCAAAGTTGAAAGCCCACCAAGTTAAATAAAAACTCCCTCCTTTTTTTGAATTTGAACTATGCTATCATAGATTTTTTTAATGTAAATACATAATAACAATTTAATACTATAATTTAACTACCAAATTAGACACAACCTGTCATTTTGCAATTATTATCTCACTCCTAGGGTTTTTGGAAATTTCAAAATCAGCATTCTAAACTCGTTAGCTGCTCATAGTTCAACCATAATTTTAGGAAGTCATCCAATAATTCTATTGTGAACCTTTTTAACTAATCATTAAAGAAACCCATGCATAGCAACCACAAAACCATCATAAGAACATATAATTAATCACGGAAGCAACCAAAAGTTGCAGTCAGCAAAATCATTGATGTATTGCTTATTTATCTCCAAAATCTTGCCTTCTTTAGCATTCTATCTAATTTAGGATTCCTTCATTCCATATTATCTTAACTTCCAAAAATACCACATATCCTAAGATAGTGAAATCCTACACCAAGTCAACTTCCTTATCACAAAAGATGGACCAAATATATCAAAATACAAATAATGCTAAAAATAAAATATCTTAACAATCTCCCTCTTTTTATCATTATTGGTCATACTAAAATCTCTCCCTGAATAGAGAAATGATAACTCCACATGAAATAAATGATCATGATAAAAGATAAAATTACAGTCATCTCCTCCTTAGGACAAATCAATGCCAAAAGAAGCTAATAATCATTTAAAGAAGCAAAATGAAAAACTCGTTGTGTCCACATGAGAATGGCTTCAATTCAATCAATTTCAGTAAATAAGGAGGCATAAGTATCAACATATCATTAATCACTTCAAATCCATCCTCATAAGATTGATCCCCAATTAAATTCACAAACCTTAAAAATACATTCAACAAATTAGGATAAAACTTAATCAATCTTCCCCTCACATAAACCATATGAAAACATGTATGAAAGTATAAAGCATTATCATCCAACACTCTTTTTTTAAAAACTTACTTTAATAAGCTTCAAAGTTGTAAAGAACATAGTCCTAGTGCCCTACGAAGAGATTCAAACCTGATGAAGTCAAGAGGTTTTATAAAAATATCAGCTAGTTGCTTCTCAGTTGTTACATAGGAAAGAAGTGCAACTTTAGTCTCCAGTAGCTCTCGAATGAAATGATACTTCAAATCAATATTTTTGGTTTTTGAATGCTGAACTGGGTTTTTGGAGATATTTATGGCACTCTTATTATCACATATGACAGTTAAAAAATCTTAAGCAGCTCCATAAACTTTCAACATCTAGAAATTATCCACTGATTTTTTTCTGCTTACTATACAATGTCCTTATTGGTTTAACACCTTGCATTCATCATTGGTGAACTTGATTAATAGCCCATCATCACAAAGTTGACTAATTATCATCAAGTTAGCTTCTAAACCATCCACATGAAGCACATTTTCGAAATAAGGCAATCCATCCACGTAAAGAGTTGTTCTACCAATCACCATTGCTTTCTTCCCATCACCGAATGTAACATGACCATCCATACAACTTTGATAATTCATCAAATAGCTTCTTTCACCTGTCATATTCCTTGAACACCTGCTGTCAAAGTACCATCCATTTTGAGAAGCATCACACATAGATTTAAGAGCTATAAGTGCTTGTGGTTGATTCTTTCTAACCCAAATCTCTTTTGGTAGCTTTCTTGCTAAAAGTTCTTCTAAGAATGTCTGAATTTCTATTTTGAGCATTATGGAATAGCATTTGTAGCAAGTTGTAACAATTTGGCCTTAGTGACCCTATAAACTAAAAAATTGACATATAGGCACGAACTTTTTGTTTCCTTTTGAAATTTCTCCTTGTTTCTTTGACAAATCTAATTTTCCCATTTTGCTCATTATTCACCTTAGAGCATTCACTTTTATATCCAACAAATTGAAAATTCCCTTTGTTTTTGCCAATTTCTAGCAATCCGTCTAACTTCTCGGTACTGTCATTCATTATTCTTATTTCTTTCTCTGTATTGATCAGCTTTAGCTTAGTTTCATCAAGTTCATCTTTTGTTGACAACAACATCATCTTTAGATCTTGAATAACATCTTTCATGGTAGAATTATCCCTTTTTAACTTCTCATTTTGTTTACATGTCTTCACCTATTTTCTATACATTAGTTCATAGTCCTTGCAGATATCTTCCTTTTGAATTTTGAATAATTGTCATCACTATCACTATCTGAATTAGAGTTTAATATCGAAAATTTTGATTTTCATCCTGGTTTCCCTTTTCTCCTTTTAAGAGTGTTACACATTTCACTTGCATATGCTTGAAACCTTGACACTCATAACATCATATCTTCTTTGCCTTCTTTTCACCTTTTTGAGCTTTTGCTTCTGTTTGAAGTTAATGTTGGATCAACTCCCACCATTCTATCTAAACTCAAGTCTATCTTTCTTCACCTTCTTCATCCACTTGTTGAAATTTCTTGTTAGCAATGCCAGATCTTCATATTCATCTGAATCGTCTCCTAAATAATGCACATATTTAACAACTTCAGCTTGTAAAAAAATCCTTTATTCTTCTCATGCTTGTCTTTCAACAAGTTCATCTCGAATTTTGTGAGAATTCCAATTAACTTATCTAAATGATGACTCATTAATTTCATGATCTTCTTTCTTTAGTATAAATCTAAGAGGCAATGATCTTAAGCTTTTTTTGACAAGTTTCATATTTAAGTACTTCTTATCAAGTTGATATGCTTGATTGGTGAAATCACGCAATCGCTCGGGAAAGTCTCCAACTGTTTCACCTTTCTCCATCTTAAGCTCTTCAAATCTAGTAGCCAACATTTGAAGTTTTGATGCTATCACTGATTGTAATCCCTCACGTATGGTTTGTAATGTATTCCAAGCTTCTTTTATTGATTCACATGTTAATATCATACTGAAATGTCCTTCAGTTACAGCACTGAAAATTGCATGTATTGCCTGAGAGTTGCCAAACGCTCTCTCTATTAGCCCTTGTCTATTTAGACAAATCTTTAGGTTCCATTTCATTCTTTTCATCAGTTGTCATAGGATAAGTCCAACCTTTCAACATAGGAGTCCAGGCTTTAGTCCTTTGTTCTTGAATAACCACTTACATTCTTGATTTCCAAGCAGGATAGTTAGAGTCATCTAGTAAAGGTGGCCTAATGATTGGTACCCCTTCTTTAATAGCCATTAGTGTGAATACTGATCTGCACTAACTTGACACACCGAGTATTGATTAGGTGAATAAAGCTATGATATCAATTGAAAAACCTAAAGGTAGAAGGTCTGCAAAATTTGTATTTTGTCGCAGCTGCTTCAAACTAAGATTTACTATTGCTTATCAGAAAATAACTAGGTTAGCAACAATGATTTTCAGAATCTGATCATAAGTAGAAAAATTAAAGGTGCAACAAATAAATCAATACTAGAATTCGCTAACGCAAATTGACACACATGACTTGCTTCTGTGGGGCCCTCACCTAGATTAATTTACTTTCATTATACAAGAAGTTTACATAAGGCTATTACAGAGCCGACATCACTCAGTCTTTGATGTTATCCAATCATACTCATACCCTTAAAAGTCATCTCGCACCTAATAGCATGACCATCTCATGCTAACCTCAATAGAGGATTTTGAAACAACGAATGATAGCAAAGATAAAAATATCTCAAGTGATTAAATCAAGAATAACATAAAGAAAAGGCACTTGAGTCAAGGAAATACTCCCCTATATGTGCAGTCACATTAAATAGGAATGGAAATGGGGCGGATTTGGGGCAGATTATGCGATCCCCGTCCCCATCCCCATTTATAATTTCGTTCCCCATCCCCGCCCCATCCCCATCGGGTTTTTTTTTCAACCTCCATCCCCAACCCCATCGGGGAATAACATCCCCATACCCGACTCATTTTCCCGTTGGGGATGTTATTAGCTTTAAAAATATTATTTTATATATAACATATTTATATTGCTACGCTTGAAATGAAGAAAGAACTGCAATTTTTAAGAAATATTATAATGTATAACAAAAACATAAAATAGAAATAAATTGTTAACCATTGTAGAAAAAAATAGCATTGTCTAATGCAAATAAAAAAAACAAAAAGTCTTCAAAGCCATCCATAAAACTATTGATCTTCGCAACAAGAATTTATTTAAGCACCTCCCTGTAAAAAAAATA
>JANITW010000003.1:58047025-58058707 GCA_027564335.1 Erythroxylum williamsii
TGACTATTCTTTTTTAAAATTTAAAATGAAAGCACATGAATCTCATAATAAATTCATTAAATCTTAGATTTACGGTTTTTGTACCATTTATTGCTTCTTGTAAATATGGTGAATTAAAAACATTTAAAAGAATATATAAATGATAAAACTATCTAACTCAAGCTCTTTTGCATTTTAAATCAAAGTTAATTCATATAAATATATCATGTTATAAATTAAATTAAATCAATCCATACAATATTAAGCAATAGGGTTTTTCCTATCTAAATATAGAAAAGTATTTAGCTACAAAGCACAAAATGACAAAATCAAAACAAAAAAATCACAATAGAAATAAATTAAGATGAACTCTCGATTTCACAAAAGATTTTATCTTTTAGGATGATGTTTGAATGTTGATTCTCCATGAAAAACAACTTAGAATTGACCTCAGGATGATTTTTGAATCTTGATTCTCTACGAAAAACGACTTAGAATTGACCTTCCAAGGGTATAGAAGTCCCCTAATAGCTAACCATATCTTTTGAAGAGAAAAAGATGTCTCTAGCAAATGTTTTCTCTAAAATTTGGCTAATATCTTATGAAAATTATGGTTTCCACACTTCAATACATTTTGCTCCACCTAAGAAGCAATCTAAGACATGGCCATAACCCAACCTATAGAGGTCATTGTTTCTTCCAAGTTATGAAAATGACCTCTTGCATGACCATATCAATAAATTGTTGATTTCACTACCATCCTTGAAATTAGTACACAATCTTTAGCATGATCATGTCATTAAACAATAGATCTTTTTTATTTTTTGATTTATAAACTGCCTCATACACAATTGTGGCTGTTGAATGTGTTGTAGTTGATATATTTAATATTCGAGCTAACACATAAATATGGGGTCAGATCATGTTCCTTACAGAATTATAATTTCTTCATACTTTTTCTTAGAATGGCCTTCAATTTTTGATAATATCATCCTAAAATTTTAGTAGTTAAGGCAATAATGTCAGTGGTAGAGGAGTACCTATAGTATTTCAATCAATTCTCATTATATACCCCATACCTATTAGCTACTAAGAGAGATAAAGAGGTTTATAAAGGGGATTCAAGTCAAGTCAATGCACCCAGTGTATAAGGCTCCCCGCTTTGTGGGGTTTAGAGAGGATCATAATGTATGCAACCTTTCCTTTGTATTTTTGTAAAGAGATTATTTTCATGATTTGAATATATGACTTTATGGTTTCAATTACATTTATAAATCATTAGTAGTGCCTCTTATTGGATATTTAGTTGAGACCATGATTGGGGTCAAGATTATTCTTATGAATACTATATAGGTATCAGTATCGAATTTTATTCTCGAATGACATTTTATCAGTATTGGTCAATATCGAGTATCGTTTCAGATAATTTTTTAAATTTATAAAATAGTCCCTAAGTTTTTTTAAATTACAAAATAGTCCTTTAATATATTGTACTGTATAATTTATAATTTTACATCAACTCTATCTCCAAAAATCATAATAATAGAAATTTAGAATAAAAATTATTTATTTATTTTTAGTAACATTATTTTTCACATATTTCATATATAATAATAATAACCACGGTTAATATAAAAAAGATGATTTATTCATCATATAAACAAAAAAATTAAGAACAATACAAAGTATTTAAAATATTACAATTTCATCATCTAATAAATAATAATTACATCTAAATATCAAATTAAAAGAATAATAAACATCCATAACTCTCTAACACTTGTAATTTACCATAAGAGTTCGGGCTGAATAACCAACTAGAAGTGAAAACTGAATAAAAATATTTACAATTATAATGTATATATAAAATTTAACATCTATATCAAACGTATGTGAAATTAAAAGAAAGATAAAAACAAAATCTTAGAAATTCATTCAATCGAATGTCCGTTAAAACTACATTGACCTCTATTCTCATTTAGTACAAAATCTTCATCATTGAAAAGAGCTTCATCATCACCGTCATTCAAATTTATTGCATCAAATGACATGTCAATACTTTGTCATCTAAGATTATCTTCCAAGTGACTCTTATCTATCAAATTTGGTTTATTAGAAACTCAATCTATCAAAAGATCAATATTATTGATGTAAATTGGATCTATTGAACTACAGGTTCTATTAAGAGTCCTAGTGAACAAAATATTAAATAATTAGAAATTGTAAGAATTTATATCTAACTTGATAATGATAATAACATACCTTTTTTAAGCTTTAAATTTTATCTAAAAAAGATCAAGTCATTCAATCTTTTGTGCTCCAATATATTTCCTATCTTGGAATGATGAATTCAAATGTTTTTCAATTCCTTTCACACCCTGCTGCACTCACATATTGACTTAGAATTTGAATTACAAAAGTTTACAATTCTAGAAGACCACTTCCAAATTTGTCCCTCCAAGGAACTCTAAGTCGTAAGACAATAAAAGTAATGCTATAAACAAAATTAAATGATGATTAATTTTCAATAAATAATAAAAGTAAAAAAAAATTGGATTAAGTTTGTCTCTTTGATGAATAGCAATTGACATTTCAAAATCACCGAAAGCCTCCTTATAAATCTTCATTTGTGAGCTAGGAGATCTTGCATCATCTCATGGGCAACAGTTGTTATAATAGTTAATAATATCCCCTGTTAACTTCAAATTTTTTTTTTTTGTAAAACTTGGTTTGAAATAGATACTAGGAATAAAAAATGCCCTAGTTGTAACCAACGGAGAGTAAAGTTATCGTTTCCATCTCCAGTTGATAATTGCAAAATAAGGTGTGTATAAAGAAGGTCTATTTTTTAGATTAGCCTTGATTGCCTCCTTCGCCCTCTTTATATCATCGTAACAATAATCCATTGTTGCCTTTTCATCACTATTAGCCAGAAAAAGTATCTTCACTAAAGGCTAACAAACTCAATTAACAAATTAATATTGGGACCAAAATTCACAACCTTAGGAACTCCTTTAGAGCTTGAGAGAATTGAGGAAAGTGAGAAAAATGGGATGGAAGAGATCCAACCTTCTGGAGTTGTGAATCCAATGTTGGTAGACAATACGACTCAAACACAATCCAATGGGAAGGAAGGGCAAATCTTACGGACTAGAGACAATTCATCCCAACCAAAAGAGAGTAGTCAGATGGAGGCTCCTCTGCAAAGTAAGGAGACTAATGCTGCAAAACCAGTAAAGGAAAGAAAGGACACTGATGGCCAGGTAGGAACAGAACAATGTAGAGTATGTGTAATTGGAGAAATTCACAAGGCAATGTAGACTATGGATGCAGAAGTGGAGAAAATGGAAAAGAACAAGAAGCAATCTAATAGTAATCAACTAGTTGGTTTGAGGACTGAACAAGTTGTCACACATATCTTCCAAGGAAGACAACTCTTGACAATTTCATTGTAGACAATGTGAAAAATATAGATAGTGGTGCGAATGATTTCACCTCCTAATATTTGAAACATTATCGGATGGATTGGGCTAACATGCTGACTCCAGTTGCAACTGTTAAGCAAATTGAGAATGAGGGGATCGGGGATATCGAACAATCAGAAGATGACGATACCCCACTAGCTGTAGGCCATGTCCCAAACATCCCTGGTGATTTCTAAGTGCATTCCAAATCTGCAAAAAAAAAATACTAGGAAGAAAAAGCAAAATCCCAAATACTAGAAATGTTGAATAAGCTTTCCTATGAAGATTAAACTTCAATTATGCCTATAATTGTTTCCTATTGTTGTCTATTATACAAATAGTCATATTTAGGGAGTTTTTGTTCTTGGGTCATATTGCATTATGGTAGGTTTAAAGCCTTGAAATGGTTGTAACATTGATTTAGTTTAACTATAATTTAAATTTTTTCATTTTTTAAAAAAATCTACAATCTATCATTAGACCTAGCATGCTGAAATACAACCTACTTATTACTTGTAAACATTTGTCTCAAATATTTCTTTATCATAATAAAAAATTAAAGTGATAAGAAATTTGCTGCAAATCTTGTAATAGCAGGATGATAAAAATTCCTACCATTTGTGAAATCCTTTCTCATTAAATTTAAGACACATATGGATAATTATATATGAACTTGGTCACCTTTTTTGCTTTCTATATAGTCTAATCAATACTAGGAAAACACCTAGCATCTCCTATCTTTTCTAACATCAATTCAATGCAATATTCATCCTAAAGAGTTCAATAAAAAGAATTATACTTACTTCGCATTCTTCTTCCAATTGCTTTATAAGCGGAATTACTGTCAGTAATGAACTAGATAATTTTTTGGCACAAATTTATTCACAAATTCACTGAATATTTTAAATAGAGTATCAATACTCCTAATAAGGCCAGATGCATTAATAGACTTTAAAAACATTGAGCTCTTTGTAGAATAAACCAAAAAAATTAATAATTAGTTCATATCTTCTATTTGTCAAACTATCAGACATGATTGAATACCTAAAAATAGCCCAATTCATTCTTCTTTCATCCAAATAACTTCTAATTTAATAAACATAGCTACTTAAAAGTTTGTCTTTATAGTTCTCAATTGAATGAGCTTTATATCTTGGACCGTAAGAGGTAATAATATTTATTATAGGTTGATAATAATAAAACTAGGAAGCATCGAATGCTATACATGAATCACACCACCATCTAGACATTGTTATATCCACATTATGAGATGCAACTTTTGATTATAAGGCACTACGAATTGAAGGTTAAGTTCTAAGAATTGTTTGTGGTGCAAAAGAATTAGAAACCTATCTTTTTCTTTTCCTAACATCATGTGAAACATTTACTTTTTGTTGGATAGGAATATTACTACCTTAAACATTCACAGTATCATCCTGAACACCAACAAACAAACTTCCACTACTAATTTCATAATTCAATCTCTACCTTCTATCTTTCTCTTGCGATACTCTTCAGCCAAAGTCTTCATTTGCCATTTTGTATCTTGACTCACTTTTTTATAAGACTCTACACCACCTTTGACCCAGGCTAAATGCTCCTTTAATCTGGTGATTCCTTCACCATTCAGTTGCTTGTTACAAAACAAGCAAATGGTATAGTTTTTCATTTCTAGAACCAATTTAGCATGAGCCAAAGTTGGATCATTGTATCTTCCAGAAGTGGTTGAATTATCAGCAGTACTTGAACTTCCTTTCATTTATCTATAAAAATAAATGAAGACATATATCAAAATTAACTTAATACCATCATATCAAAATAAAGAATGCGTTATTTCATTATCAACTACTATCACAAAAAATGTATTGTTTAACTTAAAATTCCAAACTAACACAAAAGTATATACATCTTATACACAATTACACAATACATATATACATCTTAAATAATATAACTCATTTTGTATGATTAAATCATACAAAATAATCATACAAAATTCAATTTCATCTAACACAAATCACTAATAAGTAAAAAACCAACAATTCAAGTATTCAGTATTGTAACACTCCACTCTTGTAAAACACGTATCTGACGTCCTGAGTGATGTCTGAGTACGTACCCTACAAGGGTGGCATGCTAGAACCGTCACTCAATAAAACACTCGAAACTCATTATAAATTTATCAAAAATATAAAACGCGTACACGGAAATCAATATTCAAATTTAGCCCATACTTTTATTTCGTAAACATTGCAAAATAATTATTATTACACTTTAATAAATCTCATTTGCAACACATCTCCAATTTCAAAAGTCTAATGATGTAAATCTTCGAAACCTGAAAAATATTGCAAATTTTGGGTGAGCTTTTGCAAACTCAGTGAATGACCACCCTTGATGGCTCACTCAATCACATAACACATCATATCATGGTTTCACATAATTCACATCACTTCATTTAACATATAGCATCACATTCAGAGTAACAAAACCAATCATTTCAATCATTTTAAAATACACATATCATTTATAATGCAATGCACATGAGACTCACTTTCATTTATTACTTTGTTGTGATCGAGTGTGTTATATCCCTTAATGGATATCGAGCTGTATCAGATAATATCCCATATCTCTTAATAAATACCGGGTACATTTACAACTGAACATGAGGTCCTTTTTCACTTTCTGAGTTTTAAGCTCTTTTTTAGTGGCGATTCTAGTCATAACTACCTTTATCTTTCATGCATTCATGAAATGGAATGCATCACATTAACCAATCGCATGATTTTAGATCTAGAATCACTTTTATTCATCATCAGACCTTGGTTCGGCATTCAACAATTAAGTTGAGAAAACACATACTTCTTTCATATTCACATACGAAGAGTACTTCAATGTTCTCACATTTTACAAGCTCCTCAGACATTCAATGTCCGGAATCTACACATTCACATCAATCATATTTGCATTGCATAATAATCATATCAATAGTCATTCAATGCCGAAATTGAAATCAGAAAAAACAAAGAAATAAGATCATCTAGGTCGACTCATAATACGCTCCAGATTAGCATTAGGTTTTATGATCTGGAAATGTCTGAATGTAGACGTTTATCTTGCACATCCATAATATGCAATACACAAGTTGCACACACATTAATAATTGCACAATTATAAGTATTCCTTTATGCACAAATATATATATGGAATAAGTACAATGATGCTCAATGGCAATCCCGGTTATATTATCAAATTTCACATCTTATAAACATTCTCATTTTTAGTATTATTTGTTTTCATAATATCCAATTCTCATTCACTTTTACTAGATACTCATTACTCATCTCCTTTGAATCATAACTATAATCATATGAACATCTTCATTTCATTATACTCATACCTTTGGTACTTTAATATCAACAATTCACTCATTAATGTTATTCTAGCATTATAAGATCAAACATTATCCAAACTCCCATTTCTTCTTATAACATCTCCAAAATTTCAAACCATCGGGACTATTTTCTATGAACATTTTGACAAGGAAAATGAAGTAATTTGGCAACACTTCCTTATAAAAAGTTGTTCTCATATCTCTTCAGTTTCTAATGACACCAAGATCATTCAATTAGAATTAGTAATTTGAAAGTTATACCCTCAAATATTTTCGGACTGTTCTTATATTAGAAAAGTGCCTTGTACGCAAATTCCATCCAGAAATTGAGATTCTTAGGGACTGAATTAAAATTCGATTTCTCTAGACAATTTGTATTCCTATGTCTCTAGTTGACTTCAAATTAAAAATCATTCCAATTAGATAATTACAGAACAAGATATTGTTAAAATACTGAAGTATGTTTAAGCTGTGTAGGGAAAGTTGGCCGCGACAAAGCTAGGAGTTAGCAGCGGCGAACTTCTCCTGAAAGGAAAATTCCTCGTGAAATCCTACAAGTTGGCAACGGAGAACCAAAGAGTTGGCTACGACGAACTTTTCTTGAGAGGAAATCCTGCAAGTTGACCGCGATGAACTTTCACGGAAGCACAATCAGAACTCAGCTTCCAATTTTTCATATTCTAACTCTTTACTTACTACATTCACTACCTTAATCTTGTATATCATTTCTAATTCAATTTCTCCTCATTTTCTCATCATTCTAACTACACTTCAACTCAATATCATCCATAAATAAATTATAGTCCATGATTAATCACGAACACTAATAACAGAATATACACATTCATCATCAACTTATAACACATATTCAACTTTATTTGCACTTTCATTATACTTTTAACTATCACCTTAATTCTTCCCATTTCAAGATACTACATTTTTTTTTCTTTAACTTCAATATGAACAACTAATGATCTACGTTTTTATACATCAAAAATAGAACATATGAATATCCATTCACAAATCAATTTTTTTGCACTTCATTTTACATTCATTAAGGAACTCTAAAACATCTCTATATCAATTCATGAATCATTAATCATCATCCATGTAAAAACAAAACATGAATCTACCACATTCCTCATTGACGTTTTTAGCATGTACACTTCCTCATTTCATGAACATTTAACCTCTAACTATCCTCAAACATGCATCATTCATCAAAGCCATGAAGACTAATAGGTTACTTACTTGATTTACCCAAGGCTTCTTAAAGAATCTCCAAGAACCTTAGCTCCTTCAACATCCACGAAAATCAACTTTCAAGGTGAAATGGGTTGGGTCTTTTAGCAAAAAGAAGGAGAAGATAATGAATCTTGAAGAAACAAAGTGAAGGAGTTGGATAAAAATCATCATGATGAGGGTGAGAGTGAGTTTCATAAGTGAAGAAGATAAAGACAAAGAAAAAGAAGAAGAAGATGGGGAAATGGAGCATATGTCTTGAATGGGTAAGTAAAAGACCATGGAATGGTCTTTAATTGGGTAAAAGAATAGTAGGTGATGAGGGTAGTGACACTTGTCACTTTCTTATGGTCTCACTTTTAGTCTTTTAATCTACTAGTTCATTTGTCTCCAATTTTCAACCCCAGTTTTCAATAACATATGTCATTAAATCTTAATGTCACAAATTAAAATTTCTACTACCATTTGACATTTATTTCTACCTCTATTCATCAATTATTCTGTCACTTGACAATTTTCTTAGTTCAAAAATACCCTTAAAATTTTAGAAAATTATTAAATTTTCACCAAAAATTTTGAGCCAATAATTATACTCTCCAAATCAATTCTTAACACATACAATTCGCAATTCTCAATTCTCAATATAATCACATTTATAAATAATTACACCAGGAATATGTCAATGAATGCATGTACAATTATTTTAATGTGCATAAGTTCAATATTCACATGTATGTGCGTATCATATAATATATGAGCATGAAATGTATTTTCTTCCAATCTCTCACTATTATTTCCTCAATTACCAAAATCTAGATCTCTAGCCCTTAGTAAGGGAACGAAATGTTACAACTATACACAATTACGCAATAGACATATACATCTTATATAATATAACTCATTTTATATGATTACATTATTTAATCATAAACTAAAGATATACACTCACATCTATAACATATTTAACTTCAACTATAATTCACAACCATAAGTTTATAACTTTATGTAATCTCATGATTCAACTATAAACTAATGTATTATGTTTATTAATACAATTCAATTTGTAATGCTTATAATTATTTTGTTTTCTTAACTAATGTTAATCAACATTGTTAATAAAATCCTAATCCCTACTTTAATTTAGCAATCTTTCATTCTCTAATTTTAATCAACATTCTTAGTTTCTTGTTCAAGTTAACTCCATAATGAAGAGTTAATATACACTATATTCAAATTTCTCCCACATAATTCAACAATAAACAATATAAAAATATAAACATTTAATTTTCTTAACTTAATTACACATATTAAATGATTTAATTATATATTAAATCTTATATTTAAATGATTAATCATATGTTAAATAATTTTTATATACAATTAATAATTAGTAAATTGTATGTTTTATATAAATTAATTAACAACTTAACGACTTAATGCATTAATTTTGAAATTGACAATGCCAAAATTATATTGAAATGACTTAAATTACGATGAATTGAACTAACTCACACAAATAATTTCATTTTTCAAACTCAAATTTCCCAATTTATACAAATAATTTCAACAATTCTATCTTTCAAACCATTAACGAAATACACATGACACAATCAAAACACAATGTTATTGCAATTCAAAGTAAAAAAAATACACCAAAAATACCAAAAATTTCAATTAAGAGTTGGGTAGATTCGATTTAGTTTATGTCAAGTCAGGCCAGTTTGAATATAAAAAATTAAAAATCCAAATCTACTTTCAGATAACAATCTGTCCAATTTTAAAGATTTAGTACTGGCCGTTATCAAACAAAAGGATTTTTTGTACTAGCTAGTACCAAAAAAATTTAGTACAATTTTTTGGTTGGTACGGCATGAAGTCCAAAATTTTGGTCAAGATAATATAGTCAAGAGATATGAAAGGTCGTGATAGGTGACTAAAAAGAATATTTAAGAGAAATTTTGTTGGTCAATAAGTAGATGGTGACACATCTTAAAAAATTCGCTCCGGTCGAATTTTCTCAAATTAGGGTTAGTAGGATTTGTAGGAAGATGACAATATAGAGGTCAGTTTTGTTGATATCGTCATAGTTTTTACTAATTAAAACAATCCAATGCAAATCCCATAGTTTTTACACGACAAAACGGTGCTTACTGGAAGAAACAAGGTCATATCTAAGGCAAGTCTCAATGGGGGGTTCCGTGGGAAGTTTAACCACCACAAATAGTACCAGATTGCACATGTCACATAAACAAGAATGACTTGACTTGCCCCTCACAGATAGCCTAGCGATAGAAAGGGGGAGAAGATTTTGATAGAGATCGTGTAGGTTTGAATCTTGAGAGGAGCAGCTTCTATCTGAGATGATATAATTCCCTTAGTAATGATGACCTATTTTTTGAGTGCAGGTATTTCTGATACTGACTAGAATCAGATCCGGATTTATCCATCTATAAATCTAAATGGGTAGCTCATAAGTCTCAAATAATCTGGCCAAATCTGAACCCTGAGTTATCAAAAAAAAATAAAAAAAATGACTTGACTTGTTTTTAATAACCAAATGAAATTTATGGTATTCCTGTATAGTTTTGTCCTATTTAAAAATTTTCGTAGAAAATTCGTATTAACAGCTATCTATTATTTATGGATTTACATATTTATTATTTTCTTTCTTTACAAATTAAGGACATCTGTATCTTGATGAGGTGAGAATATTCAAAGGAGGAAATCACGCGGAAAAGTAAAAGCATAAGCAGGGCGACTGGTCACGGTGCTGTGTGGCAAAGCTCTTCTTTGTTTGCTTAAAGTGCAGAAGATCGGAACCTAAGCATGAAACGTACATGTAAATAGAAGATTTACTTCTTTCAACCGTCCTTTCACCTCCGCTCAAAACAAGTTAAGTTCATAGAATTTCAGGGACTTCCACCATTCGGTGCAAGATGAGAATCAGTCCTTCTGAAAGCCCGCTCGTATTCGTTTTCTTTGTCTTTCTGTCCATGAAAATGGCGATGGCGAAGAACAACACAACAATTCCGGTGAATGTAGGAGTCATTCTGGACCTTGATATTGAGGTGAATAAGATGGCATTGAGCTGTATTAACATGTCACTTTCAGACTTCTACGCCCTTCATGGTGGTCAATATAAGACCAGGCTAGTCCTCACCATCAGAAACTCCAAGCAGGATGTTGTTGGAGCAGCTGCCGCAGGTTTCATTTCATCATGACTTACTTTCACTATTAGTTTGGTGTTGTTTTATGCTCTTAATCGTGGCTCATATGAGTTTGAAGGAGAAAGTAATTGACACCCCTGTTATGTTGGATATCAGAAGGAAGGAGTTTGAATAATTAGCTTAAATTTATAATTGGAAGTTCGAAGTTTCTTCTTCTTTCAAGGAGTAGAAAAAAATATTCTTATAGGTCCCGTCCGCATTACATTTTCGCAGGCGTAGTTCATCAGCTAACAACAGTTGTCTTACTTGTCTGTTAGAAGAACTTTGATAGAGATTACTATAACTTAGCAGGAAACTAATGACTTAAATCTACAGGAAACTAAGTGTCTATATATATATATATATATATATATATATTGAGCTTGATGCATAC
>JANITW010000003.1:58557476-58577066 GCA_027564335.1 Erythroxylum williamsii
AAGTAAATTTTGGGAGCGTTTTGAGCATGAGAATGAATTCATGATGTCTTTAAGGGTTCAAGGGATCAAGAATGAAAAAAAAAATTTATAACCCTTCAAAGTAATACTCACGCTCAGGTTTCACGATTTTAAGCAAGAGAGTTGGGTTCCGAGAACGGGATCCAACAGTTGGGGTCCGATCTCCGGGTCGGGTCCCGGCACGATGCCTCGAGAATCAGGTCAATCGGACATCGGATGAAAAAATTATTGACAAAAGAAATGAAATTGGGCCAAATTAATAACAAATAAATAAAATAAATAATAATTTATAAAAAATAAAAAACGAGGGCTAGGCCCTCGCGAGGCGTCTGACAATTTATATATATATATTTTTTCCAATTTTCAATTTTCTTTTTTTTCCAATTTCACTACATACCCTCTTCTCTTCCTTCAAAACCCTTATCTTTTTACACAAATATCCAAAAAACACAAATTAGGTCTCGTTGGAAAGCTCTCAGAAAATCCCACAAGTTTTATGAAGAGCTAAAAATTCAATTTCACCTCTAAGGGTGTCAAAAATGTACTCAAAGACACTGCCTAATCACACATTTACCACAACAGTACAACATCTTTCTAAAATTCATAACTTTTCATCCCCTTTGCCGAAAATTCCAAATTTTATATCAATCAAAAGAGAAAAACAAATTCCACAACTGTCATGAACAACTTGGAAACCAATTCCAGCTCTAACCAAATCAAATTCTCAAGCAAACTTCTACCTACCTAAATTATTCTCAACAATAACCCAATCTTCCAAAATTCATAACTTTCTAACCCAATGTTAAAAAATTACATTCTCTATATCACTGAAAAGATAAGAAAAAAAGCTACACTTCTCAGCAAGGACTTAGAAACAAATTTCATCACTAACCAATTCAAATTCACCCATTAATGTGGTTGCCCTGTTAAGCTTATTAAAACAGCATAAAACCTAACCCATATCCAAACTTTACAAATTCACAACTTACAATCCTTACATCCAAAATTCGCATATTATACCTCATTCGAAATATACAACAATCCTCTACAACTTTCCATAAGGTCACTTGAACTAATTTCATGCTTAATAGTCCAAATTTAATACCAGAACACAGAAAGCACAAAACCTATGCACTTAGAGCATTTGCCTACGAAAACACATTTTGGCTGAATTTCCACCTAAACTTTAATAAACCATAACTTTCAATCTACAAATCAAAAAAAATCATACTTAGTGGGTTTAGAAAGATAACAAATAAATCTTCAACTTTCATGCAGACCAAATTTGCAAATTCAATCCAAATCAACCTAAAAAGAATCATCAAAGTTTCAGGTCACAAGGTTCGGATTACTGTTTATAGAGCACCTAACAACTCACTTTCCAAGCAAAATTTAAAACCCTTAAAGTCAGAATTGGACAAAACATCCTGCATATGAAATCTAGCCAGGCTTCTTAAGTTTAATTTAAGCTAAGCCTCAAGTCAATAGCACAACCATAACAAAAGTTATGACCAAAAACCTAAAACCTACACAAAGTAAATTTTCCAGATTCTCATGTCTAACTCTACTCCTTTAATTCCAACATCATTCCTACATCAATAAGCATTCCATTTAGTCATTAATTCAGACACAATTTCATCTAGATCTTCACTTGAACATAACCTCACAAAATTCCAACACAAATACTCAATCATTACCTTTTAAGAATTAAGCATCTAGACACAATTCACACACTACACATGTTAAAGATCATTAATCCTTACACAAACATAATCTTCTACCCATACAATCAACACACAAACCTCATGAATTTAATGCACTACAAAACACAATAAATGCATCTAACTACCATTAGAAGAACATAAAACAAATCCCTCACCTAAACAAGCTTGAAACTTCAACTCTTCCAAACTTTCACAATTCTCCTAATCTTTGCCACCATTCACGATTATCATCTTCATCTTGAGAGGGTGAGGTTTAAAGCAAAGTGAAAGGAAGAGAGAAAGATGAGTAAACTTGTCAAGGTAGCAAGGAAGAAGACCAACGAAGAAGAGGAGAGGAGAAGCTATGTATGAGAAAAAATTTTAAAAGAGAATGGAAGCATCTACGGAAGAGAAGGGAGAAAGCATTTTAAATTCCCCTTCTACTCTTTCACACTTGGAATCTCGTAGAAGCTCTCACAATTTAGGATATTTATATATAAGAATAAGTAGGCAAGTGACACCACTTGTCCTGATATTAAGCACTCTCAAAGTCTTTGTCCAAATGCAATTAAATTTCTACTCCAAATTCCAATTGCTCAAAGTATTAAAACCTAAAATTATAAGTCTACTTTTTCAGTGCCATTGGACAGTCTTTTCTAGTACCGGAAACTCAATCAGTCAGCCACCTGTCAATTTTTTCGGTCCAGAACTTTTTTCCGAAAAATCCCAGAAAAATTCCTAAAATTCTCCCAAAAATAGAAAACACACAAAAATCCACTCCTATTCATTTTTCAAGCACAAATAACACATTTTTCACAATAAACACATATGCCAGAAAATGTCATGAATGCATGTACAATCATATGCATATACAAAAATTACAATTTATGTAAAAATAGAGGCCATCATATGCATGAACATGCCGAGACTAATTTACACACTCATAACACGTCCTGAATTACTATTTTACCCTTCCCATCGGTGATGGGATATTACATAATTTCCCTTTAAATGTTTGTAAAAGAGGTTGAAAGGCAATTAAACAGAAAATTTAAAACTGTAAGATATAATAGAAGTGGTAAATATTATGAAAAATATGATAAAGCAGGACAATATCCAAGTCTATTTACAAAATTTCTCAAGAACATGGCATATATAAATAGTATACTAACCTACACACACCTCAATAAAATGGTGTGAAAAAAGGTATAATAGAACATTAATGGATATAGTTAAGAGTATAATGAGATTAATTCCTCTTTACCTGATGCATGCACTTAAAACTGTTGTGTAGTTACTGATTAGGATTCCTAGTAAAGTAATCCCTAAAACTCCCTTTAAGTTATAGACTAAAAGGAAACCTAGTATGAGGTACCTACATGTTTAAGGTTATCTAACAAAAGCATGAGTTTACAATCCAAACAAAAAGAAATTAGATTATTGAACAGTTAGTAGATACTTTGTTGATTACATACAGAAATCCAAAAGGTATAGGTTTTATTACACAAACTATAGTCTAGAAATTATTGAAATAGTTAATGCTAAGTTCGTTAATAATGGTAAATTTAACTGGAGTGCTGAAAAATGTGTTATGGATGTTAATGAAAGGGTTGATGTTCCATTAGCTATAAATTTCATAATATTCATATCTATACCAAATATTGTCCCATTATTGGAAGAATAAAATGATCTTGAACAACATTTGAATGAATCAACACCTTATGAAAACATGACTTACAACTATTTGATAAAAATGAACCATATGAAATAACTTTAAATAAACTTATAAGAACAAGGAGATCAATTATTCATGATGATTATGTAGTTCATTTCCAAGATTCAAAATTTAATTATGGTATTAATAAGGATCCTAATTTGTTTTCACAAGTCATAGAAAGTGAAAATTTTGGTAAATGGATTGATGTTATAGAAGATGAGTTAATTTCAATAACACGAAATAATGTATGGGACCTTGTTGATTTGACAGAAAGTTCTAAGAGAGTCAAATGCAAATGAGTCTTTAAGACCAAATATGACTTGAATGGCAATATTAAATGATATAAACTAATATTGTTGCCAAAGTTTATACTAAAAAAGATGGTATTAATTATAAAGAGACTTTTTCACCTATCTCAAGGAAAGACTCGTTAAGAATAATTATGGCATTAGAGATTTAGTTTGATTTAGAGATACATCAAATAGTTGTAGACACTCCTTTTCTAAATGGAGATATTGATGAGGAAGTTTATATAGATCAACTTGAAGGTTTTTCACATAAAGAAAAAGCCACATAGTGTGTAAACTGAAGAAATCAATAAACAAGCTTCCCAAAAATGGTATATTAAGTTTAATGATACCATAATATCTTTTAGTTTTCAAGAAAATATTGTTCATCAGTATATCTACTAAAAGATTAGTGAGAGTAATTTTATATTTCTAGTTCTATATGTTGATGAAATTTTACTTGCTGCTAATGATTTGGATATATTGTATAAGACTAAAGATTTTCTTTTCAATAATTTTGAAATAAAAGATATTAAAGAGGCATCCTACATGATAGGAATGTCAATATTCCAAAATAGATCATAAAGACTTATAGGATTGTCTCAAAAAGACTATATCAAAAGAATTTTTTAGATATTTAATATGGACAAATATTCAGCAAGGGTTATCCCGATACAAAAAGGGGATAAATTTAATCTCATATAATGTCTAAAGAATGATATGGCATATAACAAATAGAATATATTCCATGTAATTATGTTGTTAGCAATTTGATGCATCCCGATATCAACTTTGTAGTTGAAATGCTAGACTGATATCACAAACTATTGAAAAGCTACAAAGAAAGTCTTAAGGTACCTTCAAGAAATAAATGACTATATGCTCATGTATAGATGATTTAATCTATTAATAGTGATTGCAAATTCATATTCAGATTTTGCTAAAAGCGTTGACAATAAAAAGTCAACGTTTAGCTATTTGTTTCTACTAGTAGAAGGAGTAATTTCTTGGAAAAGTGTCAAATAATTTGTTATTGCTTCATCTGCTATGGAAGCAGATATTATAGCTTTTCTTTAGTCTACAATTCATATCTTATGGCTACAAAATTTTATTTCAGGGGTTAGGGTTGTTAATACTATTACTAAGTCGTTGAAAATTTATTGGAACAATTCTTTAGCAGTTTTCTTTCCTAAGAATGACAAGTATTCATATAGAATTAAAATATTTTGTCATAAAAGGGGAAGTCCAGAAACAAAGAATATTTATTAAATATATTAAGACGAATCTCATAATTGGAAATGATATTTAAGGAATATGTTTAAAGAATGGGTATTGGTTATATTAATGATTGCATATAATAATATTTTTTTGACTCTTGAGCTCAATAAAAGTGTCTACGAGACATTAGTATAGATATTTATGATATTTATATGTCGCTTATGTTACATGACTTAATAAATTACTAATGTTGTAGTATATGAAAAGAAGTATCCAATATTAAAATGTTTAACTACTATAATATGCATTATGTTGTTTATTAAATTAAGGTAAGTTTTGAAAATATTAAGAGATTTATTTATTTGCGCGTAATGTTTGTATTATTAAAATAAAGTATAAAATATTAGGCCAGGTAGAATGTTAGAATGGGCCGGTCACATTCTATATATAACAAGAATAATATTAACATAATTTAAGAGCTTTATTTGGTACATGTTTCCTATTTATCCTTACTTAGTAGAGTTACAGAAAGTACACAACATAATTATTTGTGACAGTTGCTTATTTAAGTTCATAAAGTTATAAATATCAATTTTGATTTTATGTCCTAAAGATTATGTTTTACATTATACCCCTTCATTTGCTTTAATTGGTCCTGGATAAAGAAGAAAGGAAAGACCTGAAAGTTTCTTCGTACTGGAGAGTAGTAGCATTGATGACTTGAACTAAGTGTTCTCTTAGCACCAAATAGATTTGGTTGGAGTGACTGGTTCTATTAATTTTGTTTCTTTTCTCTTCAATAAAAAGATTACCTTTATTTTAATTACTGAACCATGAGAACACAGTCATCAGGTAACTGGTACTAAGAGTATGAATCTTCCAAACTTGCCAAAACCTCCAACTAGTTACACCTCCAAAAAAGCAAATTTTTCAGAGGAAAAGGAGAAACGAGAAGAAGGAAAGTGAACATATACAACTACAAATAAATGCTAATGGCTACAAATAACTTGATGCAATGATTACAAAACTTTCCTAGCATTCCTGTATTCACATGCGTGGAATGTACAAGAGATATCATAAATTCATAATATATATTTTTCCAGACACTCTTTGAGCTTTTGAAAAGTGACTGGTTTTGAAACAAAGGAGTCCATCCCATTTGCATAACATTCTTCTGCACTCTCTGATAATGCATTTGCTGTCATCTGCGTTTTCCGAAGCAATATGGATGGATGAGTTTCCATGTATTATATACTATAGAGTCCAAAAAAAAAGGGAATTGAAATATTTACTTGGAAATGTACATGATATGATGAACTTTTATAATTATATCCTTATCTAAGTTTCATAAGCATTTTACAGTAAGGTATTTTCTTTTTATCTGATTACCCAATTAGTGTCATAAGCTTAACTTTTACTTGCTTTCAGTACACTGGGAAACGACCTTATTACGTGGGAATTATCAGTTTTACTGCCTAATGTTCTACTTTAGGACAGCTACAGTCAATATCCGTTTCAGCCTGAACTTAGCTGCTACTACAAAGTAGCAGCCAATTCACAGTTGTATTATGGTGAAGATAGGAGAATAATGTACTTGAAGATTTGATCAGGCCAAAACTCTTGTACTCTAATACATCTACATACTGAGAAATAACATAAGACTTGAATAGAATGATGCAGAATACTCACCGCAATTATAGGGATCCTCTTCGAAGATGGCAAAGGATATTGAACATCTTGTGATGAATCTAGAGGCAGTACACATTTCTCAATTCCAGCTTCTGTAGCAGCATCCCAGTTTCCAGTTTCTTCGAAAGAACGGATTATTCTTGTAGCTTGAAGACCATCCATAACTGGCATGCAGACATCCTGCGGAATAAGTTAACACTTGGTTACAATAACTTATTTCAACTCACTAAGCACTGCCTTTGAATGTGGCATATGCTTGCCTGTTCTAAAATATGAACAAATAATTGCAGTCTATAGATATTTCCAACATTTATTTGGACTCGGGAAATTACCATTAAAATGAGATCATAATTATGTGTCTGAACAGCACTCATTGCTTCAACTCCATTGTAGGCTACATCCATAGAATACCCTAGCTGCTTCATCATTGTCTGTGTCACCATCACATTTATCTTGTTATCTTCTACAAGCAGAATCTTAGGCTTTGGTTTTGATTTGGGTGCTTCTGAACGGCTGCTAGATGTGCTCTGGTAAGATATTTCACCTTTCTCCTCCACCTGACATGATCCTGGCGGTTCATTTCTCACCCTGATTTCACCATTCGACTTTGAGTGAGAGACGGAATCTGAGCTAAGATTATGATACTGACTATTGGTTTCACCGTGGTACTGTTTCCTTTCAGAAATTACACCCTCATCGTTGCTTTCTGGACTATGGCTCACCGAGCAGTCAGGTTCAGATGATATTTCAGCGGCCTCAACAGCTGAACAAGCATCCTCAATTGGTGCTGTATCCTTTAATCTAACATTTTCAGAGGGTTTTGAATGCGAACCATATGGGAATCCATTCATTTTGTGAGAATCACCATAACTGATGCTTTCTGGTAGCAATTTTTGAATCCTGATGGGTCCATTGGACAACAAAGTGCCTAAAGTACGTGGTCGGAACTCAAAGAATCCAGCTGTTTCATCCTCAGGTGGAGCATCATGGTCACCCATGTCTGAGATCTCATCAGGGTCATCTGAAGAATCGCACATTGTTGACTCCTTGTATGGTAGTACAAATGTAAATGTTGAGCCACAGTTCACTTGACTAGATACCGTGAGACGTCCACCCATCAGCTCAACCTATGGCAATGCATAGAAGTATGAGGAAGTGGTTTGGATATATAAGCCATTTGATAACTTAGTACTTAATTTACAGATTCCAACATCGAAACTGCAGCACAATATTGGTGAATCATGATTAGAACAATACAGAAACTGACCTAAAAGGGAGACAGAACCTCAGTAGAACAAACTCCATTTTTTATTATTCTTAATTTTACATGGCCAACTTTTAAAGGATTGCTGAGCCATCTAGCAACTATAAGGCGAATTCTAAGCAGTAAAAATTTATTAGGTGTTCCAAGTGTTGAACATAGAAACTTTTTAAATCCTAGTAGCATATAAGCTGTAGTTCTTTGTATGTCATTTACCAACTGTTTGCATATTGCAAGGCCAAGCCCTGTCCCACCATACTTTCGAGCATGATCTGCACTGACTTGCATATACTTTTTAAATAGTGTTGGTAGGGCATTTTCTGTAACATGAAAGGGAGACATTGATTAGTTTTCTGTGATATAAATCAACATGTAAATAATTGACAGAGAGACATCAAACAAGAAAAAAGGATAGGAATCTGCTAGTCGTGATGCACCTGGTATTCCGATCCCAGTATCATAAACATCACAGCGCAACCATACGGTTGTTTCATGTAATTGAGGACCTTCATCGTTGTCTTTATCCGATGTGCTTTGATGCTTTACCGGAGTTCTAGGTTCATCATTAAATGAATGATTCTGGTTGTTGCCTCCACTATGTTCCCTAACATGGGACCCTTTTCTACCACTGCTTGTTTGAGATGTTAATGCACATTGCTCCTTTTTTTGCACATTTGTTGGAGGCTCTGGCACAACATACAGATTTATACCCACCTTCCCTTCATGGGTAAATTTTACTGCATTGCTGCAACAATTATGTATGATGTGACTTAGATCAGAGCCAAGGAAGGCAACATCAAAAGGAGTGAATAAATTGTAAGCGATAGGAGTAGTTTGATATGTTTAGAGCATGGGAGGTGTAGTAACATTTGAAAGGACATCTAATTTCTATCACTGAGGGATGAACTAAGTTCTGAATAATGCCTGTCTGTGATAAGAAAAGCTAAAAGAGAGCAAATAATCTCAACCAACAGGGGTCCTTATTGTTCCTCACAAACTAGAAGAGTGTACATGTTAGCTTAAAGCAATAAAGCTTAAGACTAATTACTACTTGGAATAGAACATAATCATCAGAATCTTGGTGGAGCACTGACATCTGCATAAAACTTGGCAAAATTGACTACCTGATCAAATTAGTGAGGATTTGTCGAATCCTTAGAACATCTCCAATGACCTGAAATTGATACATAAATCGTTCAGAATTTTTTCAATGCTTGACACTTGCAATATTATTTTGACTGTATGCTTGTCGCTTGGTCAAGTAGAATGCAAGAGCATCAAGTCAGATTGTCAACTTGTGGACAAGATTTTGATTAACAGTGGGTTATAGCATGTTACCTCTATAGGAACATCGTCAGCTATACGACCTTCCAAGGTGAGAACTTTCCGTAGTGAAGCAGCAGCTGTCTGAAGCACATGTTTTACTACTTCCCTTGGACGGAATTTTGTGGCTTCCAACTTCATAACGCCTGACTCGACCTTAGAAAGGTCAAGTATGTCATTTATGAGTTGAAGAACCAGATCTCCTGATGATATCATCACATTTACTAGTTGCTTTTGCTCCCGATCAAGGCCTGTGGTCGAAAGAATCTCGGCCATGCTTACAACTCCAGACAGAGGAGACCTGATCTCATGAGACATAGTTGCCAGCATTTGTTTTGCTCGCATTGTCTCCTCTGCAAATTTATGACAAGTCAATATCAGTTTCTCTAGAATTAAAGCAATACTTAGCAACCAAATGAAGGTGATAACATGCAAATGGACCTGTTATGTGGATAGTTTTGGTCAGCTCTGTTTCCTTTGCTTTCTGTACTGCAATCTCTTCACGAAGTCTTGCCATTTTCTCTCTTTTTTGTACCTTTGACACAATCAACAGCGTAAACATCCATTCTTTTCAGGGCAAAAGACAATCCTGGAACAAAATGTTGAATTGCTTTACCTGATCTGTTACTTCCATTCCCATGTAATTGATGCCAATTGTCTCTCCTGACTTACTAAAAACAGGTTCCACATAGATTAGAAATGTTTTTGAACCAAATAATTCAGTCTCAAATGTGATTTCCCTCTTTGCAGGTCTTCCTTTTTCCAAAACTTCTCTCTTGAAATCTTGGGATTCCTTAACTCCAGCTCCAGTAAATATTTCCACATCTGTTTTTCCCAGAATGTCCTGAAAAGAGAGAAAAAATTAAGATACTGCCAAGTTAACCAACCAAATTCCCTTATAGTAGACAACTCTGAATTAATAGAAAAGAGAAAATGATTGAAAAGCTTACTCCGAAACAAATTATGAGGTAAGGGGAGGGGACAAATATAGTAAAGATGTAACTGGAAAGGTCTGATCAACCTTCAGTAACAACTTTCAGATGCAACCATTACCTGCTCGTGCAAACTTGGGAAATGATTATAGATAAATCGATATCTCAACTCTTTATCCTGAAAACAAAATCATTAAGAAACAATCAGTCCCTTTCAGAGAAATTATGACAAACACATAGTAACAAGGATAGGTTTTTATCCTTCACTGATCAAATTAACTTGTGCATAATGGGCATGCAAACAACTTTTCAAATGCAAAATTGCCAAATTCACAATCTCTACATCACAATTACCTGATGACCTATAACGACAGGAGCAGTCTGAAGTACAAAGTGTAAGAAATTGTCTGCTCTTTTAAGAATCTGTGACAACTCTTCAACTGGTGAGGACTGTCTTTCAAAACTTTTTATACTTTCCTGCAACTTCTCCATGAGTACGTGTTCTCTCTGGATGCTAGCCTCCAACAATTTCTCCAAATGCAGAGCCCTTTGCTTCCAGTATGCAATAGTATCATATTCAGCGTCTGTCTCTACTCTGTTGCTTTGAACAATGACATCTTTTTTTCTCCTTGGAGCATCTTGATATATGTCAATAATTCCATCCAAAATAGAGATTGGACGTTTATTGCCGCCATGTCTTTCTTCTTCGAATCGAAAATTCTCCAATATCTCCAATTTCTTGAGTTCAACTTCCTCCTTCTGTTTGCTAAGGTTATCAAGTTCTTCTTTCAGAAGCCGCACGGCATTTGCCTGCTTATACTCCCAATTTTTTACAAGGTATGCCAACTGAGAAGAGCCTTTGTCAGTATAATTAGTTAGCTCTATAAGATGGTGAAAATCAACTATAGTTGTGTCCTCATTTATTGTAACCTCTTCTAACATATCTTGATCCCCTCCTGGATTTTCTACATTGTATGGCTTTTCACTGTCAATATCTTCAGGCCACATTGAAGGGAGCTCTTCGTTGTCCATGTCCTCAAATTGATCATTCTCTATCCCGCAGACCTTGGAATCACTTGCGTCCATTTTGTCCGTCTATAGCATATATGACCATCAGCTTCTAAATCATGCCAACCATATATGCACCCGAGTTCTAGGACTTCTATTTTTCTCTCTATTTAACAGTTTGCACTACAAATCCTGAAAGAAGACTAAAAGAGTTCTTTGTTGTTTAGCATCAGAAATCCCAAATTCTTCTGAAACCTGCAACAGAAAAGAAAACACAGCATAAAGAATGAGGGCCAAATACAAATTCATTCAATTCAGAGTTGACAAGTTAGTTAAGGAAAAAAATGATGTGCCAGTGCCACCTCACAAACATTACAGTACTCAATATACAAGTTACTGCACTTATGAACATCCCAAGTCTTGGTAAAGTGAAGACTACATAATGAAAAGTCGTAGACATCCAAGTCCATTCGATATTGTATGTTCCACTTGAAAAGAGATTGATAGTTGGAAACTGATAGGGAAAAGAGGGATCTTCAAGTTAAACCCGTTGATTGTATGAACAAGAACAGAGTAATGCCAACAAAATTTAATATCAAGAATTGTTTGGCCAAAGAATTCAGTTTGTCCTCTTACGGAGGAAAAGAAGAGGACTGTATTATCCACGGCAACATCATCAAACTTTAAATTAAGAACATTAAATTTGGAAGTTTAAACATCACTTTCATCAGCTAAAAGGTTCGATTCTTTTAAACAAAAAATAGATCATTCTCCAAAGTGTTCAATTGAACTCAGGGAAGCTGACTTACATAAGACAAGGCAAGTGAAAAGAGCACAACAAGAAGTCAAATTCTGTCATGACCATGAATAAACACTGCCTTGTTTCATTCTTTCTTTCATTTCATTGAAGAAAACCAATCAAAACCCAGAACCAGGAATGAGAAAAGATGATTCAATTATAAGAAGGCAGAGGCAAACTAACCTTACTGGTATGGTATGAATCACAACGACCTACCAAAGACTATACTTTGTGAAGAACAAGAATGAGAGCTGCAGAACAGACAGACCTTTTCACTGTAGATCTGAGGAATCTCCTCCCAACTGCCTAGTCAATAGTTCCCAATGCTATTTACAAAACAAAAGAAGAGAAACAGAAAAGAAAGGTTAACCAATAAGAGAGAGATAGAGAGAGAGAAGAGCATGTGAGCCAACAATAAATAGAAAAAAAAAACAAAAAAAAAATGTGTGTAGAGAAGAGACATCCCAGAAGCCATGTGACAATGGAGGTCAAAAATTAATAGAGAATTGAGTTACCCCTTTACTCCATTGACACTTGTGTAATATATTTTCATCAAAAGCTTGTTTCTTTCTCTTCTTCTATGTTACACCCATTACTCTTCTCTGCATTTTCCTAGAGATTTTTTCCTCCCAATCACCATTCACACAAACGCATTGATCTAATAGTGTCTGTATAGCTAAGTTGGCTTACTAGTAAAACCAAAAACATGTGCCATCTTCTTGATTCTGCCATATATATAATACTCTCCAGCCAATCAGAGAGCGTTTAGAGAGAGAAAATACCGGAAGAGTAGTTTTCAGTTATATTTTAAACCTTAAGTTTTTCTCGTTCCCCGCCCTTTACTACCCCTAGGTGACGTGTTGGAACGGCGCGTGATACAACCTCTCCTTTACTTGTCATAAAAAATAAATATTAAAACTCGTCGTTTTAATAAAAAATATGTATAGATAAGGAAAAAAAAAAGAAATAAAGACTATAAGACCGGACAAAGCATCATATATAACTTAACTACGTGTCTTAATCCCTTTCACAAGTTGTTGTCAACATAGATACATTAGAAATTGAATAAAAATTATAAGACAAGTAATGAAAGATAGCTTTATAACTTCATAGTCATGTTCTAGATTCCAAATTGGTTGTTCGCCCCTTCCATGTGTTATTGGGATATTTTAGTAACATTAGAGAAAAGGAGAACAATAATATATATATATATATATATAAACACAGTCATTGCAAATTAAAATAAGTGCATCCTAAATACAGTAGTTGGGAAGCAGATGGTGGGAATAAAATGATAAAAGGGAACTCAAACAACTAAGTCCTATTTCTGCATCCTTCTCTCTCTTTCTCTAGTTTTTTCGGCTTTAAGTAATATTTTAATAATTGGATCAGAAATTAAACCGATAAGATAAAAAGTTTAAGATTTAAAAGGTTCAACCGATATTAAATTGTCATAAAATCGATTAAACATTAAATTAAATTAAATAATTTAAATAAGATTGTCCTTATTTATCAAAGAATTTTAATCTTAATTGAAAAATAATTATGAAATAAAATTTACTTATTTATTTTAGTTTATAAATTTTTTTAATTTATTAAAATTGACCGATTAATTAATAAAATGATCAGTTTTTAACAACAAAAATTATTAAAATAAATCAAATCGAAAAGTTAAAACCAGTCAAAAAATTAGACGGGTCAAAATTTTTACTGTAAAACCTGCTAAACCGATTAAATTTCATTGATTTTAAGAGTTATTTTATATTGCAATTACCGTGTGATTGATCTGAATCTCCATCAACAAAGATTAAATATGTAAACGATAGCATAAATTCTAATTTCACGTGTTATTAAAAGGAAAACACCATATTTTATATGACGATAGAAAATATTAAATAAAGTATAGTCCCTTTTTTCATGTTTCATTAAATAAAAAGAAGGGAATATGGATGAATTATTGTAGGAAGGCTTTATATCATGAAAGATATAGGTTGCTATTACATTACCTCCAATGAAACCAATTGCTTATTGATAGATAGTTGGCTTAATTAGTCACAATACAAAAATTATATATGGTATTGCCGATGATTAAAAAACTCAACTGATTCAACCGTAAAAATCTTAAACTGTTTAACTTTTTTGTTCTATTTTTAATTTTCCGTTTCAATTTACTTTAATAATTCTTGTTGTTAAAAACTGATTAATTTATTAATTAATCGTTCAATTTTAGTAAATAAATAAGTTCTTCTAAATCAAAATAAATCAATTAATTTTTATTTAATATTTTTTTCAATTAAACTTCTAATTATTCAATAGGTAAAGATGATTTTTTAAAATTATATTTTAAATTCTTTAATTTTATTTAATCTTTAGTCAATTTTACGACAGTATAATGCTAATTAAAATTTTTAAACTTTAAACTTTTTATTTTACGAGTTTAACTTTTAATTTCGTTTTTAAAATATTGGACATTATACATAAATTTTAATTGAGCCACCAAGGAAATGAATGACGAGGATTAGAGTTTGAGGATTACACAAGTTAATTGGAATGACATGTGAATTATGGGTCTTTTTAGGTATAGTGCTTGTCAGAATGATCGAGCAAAAGCTAGCTTTTTCTTTGTATAGATATATCTCCGTTCTTCTTCTTCTTCTTTTTTTAACTTCTTTTTTTAACAAGAAGACTTGACATGAATAATCTTATGTACCCCAGTATAATACATCTCTTTTAATAGCATTAGATACGGGTGTGAGGAGTTACCACCAAATATGTAAAGTGAAGGAACATGGGAGCCAACCACATTAGGGTCATAATACCAAACATGCTGAGTACGATTGAAATTGTATACATTTTGATGATGTTAAAATAAACATTACCTATTAGAAACTACAATTAAAACTGTCTAAATTAAGTAGATTTCTAATGCAATTGAACAAAAGTAAGAAACTAAACAGGTTGATGTGAGTGGTTCAGCACTCTCATCCTTTAACCAAAGATCTCGAGTTCGAGTCTTGGGAATGGAAAAATCTGTTTGGCTAGTACTTTACTTCTTACGGGCTGACCCAGTGCAAGCGGAGATTAGTCTGAGAGTGGATGGTTTAAAGGAGCCTGCCCATAATTGTTGGGACCCTCTTAGAACACCTCGTAGGCTAACAAAAAAAAAAAAGTAAGATTTATAATTTCAACAAAGAAAAGCAAATTAGACATCTATCTCCAAACATACCAACTATTGCACATGTTCCTTCCAATTCAAAGAAGTATATATCGAGTATTGACGCTCAACGTTTCATATGATGAATTGCTTTTATAATATCAGCAATTTGCTCAATTTTTATAAATTTGACTTTTTCTCTGCCTCGCCAATTGCTTAGATGTTATACATGGAACTCTATATTCTAAACTGTATCACATTAGTTAAACATATTCTAATTGGGTTTCCAGCGAAGGCACCATTTTGTAAACCATTCTTTAAATGTAAAGAATAGGAAGAGAGAGGGTGGTCGGTCAATCACCCAATTAATTAAAACACGTGTAAAGCCAGAGACTATGTTTTATAAGGAGTTACTCATAAAAGCAAGGGAATGGGATGATTGGACAAGAACGTATGCCATAGAAAATGGTCACCAACGTGATACTAACCCTTAATCACTATTATTTTGTTTAAAATGAGAATATATATTTATTATTTTTTCTATACATATAGTCAATAATATTTTAGATCTCTAAATTATAATATTTCAAAAACCACACCAAAAGTTTAATTTTTTAAACAAGAAATTTAAAGTTTAAAAGATTAAGTTAATATTAGATTGTTATAAAACTAGCTAAAAATTGAATAAATTTAAAGAATTTAAAATATGATTAAAAAATCGTAATTACCTATTGAAGAATTTGAAATTTAATCAAAAAAGGAATTATTAAATAAAATTTAATTATTTAATTTTAGTTTATAAAAACTTATTATCATCATCACACCCAATCTGAAGTCCCCGAATGAAGCTGAATCTCTGGGATGTTTGATAATACGCAGTCTTATTCCTACATAGTAGATATACTGTTTTCGGTAGGTCTACATGTAAATGTGACTGGAAAATAATGACACAGATTAAAAAAGTAAATAAGTAAAAATGACACGCAAAATATTTAAGTAAATAAAATTACAATAAATAATAATAATAATAGAAAATAACAACAACAATAATAATAATAATAATAATGCCAACTAAAAGATGAGAGTGAGAGCGCTAAGAAAGAGGGAGAGCAACACAGAAAAACTTACTCGTTGTTACCTCGATAAGAGTTATCTCAAGAACCAACCCTTTTTGACAAAGAGAGTAAAACAAGCAAAAACAATAGCTGCAATAAGTGTTAGTAGAAAAGCGATCCTGAGAACGGAACCCGAGGTAAAAACCTAAACAAAGAAATAAACTAAAACACTTCGTTCTTAAGATTCATTTAATATCAAAATCTAACGGAACTTTTATGGATAACTTAATAGGCAATACTCAAATAACCTTCGAATTTGATTTTAAGCTACAAACAATCATTCTGGATGCCCTTACCATCTCACCATCTTCATCATTATGACAACATAGATTTAATTAAGAAAATCACAACACACACAACTTAACACAAAACTCAGCAGAAAACAAGACTCAAATGCAACATCACTATTAGAAAAGAAAGGAATACATATCTCAACCAACTACAACAAAAATGGCAGGTGATAGACGAAAACGACGACAACGGTAGATATAAGGAGATAACACAAAATGCAAAATCCAGATCTAATTCCTAAGCTAGTTTCACCTCTAAACTTGACTTTTGCAATATAGACTCCCATGTTGATCTACATGCTGCCAATAGTGGGTCGGGCAACTAGGTGGGAGGATCGGGCCGAAGTCTTTGAAGCAGCCATTGCTGACACTACTAGATTTGAAGAGAAAAGTACCCACGCGAGCTCCAAACGAGAAGCAAGCGACCAACGAGAGAAACAAGCAAGTAACTTATTAATTAATAAAAATTAATTGACTGATTAATAAATTAATCAATTTTTAATAATAAAAGATATTAAAATATATCGAATCAAAAAGTTTAAAACCGAACCAAAAAATTAAAAGATTTAAAATTCTTATTATTAAACTGATTGAATCGATTGAGTTTTTTAATTATTGCCAAATTATCTGTACAAAATAAGATATCTAACAAAATAATAAGTTAATAACTTAAAATTAAAAGAATACTTCGATTTAAATAATCAATAAAAAATAATGTTATACAATGAGTGTCTTTTTCAGTACTCTAAACAAAATCTTAAATGAATACGGAACTGAAATCTATGGCGACCTTTTCAGTAGATTTATCAGGTAATAATCAATCTATCAGATAATATATATGAAGTGGTCGGACTTCTAGGGTCCTTTGTAAATACGGTGACGGCTATAGAAAATTAACAAACTTCGAAGAATCGCTCTATTAAACTACAATATAATTGACCTGCTGAGAACTTTTTGTTCACAGAAGTTTGCAACACTTGGCTTTCACTGCACGTCCATGTGCCCCTTTTCACTAGAAAATTGCATTCGTTTCAAGTAATGGTTATAGTTTTGCACAGTGCTACTTGTCAGTACTCCAACACCAATTGCAGAGTTGCAATTTGATTATCAACTATGTTTTAAAAATCAGATTAAAATTTAAACTTATAAGATAAAAAGTTAATGTTTAAAAGGTTTAATAATTGATATAAAAATTGACTAAAAATTAAATAAATTTTAAAATTTTAAAATATAACTAAAAGAGATTGTTATTATTAATAGAAAGATTTAAAGTTTAATTGAAAAAATTATTAAATAAAAATTAATTGATTCATTTTAATTTATAAAAATGTATTAATTTATAAAAATTAACCGATTAATTAATAAACTCATCAATTTTTAACAACAAAAATTATTAAAATAAATTAAATTAAATAATTAAAAATTGAATTAAAAAATTAAAAATTTTTACAATTAAACTGATGACAGGAATTAAATTTTTTTGCTATTGGTGGTTACAAACTTAATTACAAGTTAACCTTTTGACTTTTATATCATTTATGGTACCCCTGTCTTCGATAATTCTTTTATTGGGAAGCATTTATGTTGCTTCATTCATCAAAGTTGTCCATCTTGGCCGGCGCCTAGCTGTTCTTTAATTATTTTTTCAATGATTTTTTAATCATAACTTCATAAATTGTTATCTATTAATTAAATCTTAACTACTGTATGATTACAATGGCTAATTACCTGTGACCTCACCAGAATTATAATCAATAGATCCCAATTCTACTTTGCTTATGTCTTAATTAACTTGCTCTTTCTCCTTTGAGTCCTTTCTATAAAAATATAAACAAAATAGATTTTAATAGACTTTATATTAGTATATTGCGCAAATGACTGGGAACACGGAACACCTCTAGTTTAGGATATTTAATCAAAATTTTAATATTAAAAATTTTGAATTTTTTATAATTTTAAAATTTTCAAAACTCTCATTTCTTAAATTCTAATTAAAAAATAATGATCAAATAGACACTATATAAACATCATGCAAGCAAAATAAATACCGTTTATACGATAATTTAATTCAATTGTTAATTATATCAAACTTTAAAATAATAATTTATCATAATTATTGTTATATTAGTAACATTTGATAAGTCTATATCACATATTTTTGTTATTAGTTTTGAATGAAATTTTTTAAAAATAATTTTCTAGAAAATTAAAATTTATAAAATTTTAAGTATCGGAATATATCTCTTCTTAAAGTAGATAGGATATCTGTTATTTTAGTATATTTGTACGGTTTTAATTAAAAATAAATACGTAAAAAGGACTGGGTGGTGGAGGAAATCTCTAGCAGTAAACATCAGTAGTCGTGCATGGGATTGACGTGGGCTGTAGCTGGGCGTACCCGGAGGCATAGATAGAAAAGAGCAATAGAAAAAAATGAAAAAAGAAAAAGAATCATAAACCACAGGTTTGAACCTTGAAGCCTTTTGCGACGACGATGATAAGAGAGACTGAATCGGTCAGCATCACCAGGTGGGAAAGCAAGCAGCCACATAATCAACCACATCTGCACCCAACCCAGCAGTTTTCGCGGTTCGGGCAACTTTGAGCATTTATTTTTAATGGAACAGGGCCCCATAGCCATTCTGTCAATCATATATGCCACAGTCACCCACGTCTGTATTAGCATGTTTCTTTTTTATATTTAATGTAGCACTTTTGGTTTTTTTTTTTAAGTATTTCCTTCAGGATGGGCCCTTCTGAAAATGATAGTGGCCTCTGTCTAGCTTTTAAATTTCGCATGAGATTCTCTGGCTCAGGTACTCTGGTCCTATTCTGAGTTAGAGGATCTTAGTTATTCATTTAGTTAGGTCAGAGTACCTGGATTAAAAGATCAGGTCTCTTTAAGTTTGGATGACATCTCAGCAATTGAGCTTTAGAATAATGGACAAAATTAACAAAGTAGACAGATTTATGTTTTGAGTAAGTTAATATTTTGACTAAAAAGGTAAACCTTATAAATTAAAATAAATATATTAATTTTTATTTAATAATATTTTTTTCAATTTAACTTTGAATT
>JANITW010000003.1:58577222-58591387 GCA_027564335.1 Erythroxylum williamsii
ATAATATTTTTTTCAATTTAACTTTGAATTCGTAAAGGTAATATATTTTAATTATATTTCAAAATTTTTAATTTTATTTAATTTTTAACCGATTTTTTAATGACCTGATCAGATGAATTTTTTAATTGTTGAATTTAGGTGCTTATTTACTACAAAATCTTATGTAGAAAAATTGGAAAGACAACATTGATACTATATTGAAAAGTATTAATTTTTATTAAGGATATACACTTCCAATTTATTTTAAATCAACTTTGATTCCATTAATATTTAACAATGCCCAATCCTTATTAATTTACATGTCAAACAACAACAAACGAACGAGAAGCGAAATGGAAAGTGTATGTATTTTTGTAGGAAAAGGAAAAATTGCAAAATGATCCCCAAACTAAATAATCGATTTTATTACAAAATGACAATTCTTTGTTAGATTGAAGATTTCAAGTGCCACATTACCAGCTTCACATCTTTTGTTTTGCTTTTCTTGCTTTTCCATGTTTCAAATAATATTCATTAAATGAATGAATGAAGAAGAACACAAAATGACACACCGATACAGATAAATTGATTCCCTCCTCAACACTTGACGAGGAGGAAGCTCTGAACTTTCAACTGTTAACGAATGGATAAATAAAGAAAGACATACACGTCTAACGACTGACGAGGAGGGGAGCTCTGAAGTTACAACTGCTTCCATTTATCACAATAATCTAGGGTTTCTTAGTTCATAGTAATGATATCGTATGCCCGTACATAAGCAGAAAGATCTCTGTGGGATTCACAAGGCCCCAACGATGAAACATCAAATCCCCGAAAGTCTGGAGGCATAACACTCTCTTAGATTACGATCTTGTCAAATATGACAACTCCATGACAAAAAAACTCTTATCCTACTCTTCTTCGACACCACATGGCATGCCCTTACGAGAAGTTCTGTGTATCTAAACGGGCCAGTTTGGTCTACACATAAGCATATTAAACGTTTCACTTCGGAGTCAACTCAGAACTTAGAATTACAGCATTGTAGCTTGACCTTAACCTATGTCCTGTGCATGTGTTGGAAGGGATGAATCAATTTTACATTCTCAATCTTTGAAAATAGTCCGAACGTACATGTTTGGATCTTGTTGATGAGAGTCCACTCCATAGTCAACAAGAAAGTTACTATACTCGCATATGTTTATCCATGAAAAATGAAGCAGTTGGCTTATAATTGGATGAAGTCCTGTTCGAAAGAGACTGCAAGATGAGTCACGAGCTCATTTGCGGGAGGCATACATTGATATTAGGGGTAGTGGACAACACCACTCCGTGATTTCTTGCATAGCATGCTAATCCGGACCTAAGGGATGGGGGACAAATAAGTTGCTTGTCATTTTCATTCACGTAAGTGAACTTGAATCTTTCGAGGTAAATTGTGCGAGAACATAATTATAGGGGGGCAAGTAAGTTGCATGTCACTTTCTCGAGAAAATTCACAAAATGATACTCGATCCTTTTGAGGTAAATCAGGAGCGACGGCTTAGTGCTCTTGAATGGATGGCTGAGTGTGATTCATTGCTCGCAATTAAATAATGAATTCCGATTACACTAATAATTATTTAGTGCATTTAATCCTTTTCTGCATACTTCAATTTTATAAAGTTTATAGCCTTTTAGTTCTCTTCTCAACACAGCCCTAGCCAAATCTTCCAGACATGATTTTACTTGCTGACTTTTTGTTGGGGCTTATAATTGTACTTTCTCTTTAAAGAGATGCATATTTATTAAGAAAGTTAGTGAAATGTTTGATATACCCTTATTAATTGCATGTTAAATTGCCTTAAAAATGTAATCTGTATAATTAAGATACGAGAGAAATTAAAGGATAATTTCGGAAATAAAATTATAAACATACATGAAAAATCATGAACGACACTTATTTTGAATAATTAAAATCTCTCTAAAACGACACTTATTTTGAATAAGAGAGAGTATTTGTTTCGTATTAGAGGAGAACAGTTGATTGTCTTGTCTTAGCACTTTGATGTTCAATTGGTAATCAAACCCACAAACAAAGGAAAGCTGAAGCTCTGACCTCTCCTCTGAAAGCATATAGTGCAGCGAGAAAATAGAGAAAAGGGAACGTTTAATGACATTTAATTGGCAAGCATGCAATGCACATTGGTGTTCCTATCAATCCGTGGCTTGGTTCATTCCCCTTTTCATAAGAAACAAAGCTGAGATGAGAGGAAACTCCATCTCAATCCTTAAATAATACTTTAACATTTATTATTGATATGCTATATTAAGAAGCACAGTGATGTGTGTCCCATGTGCATGGTTTCACATAGTAAAATAAGGCTATCAAAGTAAATACACGGATTAGTGAAAATCTATTTACGTTCTCTCATATATTTAATATATGATCGATCAATTATTTAAGGTATGTGGCGGCAAATGAATAAAAAATATTTTAAAATTCTTTTATTTTTTATTATGTTGTTTGGAAATTCAAGGTCCGATAATTTATTTTCTTTAAAAGTTAATAATTTAAAAACAAATTAAAAATTCAATATTTAAATTTTTATTTAAAACTAATTATTTAGATTGTCCTCTAAGTTTAATGGTAGTTAATTTGATAATCATATTGATGACATTTGAGATAGTTTCAAGAAAATAGATGGACTTAATTTGGTTATAATTATTTAACGAACATGGGCCTAAATTATGAGGCCTAATTATGGGTTTAGTATAGTTCTTGATCCTACAAGCTCATAAGAACGGTTGACCCAATTTTGATGCCGGGCTGCTAAATAAATCTATTTCAATTAAAATTTAATATAATATTAATTAAAGTTTAATTAAAAATTTAAATTAGGTCTTTTTCTCAAGACAATATTTAAATTGATTCATGTAGCATTATTTTAAATCAAATTTAAGGTAAGCCAATGAGCAACTTTATCAGTTGCTCATTTGTGATCATAAAATTACATGTTTAAGTTACTAAAATAGTCTCTTTCTAAAAATACAGAAAAGAAAGTTACGTACATTATAATCCTTCTCAAACTCCCACAAAACGGAATCTTGTGCATTGGTCATGTTAATTTGATATGACTTTTAATTAAATTTAAGATAAATTTAATATTTAAAAATTAAAAATTTTAAAGATTAGACAATTATTTAAACTACATATAAACCTTATCTTTTAAAATAAGTACTATTCATGCTTTATATGTTCCAGTCATTTTGCTGCTTCTAAAGTGAAAAATGAATTAGAAATACTAATAGATTTATTTTCAAATATGCAGGGGTCAACGGTCAAGTTTATGCATAATTATTAAATTTATTTCTTTTAGTTCCATCTTATAATATTTTGAAACTCTTATTTTTCTTTTCTTTAAAATTCACTTACAGATATTGTTTTATATAAAGGTTTTAATTATTTAGCAACTAAGAACTTTAAAAAATGTTATTTTTAATACTAATTTTTATTTTTGTCAAACCCATTAACTCTTAAAACTATTATTGTGACATAATTATATCAAATTATAGCAAATATATGATATTGTATGGTAGAAAATATATCAAACATCTAATGTTAATTATTTAAAATTGAAAAAAAAATCAAAATTAAAACTCCTGCAAAATAATAAGTTATCTATTTGTATGAATTAGCTTAAATACAATATCAAAAATAATGTTTTAAAAACGGGACTAGAAGTTAAACCGTTAAGACAAGATATTTAAGATTTAAAAAGTTCAATCGATATTTGATTATTATGAAACTAAATAAAGATTAAATAAAATTAAATAATTTAAAATATGGTTGAAAGAGATTATTCTTATTTATCGAAAAATGTAGTTTAATTGAAAAAAATTAAATGAATATTAAATGATTTATTTTGATTTATAACAATGTATTAATTTATAAAATTTATCAATTAATTAATAAATTGATCGGTTTTTAATAATAAGGGTTATTAAAATAGATTGAACAAAAAAAATTAAAAATTAGACAAAAAATTAAACGATTTAATATTTTTAAGATTAAATCGGTCAAATTAAAATAATTTTTTAATCACTGGAAAACAAAAACACAAAATATGACCACAAGCCGCACCGGGTCGGACCAATATCTAGGACTTAGGGTTGATTGACTTGAGCCCAGCCCAACAAGGTCATGGAGAGACTCAAGCTCGAGTCGACCCAATTTGATTTATTATTTTTTTAAAATCAAAAAATGTCCTTTTGTCATTATTAATAGGGCCTCAATTTGAATCGGGCTCCTACTGCCCTAACGGCTCATCCATTTGGGCTCGTGGCCTGGCCAATCTTGACCTAGTCTATTGACTTGGGACTAGGCCGGACCCATGCCTGTTACGTACTTACATTATCATAAATTATCAATTCATTTATAATAGTGACACAATAATCAGCAGTTCCATTCCATTAGATAAGCATTGATACCTTATTATTTTTAACACACACTACTGATTTCACGAAGTTTCTCAATTTGTTTGGAAAAGAGAAAAACCTAACTGATTTTTGGGCTTCAGATCATACAGAGGGCAGTCATATACTGTTTAATTCGCTTCAGCTTCCAAAATTGAAACACCAAATAATTGGAAACCCTATTTTTCCTGAAAGAGTTAAAATATTATGTATATGATCGACGTGTAGATGCATGTCGGTGGAATAAAGGTGGATCTGAATTGGTTGCTGCAATTTGTGTTTACGATTTTTGTGATAGCTTTAGGTTTGCTTCACTTGGTAAAGAACACGGCTTCGAAATACTTCGAAGTCGACGCCGGTTTTGAAGGCGGTGGAAGAGGCGGCGGCGGTGCAGACGGAGGAAGAGCAGGGGGGAACGCTGATCGGAGTCTCGCCGAGGGAGTGGTTTCTATGGAAACCGCTGAAGATTCATGTTGTTCCAATTGCGGCAAGTCTGGGAAGAACAGGAAGTGCTCTCGTTGTAAATCTGTAAAGTACTGGTGCGTATTCTTTTTTATTCAATGCTCGTCGAATACTTCCACTTTTTAACTTTGGTGAATTCGGAGGCACTTGTATGGCCTTTGCATGATTGGCTTTTCCAATTTTCTTGTTTTATTTGATATTACAATGGAGAGGTACATATTTGGGAATATGGTTGTCTGTTTCTGGCTCCAGAATAGCCCTGATGATATATAGTTTACTGGTTAGAGTATGGTCAGACCAACTAGACACAGTTACAAGATTGAATAATCGGTTTAAATGATTTTATTTGTATTCAGGACATTATACGTTTTAATTCGTAACCAAGATGTTGCAATTTCATAGTTTTTTATAATGTTTTTAATACTGAATAACATGTATTGGGCTCTGTATTTTCAAGCATGTGGATTTTCTTTATAGGATAAATTTCAGCTCAAGTGTACATTTCTAAGGTTAAAACTCTATGTTTTGTAGTTTACTAATATCTATTAGAATGTCATCCTTGGAATTCAGTTAAAATTTCCTTAAAGTTTATCAGTTTTTCTCTTTTTCCAGCTCTTCTGCATGCCAAACTGAACATTGGAACTCTGGGCACAAGACAAAATGCAGGCAGTTTGGACAGAAAACTGGAGGTGTTAGTGCTGGAAATTTTTCTGGAGTTGCACTTGTTCCTTCTTATGGGACTTCAAAACCTACGAAAAGGCCAAGAAAGGCATATACTTTGACCTTTTGTTTTGATTCTATTGCTCCTACTTTTTGGAAGCTCTGTTATCTTGTGAAGAGTTTCTTATTTTTTTAAGGAGGCAAAACTGACCTCCAAACTTATTTTCCAGGTTCTTTTTCCTTATGAGGAGTTCCTTAAACTGTACAACTCGGAAAAGCCATGCTTTGCTCCTTGTGGTCTCTTGAATTGTGGGAACAGGTCATACTTCGTGACTCTAGTAATGTGCTTTACCTTCTAAATCATGGGCAAATATGTTGGTAATTGTGAGTTATTTAGGGTCTTATTTTAGTTCTTCCTTTTGGTTGTAGCTGTTTCGCCAATGTGGTCTTGCAATGCCTTACTTTCACACGCCCTCTTGTTGCCTACTTGTTGGAGAAAGGTCATCAAAGAGAATGTGAGTTGAAGAATTAATACTATTGTCAATTACCATCTTAGAGGGCCTTGAGTAATTCCTAGATTGCAACTTTTAACTTTACTTTTCAGACAACTGTGATGATTGGTGTTTTCTATGCTTACTTCAAGAGCATGTTGAAAGAGCAAGCCAAAGCTCTCAGCCATTTTCTCCAATAAAAATTCTCTCCCGTCTACCTAATATTGGTGGTAACCTTGGATATGGAAGACAGGAGGATGCTCATGAGTTCATGAGGTTTGCCATTGATACAATGCAATCAGTGTGCCTTGACGAGTTTGGCGGAGAAAAAGCTGTTGATGCTAGCTCTCAAGAAACTACCCTTATTCAACATATTTTTGGTGGTCAGCTGCAATCTCAGGTTATGCAACTTACTTAAGCTGTGTACATAAATTTTATAACTTTTTCATAAAGTAAAATATAACATTCTCTTTCCTTGCTGCCATCTGACATTTTCGTCATCAATTAAGGAAAAAAGCTGATGCACTTCTGTGGCTGAGCTATTCAACAGAAAACATCATTAGGATGTTGGTTGATGTCATTCTACCATTAATTTTCCCCTTTTTTGGTTCCTATAAATTACATGCTAGAAATGCAACAGATTCCATTTTATGATAGACTTGAGAATACATTTTCATCTATCATTTGCCTTTATTGCTTCTTGGAAATAAAGGAAAAGAGAAGACCTTCTGCAAATAATAGACTCTGCAAAAATTAACTGGTCTAACCTTCTTCTCACTCTTTGCCTTGGTGGTACATGATGCGAAGAAATGGAAATCTATCCTAATTGTGAGCTATTATCTATTCTAAGTGTCTTAATTTACTATTCTCAAGGACTTGTCAGAAATGAAGTAGGTGAGGTTCTAATATGATGTAAGCATCAGTTGCAGATGTGGCACTTCATGTCATATAATGATGGCCTATAAATTCCATGAGGCAAAATTTATTAATTATCAAAATTTGGCTTATTTTTTTATTTTTTCACTTAACCAAAAATTATATGGCAAAACTTTTGGAATGAGATAGTTTAAAAAGTTCTCAGCTACTAAGCCATTTACAATCTCCACAGCCGACTCACTTGCATGTGATTTGAATGTTGCATTGCATAGTTTGCATATTGGTTGATGATTTGTCCCAACTTTCTAATTGTGTACATTTCTTGAGCTGTTAAATCTTCAAACTCTCTTGGTCTGATTGATGACCTGACTGATTTTACTGTTTTGTAATTTACTTTAGGTTATATGTGCGTCATGCAATAAAATATCAAATCAGTATGAAAGCATGATGGATCTAACTGTTGAAATTCACGGTGATGCTGCATCATTGGAGGAATGCCTTGATCAGTTCACGGTCAAAGAGTGGCTTCATGGAGATAATATGTACAAATGTGATGGGTATGGCTGATAGACCTGAACTTAGAGGCACAAGACCTCATATTTTCCACTTTGTGCATGGTTCTATTTTTGGCATTTGTTCATTGCATGCATATATTTCACTTCTCACTCAATTTTAGGCTTCCTTTACGCATGATCTATAATCTTGGAGGTGAGAATCCATATTATAATTTGAACTGAAATCGGGGGGTGAATAATAAAGGTGAGAGTTTGATTTAATACATCCGGTTCTTTTTCCTTTGGAGTAGACTCAAGATTTAACAACTCCATTATAGTTAGGTTCACTTTCCAGACTGAGCAAAATGAGTACTTTACTTTAACCAGATCAAGATGGATTTAATTGGGGCTGAAGGTAAAACTTGCTCATTAAGAAATTTTTGCCCAAATTATCAAGTATTCTAGATTAGATGGGGAATGATATGAACGAGTAATGTTACATATAAATTTATGTGTATGTTTGACTTTTTCTCTGTTCCAGATATTTGATGTGATCTCCACTCCTGTTTACAGGTGCAATGACTATGTCAAGGCATGGAAACGTCTTACGATCCGAAGGGCTCCAAATATTCTAACAATTGCCTTAAAAAGATTTCAGGTTGGACCAGTACCTATTTCTTTTAGATTCTATTCTCAACTTTTAATTATGTCCTATGTTTATTACATCTGTTATAATGTAACATCTGTTATATTATGTCCTATATTATAACATCTGTTATAATACAACTTCTTCTCTAATATAACATCTGGTACTCTGACTCTGCAGAGTGGCAGATTTGGCAAACTTAATAAACGAGTAACATTTCCTGAGACCTTGGACCTCAGTCCCTACATGAGTGAGGAAGCAGATGGTACTGATATATACAAGCTCTATGCGGTTGTTGTCCACATTGACATGCTGAATGCATCATTTTTTGGTCATTATATATGCTACACAAAGGATTTTTGTGGCAACTGGTACAGAATTGATGACTATAAGGTGGGTCTCTCCCTCCCTCTCTCACCCGTAGCACTCGCTGTGCTGTCTTTGCAAAAGCTGCCATAATTTCATTTAGAAATGACTGTTAGTAAGGATTAATCCATGATAATCATTCTAATCACTTGAACACTATGTGCTATTGGGTGCAACCTACTACTCAAATGTAGCTGAGGTTCATTGTCTGCATAGCCTGAACTGTATAATTGGATGAATTAATCTTCATTTTAAAGATGAAATGGCTGCTAATTAGCAGTACTGATTATTGTAACTATTGGTTGATTAATCTGAAAGATGACTCGTTTTACAGAAGGTTGTAAGGTGAATAAGATTCATAATAGAGGTTACAAAAAGCAGGGTAGATTGTTTTTTATTCTAACCTAACTTTCCTTTTGGAGGAGGAGACGCATTTTCATTTCAACTGCTTGAGATGTGCAATTATTTACAGTTTAATACTAATAGCTCCAACTGTTTGTATATCTTGCCTCAGGTTACAATGGTTGAATTGGATGAGGTACTTTCTCAGGGAGCTTATATGCTTTTATATAGCAGGTAACAAGCTAATCTTCCATATTCTTTCAACATTCTTTCTGTTAAACAAATTTTAGGTATTTATTTTTTCATTTGTATGGGAGACAAGAGAGGGGAGATTGAAGTATGTGTTTCTATTTGATCACTTATGACTTGTAGTCGATTGTGCAATTGATTATCTGCTGGTTGTTTTACTATCTAGAAAGGCTTGGGCTTCGGCTTATTCTTTGTCTATCTTACTGTTTTATTTGTTTACTTGCTTAGTTTAATAATCTGGTTGGTTTTTGGTTTTAACCGAAAAGTTGTGCCCATAGGTGCACCGACAGTTTTTATATTATATTTGATGAACATATTATCTATCTGGTTTTTGTTTTTTTTTATAACTTAAGCTATATCCTAAAACTAGCATGTAGGAGTGGATTTGCGTTGTTTAATTTGAGAAGCACTGTACATTAAAAGGAGGATGTGTGTTATAATTTCTAAGAGTGGTGTTCCTTTGGTCATGTTTTCCTGGTGTGGCGCAGGGTTTCAGCTCGGTCATCTTGTTGCAAAACGTTGGAAACTTTGAAGGAGCAGCAGGAAATGGTGAAATCAGTATCAGATTCTTGCATAAAGGAAAATGGTGATTGCATGTCAGCTTTGGCATCTATGAATTCAACGAGCAGTTCTGGGTCCCTAGCATCACAAAGTAATTCTGATGTTGTAAGGGAGCACTTTGAAGATGGTGGTGCAACTAATATTCCGCTAATTTCAGGCAATACAGAAGTATCTTTTCCAATCAAGAATGGAAATTTGGGAGTTGAATCTGAAGCTGAAATAGGTGCAGATCGTATGGATACTTTTCCTTCCAAGTCTTGTTCGTCTCCGTTAAAGAAACCATTAATCCGTGATAAAAGTTTGCTAGTTGGAATCAATTGTGAAGATCCGGAGAGTATGGTAGTTGATCGGGAATCAACTTCATCCGTTTCAGCGGAGCCTTCTGGACAGCAAAAAAATTCATGTGCTGCGATTGACTCTAGATCTGTTGTTGAAAGTTCTGGCAACTTGCTTGATTCTGGACTGAGTTGGGACTTTGTGAGGGATATCAAAGTTAATGGAAGCATTCATTCACCTTCAGGCGGGGCTACTACGACGAACGAGACTCATAATCTGAAACGTGAATCACCACTCTGCGTTTCAGATAATTATGCTCAGAATTAACAGATGGTCACCGAGTTAAATCTGCGACTTTCCACTGGTCCATGGTTAAATACTTATTCATGATCCCAGCTGGAGAAGGACGAGTTAGGATTTTTATCTAAGGTTTCAATATTTTACCGAAATCTTAGGTTCCATTTGACTTGGAATTACAATATGAGAAGAAAAAGTTCCTTTCGTGTCCTTGCTTGGCTCCGATCTAACTAATACGGTGGATGACGTTACTCATGAAACATCTTTGCTGGTAATCCGTCAAAAGTCGGACACAAAATTGAAACATAAGCTCAAAGTTGAAATTTGGTAGCCTTACTTTTAACAATTAGACAACATAGTGTCCACACCATTACAAACCCTCAACGATGAACTGTTTTTGCCAAATGGTGGGCACCTTCTCAGTCTTCAAAATTAAAAGTTGCTTCACACAATCAAAGATAGCCAAACCGATCTTCCCAGCTTGCGTGACATCCATACAACATAGAAAGTTAATTGCAACAAATACCTTTCGCAGTAGAAGGCTAAGGCAAACAAAACTGCTCGTGTTTGATTTTGTTGCACCTCCTCACGTTTGCTGCAATTAACCTGGAAACATAAACATATATATAATGATTTAGTTGCACCGGCAGAGGCATTTTTCACTCACTATTTCCCATCAAGATGCATCATGAACAAAATATTAAACTTCCCATTTCAATTACCTTTACTTACCCATTGTTTTGTAAAGGCATCATTTTAAGAATGTTCAGTATCGGCATTTCAGAACCTGAATTTTGTTTATAAGCTAGATATTAAGAATCTGAATCATCACAGGCCAAGAAGCTTTGTCCATAAGAAACAAGAATGTGACTGCAAGCTTTCTATATGCTTGCTTGGACAGCTATATTTTGTTGTGCATAAGACTGGAAATTTTAAAATCATGGATATAAACTTGGAAATCGTAATTAAACCTAGAAACTTGTAAGCAAATGACAATTAAAAGAATAAGGAGAAACAGTAAAAATTTCTAACTCTGGATAAGCAGGGAGTAGTTACCATAGAACTTCATCACAGGTTTCTTCCCACCCTTGATGAGTTCCAACACAAAGACATCTCCCGCTCTCAGCTGATTTGACCTTGCAAATGTGGTCCAGCCCTTTCCAATCCACACTCTGCCACCACTTTTCTTTATCCGTAATGATACTGGCCATTCCCTTTCTGTTTCATCTAAAAGGATCATCTCACAAGATGCGCTTGCTAGGCCATTTGTGTTTGCAAATTTTCTAGGGATTGTCTGCAGATAGACTACATATGAGATAATAATTATACGTGAATGTATAACACGTGTTGTAATACTCACCAGACCTTTTTTAAGGCTATATTCGCAAACAGTGATTGAAACATGGGGATGTATGATTGATGAAGAACTAGGTTTTGTATCACAATGCATCAGATGCTCTTTTGCTTCAGGTTGCTTCGTCAACCCTGCAAAGCATTGTCAGCAAGAAAAGCAGTGTCATAACAAGGAAAAAGGGAAGGTACCTTCATGAGCTTTTTTTAAACATGAAATAAATTGAATAGCAGCAGTTGACTTTTCACCAATTAATGCATAACATGTTTTTAGGTTGGCTAACTCAGCTTATGCTAGGTGGTTGCATTTAGGGATGGCAGTCCAGGCCCATGCTGACTGGCTCGGGCCATGGGAAGCCGGCCCAGCCTGATTTGGGTCACCAAAACGATATCAATTTAGTTCGTAAGTTTCTTAAACTAAAGACCAAAACGACATCATTTTGATTGCAGACTGAGCGGTTGGCCGGGCCAAGTTAGAGATGGCCTCAGCCTGACCATTTGCAAATCCTAGTTGCATTTCATGGTTTAAGCATATATGTTGATATTCAATACCTCCTCTGAAGTTCAGCAAATACAAATTGAGCAACAATCAAACAACAGAGCATACAGCAATTACTTCAAATGCTTCATGTGTAACCATAAACACTTACTCAGATACAACTTAATGCGTTTTTGTTCATTAGGTTTCTCCATACTCGCTTGAAATTATAAGAATCATGAAATTCTTGAAATTTAATAAAACTTACCGACCATTTGTAACATAAGGGTACTTCCCTTGTCAGTGAGATCAAAAGTTATAGTATTCCCTTCCATAATGCGATTTGTAGCGCAAAAGGCTCTCCAACTACATTTAATATACACACCACAACTTGATTTTCTGTGGCCTAACACTGCAGGCCATGATCTCCCCTGCTGATCCCTAACAATAATCTCGCAATTTCTAACAGTCAAGTTGTTCAGCCTGGAAAATTCCTCTGGGATTTCCTGCTTAAGAGAATACAAATGTGAACAACTAAAACAGAGCAACACACTTACAAAACTCATAGGTGCTAACCATTATTGAACTACGAAGAATATGGCGGGTCAGGATTGCTGCCAAGGAAAGATCCTTCGGCAGAGATGGACCAGCACTTCCTTGCTTGCAAACATCAAGTTGCGTTGCCTCTGTCGATTCTCCTGCATCAGTAGTTGATCATTCATGAAAATCAACATTACAAACTACGATAACAAGTTCTAGGTAGATCTTCCACCTTTTTCCAATTCAAGAATACTAAAGCTATTTCATATACCATATAAATGATATAGAAAAGTAGTACAAGAAGACACTATAAGTACGAGGTGAAGAAGTAACAATTAATAAACTTACTGGTGTCGATCTCATCACTTGCAAGCTCTTCCCGTACCACAGTCTCTTTGGCTGCAATGTCCTCACACCCTTCTTGAAATTCACCCTCTTGCTCCTCCTTTACCACGATCCTGTACTCTTTCTGACACGCACTTGGATCAAACACCATAACATCAAATACCATATCTCCTTCATGTCCGAATACCAGGAAATCACCCACATGCAAATCATGATCCTGAACAAACTTTAGCCAACCATCTTCAAACCTTCTTCCATTTAACCTGACCGGCCAAAGTTTCCCAAGACGCCCTCTCAGTGTAGCTCTATCACAATCTTGCCCATTCAAGCGCATGAGAAAAGAAACTGGAATCAACTGCAAAAGCACGCATGTAGATGTTAATGTTGTGTATGATCAGAGTGGGGGCTATCTGGGACTGGGTCAAAGAGCCTTACAAATGTATGCTCAAAACCTGGCAGAAGTGGCTGGAAGAAGTGTGCTTTAGTAGGAACCATTCTCCGTACGATCAAAGTCCCCTCGCCCAGGCATTCATTTTCTTCAGGAGCCTCCGCTGCCTACTCGGGATCTCTTTCAGAGGGACATGCAAGGCGCAATGTACAGCAGACCCTTGCGCTAGTTTGATTTTGGTGATTTAGTTTCTCCCTTGGCCGACTCTTTTTAGCATTAACTGGTGGTTCCTCTTTTTTATAGCCAATTTACTTAGCTGTCCTTACCTTTCGTCCTTATTTTGTCTTATGCAAGTCAGCTTTCTCAGTTGGATGGCACAATCGTGCGAATTCTACTGAATTTAGCATGCGACGGGAGTAGGGATGGCGATGGGTAAGTTTCGGTTCGAATTTTACTCTACTTATATTTATATATATTTTTTATGACTCAACCCATATTTATATTCATATCCATATCTATATTCATCGGTTTTTACGATTTACTACTCATATTCAAATCCATTGAGTTGTTCGGGTTTTCGGATATCCATCAGATTGTAGAACACATAAAAATATAACTTCTAAATAAATAATATAAAGAGTAGATTTTTGCGAACGTTCTAAATCAAAATAACTTTAATAATAATAAGTCAAGATTTTGATTTGTATGTATAAAAAAAATTATAAAATTGGAATAACAAAAATCATAATATTTAGTACAAAGACAACATACATTTTTCACAATTTAGAACTGGAACAAATATTGAAATAACTAAAACTTCAAATTGTCTTTGTGTGAACTCTACAACATTCAAAACTCCATCTCCATATCATTTGCATTATTATCATCCTATAAGAAAAATAAAATATGA
>JANITW010000003.1:58593209-58613219 GCA_027564335.1 Erythroxylum williamsii
TGGGTTGAGTCATAAAAAATGGATATGGATATGGGTTGAGTAAAACCCAAACCGAACCCTACCCATTGTCATCCCTACCCAGTACTGTTATGGCTTTTGTATGGGGATTCATAACAGGTTAAACAATAAACACTAAACAATAAATACTAAAACGGGCCTACAATGCAATAGCTAAGAAATTAACAGTAGGGCTGTGGGGTGGATTGAAGTTTGAAACTTTGGAATACTTTAGTTAGGCTGTTGTCCGGCGCCAAGTCGAGATCTTTTGCCCAAAACCGATTAAACAACTGATTGGGGAATGGGTTCGGGCAAGTGGGAATGCATGCATGTGCCGGGACACGCGCCAACCACTATCTTTGTCTCTAATGCGTTTCTAATCCAACTTAGCGACACTTCTCCGCCACTCACGTTCCTCTGTACTCTCACAAAGCCACACTTTTTGAGGCTTCTTTTCAATTTCTTAACCTCTTTCACTGGATCCGATAACACAAGGACCCATTTTCCTTAGTTATTCTTTAACGGTTCTTACTATGGAAGGTATTAGTTGTCACTTGTCAGGTTAATTCTTTTCCTTTCCTTACTGTCTGTCTTTTAATCAAGCGATTGGTTGCCTTTATTTGCGTGCTGGGTTTTCGTTTTCGAATAAGAATTCTTCGATTTGCAGGGTAACTTCATCATGATGTTTGATTTTGGGCAAATTATTTGGAGGATGTTTGATCCAGTGATGTGATTAGAGCAACTGATTTCTGAGATCATTTGAAACCCAGAATCTCATTTGTTTCTGTTCATAACACTGATTCTTTTTTCTGGATCATTATACGGCGATGGATAATAGAAGTGATAGAGAAACGAGTTCATTTTTGAGGTTCTTTTTCTTACTTCTACTTTAGTTTTCTCTTTATTCTTATTACCAGGCCGTATGAAGTCAGGTTGTTGAAATTTTTATCAAAATGCTAACTTGATTAGTTACTACTTTCGTAAAGTAATCACCATGATCACATTTACCACATTTGTAAAGTAATCCGTGATCACATTTAATGCATGCATTAATGATTCCACGTCTGAGGCACTTTGTAATCTTGATCTGTTTATGTTAAATCCTTCTGCCGTTTTTCTGGGACTGTGCTGTAGAAGGACTAGACGATAACTTGTTTGGTATTTTCGCGGCATTGCTACTACTTAATGGCAATTGTTGGTTCTTGCAGTTTGTTTGCGGCCGTCTCATATGGGATTGCTTCAATGGCGATGGTATTTATTAATAAGGCCATTCTTATGCAGTACGCAGACTCGATGACCCTTCTGACACTGCAGGTATTTTCAAAAGAACACTGTGGTCTTTTGGGTCCATTAGACAAGGAGGATATTTACTTTTTTTCCCCTATTTTTTCTTGTCTTAGCAATTGACAACAGCTTTGCTCATATACTTTGGTCGGAGATTTGGATGCACTAAAGCCAGGGGTGCAGATATGCAAACAGCTATAAGACTTTTCCCAGTTTCACTATTCTACAATGCCAATGTAGCATTTGCTTTGGCAAGCTTGAAAGGAGTCAATATACCTATGTATATTGCCATAAAGAGGCTTACACCTCTTGCTGTACTTATTGCTGGATCTTTTTCTGGAAAGGGCAAACCTACGATGGAAGTATGCTGCTGCTTTTTTATGTAATTTACTTACATAAGCTTCTATCTGCATTGATAGGTTAATTGCCTGCTGAGTATTGTGAGTGGATATCAATGGTATCAACTGAGTTTAATCAATGATTCCAATGGCTGAATATTGATGTTTAGAACATTGGTTGTTAGTTGTGGGAACTGTGTTTCGTTGTTCATGGAAGAGATTTCTGTTGAAGACACTGATTTTAATGTCATAATTTCCTTGGTTATATATTTATTCAGTGAAATTCTTGAACAAATATCTTTTAAGCTTGATGACTAGGGATCTTTAAAGTGGTATGCTCCATTGATAAGATGACAAAGTTTCATTATATTTCAGGTGACTCTTTCTGTACTATTGACCGCTGCTGGGGTTCTTATTGCAGCACTTGGAGATTTTACATTTGACCTTTTTGGATATAGCATGGCTTTTACGTCTGTTTTCTTCCAGGTTGGTTATTAATTGCTTAAGTTGTGGTCGTTATTAATAGTTCCTCAAAGTCATCATTGCTTAAAGATTATACTGCTGCTTTGAAAGTGCAGACTATGTACCTTGTATTGGTGGAGAAGTCTGGTGCAGAAGATGGGCTTTCCTCAATAGAGATCATGTACTATAACAGTTTCTTGTCTTTTCCATTTCTAATGTTCCTCATTGTAGTGACGGGAGAATTTCCAAACTCTTTATCACTTTTATTTGCTAAGGTCAGAATCTTAACCCCTTTTCTTTATTGTCTAGGTTATTGTGTTTGTTATTCTCTTCAAAATTAAAAAGGTCTAGGTTATTGTTGATTAGATCGTAATTCAATTGTGTTTTGTATCATGGTAGTGTGGATCTTATATTTCAGCTGTGTTATAACTAGGAATCTTGAATTTGTTGTCAACAATGAAGTTCTTTATATAATTTTTATCAAACTTTGAAGTCCTAACAGATTGACTCTTTTTTCTAGAATTTAGGCAGGTGGATTTGTTGTCAACAACGAAAGCCTTCAGGATAAATTATAGTGACTGTGCCATTTGAAATGCTTCACTTTCCCTTGATTTCTTGAATAGCTCTATCGCATAGGCTAAGAAAAAGAAAAGCAAGTCAAATAATTCATGATGCAATGAAAACTCAACAATCTGGCAAAGGACAGTACTGGTTCTAGCCAAAAATAGTGGTGAATGGAATTTTGATGGTATCAATCGAGCTTATCAACAAATTTATTCATCAAATCACTTATGATTTGCAGTTTATCTATTAAAGCAGTCTCAACTTTTGACACTCCCATTTTTGCATTAAAATGTTGTAAGGTGATGAGGACTTGTTGGGCTTTCCATTCTCTTTTCTCTGTTCACATTCTTCACTAATTCAGGCAAACAAACAATACAAGTCTCCAGAGTATGAGCAATTTTGACCTCTGCAACCTTGAACTCAAATTATGTTGTTTGGCTAACAATGAAAGAATTTTACATACCATTGAATTTTTGAAGGCTTGCTATTGTTGTTGATTCAAGTCTCAGTTATTGTTTAACTGGCCAATGCATGGTCTTGATTGATCTTTCTGAGAATGTTGGGTAAATTCTTTATCAGAACTTTTCTGGTAATTAATGATACATTGATATGAAGATTTGATTGTTCCATTCTTCTTTTGATAAGAGGCTGCAAATAGTGTTGTTGTATATATCATAAGCCCTTAAAACTCTCTGTCACTGCAGAGTAGTTCCTTATCATATTTGGTGCTGCTGATCGTCTCACTGGTGATGGGAATAGTTCTTAATTTCACCATGTTTTTGTGTACCATAGTCAACTCTGCTCTAACGACAACCATTGTTGGAGTCCTCAAGGGTGTTGGTTCCACGGTATGTGTGCTGTAGAGTTGTACAAATACAAAAAAGAGGGAACTTATGAAACTTTAAACCAATCATTATGTTAAACTGGACCAATATGTGGATTCTTAACAGGTAAAAATATAGCACTTCAGATCAAACAGAAATCAGATTCTTGTGAAATGAACTGTGGCCTCTTTTTCTATGGCCCTTCAAGCCTTTAATCTCTACTATGTCAAAATTAAGAACTTGGAAATCCATATAGATTTAATTTTCTTTTGTTTCTTGCCTCTCAGACTCTCGGTTTTATCTTGCTGGGTGGTGTGGAAGTGCATGCTCTCAATGTGACTGGATTGGTGGTCAATACAGCTGGTGGGGTGTGGTATTCCTTTGCCAAATATCAGCAAAAGAGAAGCAAGCCACAAAAACTCATTTCAGACATAGAGTCTCATCGTAAATAGTCTTTTCTGTTCTGGAGGAATAACAATTAAGCAGCCAAGTGCTGTTGCATGTTTTCTCTTCCGTTGTCAGATACCTTGTACTGCACTTGGCCATAGCAAAGTATTGGTAAGAGACCAGCAGTTTATAATTTAAAATTTACCTCACAGTTGTTACTGAACTGATATAGCTTTTAGCAACAAATCATATCATAACAAATCCTTTCTGTTCATTAAATTTTTTGGTCCATTTTGAGCCATCTCAGAAGGTAATCATGCACCTGAATAGGCTTCCAGTAGCTGGCAAAAACTCACTATCCTCCTCCTCCCCATCTTTGTCATTAAGTAGGATCCCCTTTTGTCTAACGTGTATGGCACTTGATTGAATTTGTAGTAAATAGCTTTGGCAATGGAGAGCGGGTGGTGGGGACGAAAATGCTTACGGATACCCCCAAAGGACAACACTGTAGTTTGGCCATTACTAAGCTTAATCTTATGCTTGTTAGTTGTATTGAAAGCGAAAGCTGGGGCTGTTATTATTGTTGTTCATGACTAGTTTAGAAACAAGTGGACCTTTCCACTATTCAAAGTTCTAATCAATGTCCACCACGTTGACGGTAGGTTATGCTCCTTCATAATTGTTCATTTCTAGTGTCCCGTTCCCTTCTCTGCGTACTGTACGATACGGGTCAGTTTCATCCAGCAAATCTCGTTGCTTAGTAAGGTTTCTCCTGTCTGCTCTTCAGATGAATTTAGTTTTACACAAATTTCCACCTTGAAATATTGAACTTTCTTCTTTCTTTTTAATAAATGGTTGATTGATCCTATCCATATTAACAAAATCCACAAAACATGAGTTAGCAGACAAAACATATCATGGTTACTGCTATACATGAAGTGAAGTTTGGTGCATAATCCAAACGCTGAGCACAATCTCCAATCTTCACCGACAAAAGATACGTCATATAGGGGATGCTTTTGTAATTGACAAGTAGGACACTCCCCATGCATGCCTGTCTTCGAACTTACCAATATTCCATTTCTCTTCTTTCTATGACCTGCCAAATTTTTAGGTGATCATAAGGTCATTTAGTGTTAGGTGACAGATTTTAATTGTTATACACTTGGAGTTGCTAGTCTGCTACATCTAATTCACCTTATAGTGGAACAAGAACCTATTGCCTACCTTTCATATTCATGTTGTCCTCCTCCGGTGGCCAAAACAGACGTCAGTTCCCATGTGAAGTTAATTGAGTGAAAAGCCCACCTCAAAGGTTCCAAATGTGTAGAAGCATTGCATGCAAGTGGAGTCTTCACCATTAATGTAGAAGACCTCATAAATGGCTTAACATGCCATAGTTGGGTTTGTTTTGCTTGAGATGGGAAAGGTTGGTTGAGGTTTTAAAATGGTACTTTTATCACCAAGTAAAAGAATTAAAGAAGGTAGGCGATAAAAGGGAAGTCTTCTGTTTCTTAATCGAGTTGGAAAGTGCTCAATTCAGTGTTTGAGAGAGACCCAACATGTAAAATAAGCAATTTTTGTTGCCTCAGGAAAAGTTGACATCGGGTGGAAATGGCGGATATACTGAGAAGGATCATAACTTCTTCAGTCACAAAAATGAGAATCAAAAAACCTGTTATTGACCCTGTCAACAGTGGCTTGGTGTAGAGTCAGTTTCCTTATCAACATGGAATGATGTGAAAATTCTGATGTCTCTGTTTCCTATCAAAGTGGATTTCACATGTTCATATGTCTCTGTCTGTGTGTTTTCATGCCATCATGTAACTCTCTCTCTGTCTCTCTTGTTCATTCAGACATTTTCACTGTTAAACTTAATTTAAACAAGATGGGTGACCAATCCCAGCTCCTTCCTTTGCTTCTCTATATTTAATATCCACTAGATCACTTTTAGTATATTTATAAGGCTAAACAAAACTAATAGAATAATTTAGTAATAATAATAAAAAAAGAAAAATATAGTTTGCAGAAGAATTCAGCAGGCTTGACTATCTTTAATCTGCATGATTGAGAGAGAGATGAGAGCAAAGTTTCTGAGCTATCATTCTGGTGGTGAAACAAATTCAGAATCACATGAGAAGAATTCTGAACCTGAATCAAATTGGAAGATCAAAAAGACCAAGATCACAATATTACTAATACCAAGTACCAACTCTTGGAGCAGAAAGAGAGCTTGGAGACTATGCATGGTAATAATAAGCAATAAAAGGAAGAAGAATAAGGCATTTTATTCTTGCATTGGCATTGAAGCCATAAAGAAAGGGAAAGGATGGTTACTTGTTAAAGTACTAGGTAAACTAGCAAAAGGCAATCTTACAACTCAAAAGTGGAAGACAAAAAAGGACAAATTGAGCACAAGTGCCAAACCTTCACTATAAGCAAAGTTGGTTTACTGCTGAAAACTTATGCGGGTTTTCTTAGTTCTTCATACCCTTTCAACTCCCATTTGCCTCGCAACTTAGCTTAAGCTTGTTTATTAGATTTATGCTAAAAGGATTCCATTAATGATAATGTTCTACATAATTACTAAAATAAGGCCAATCAAAACAAACCTTCCATATTCTTCTCATCGATCACCCTTTTGTTCTATTCATTGTAGTGTCGTTTGTTCCCAGTAGCTTGGGCTATAATAAGTTATCAGAAACCATCCACCCATGCCAACATATCCTCTTTCTTTAATGTACCAGCCTCAATCATGCTGAGACTTCTTTTTTATTACTTCTTTCAATATCCAGAAAAAGAATGGTGGCCATGACATCATGTCTTGCTTAAATGACATTATTACCACCGAATAAGCCCCATCTCTAAAGCATTCAACGAGGGCAATCCCATGGGGTCCCCAGTCATTTGTCCTCTTTCCCTTTTTTGATTTTTTCCTCTCCAACTCTTATATATAAACAAAATAATGACTAAATAAAGTGAGAGAATAGGGAATATTCTTTTTCTTTTTTTTTTCCCTGCAACCGACATGTTCCTGAGTAAAGTTAAGGTTATTATTATTATTCTTCTTTAAGTATCTTGATTAGTCGAAGAGTGGTGTAAAGATTAGAGTGTACTAAAGTTTCTCATATCAGAAATGTTTTGGCCTTCAATTTTGACATGTCTCTTTTAACAGTTTTACCATTTTATGCATTACATTAGATAGTTCTAATTATCTTCCTGCTTCTCTAAATTTGCTAATTTAAAGACACCTCAGTTATGGAACTTCAACACGTTTTAGCTACAGAGCTTTCCATGTTCTGTGATGTTGGTTTCGTAGTCAACTGATGTTGACTTAATTGACCTTGGAAGTCCATGCTAGTGTGATTTATGTTTATGTTTTTAGAAGAAGGATTATAATTATTTATGAGAAAATGCGTCTAATTGTTCTAAGCAGATTTAAGAGCTGCTGGATAAAGGGTAAATGCTAAAAATACGGTAAGTTTTGGACAGCCTTTGGGCTTTGGCCGTATCAGTAGACAGGCAGACACACACATGGTGGTAGGCTCTTGCAAGCGGCAGCAGATACCTTTCCCCTTATTATTGCTTTGCCATGCTGGATCTATGGCGTACTTGTAAGAGTGTCTTCCAGAATAAAAGAGCACATCACACTCTTCCCTTTACCTTCGTTTTTCTTTGCTACATTGTGCATAGCAGGAGTGAGTTCCTTGAGAAGGGATCTAGTTCTTCATTCTAGTTCCTGCCATGGGTGAGTTTCATTTGTTGGTGTTGGGATCTTGGTGTTGAAGTTTTTCTGAGCATGGTGGTGCTTTGAAGTGTTAAGCTTTGAAGCTGTGGACATATAAATAAAGGTCTGTTCTTGGCTCTGAAGTTGTATTCAGGATAGAGAAAATGGCTCCAAGATTGGATTTTTCTGAATGGTGGGCAAAAGGTAGCAAGAAGGGTGCACCAGTAGTGGTCAAAATGGAGAACCCCAATTACTCTGTTGTGGAAATTAACGGTCCAGATGCTGCATTCCAATCAGTTGAAAAGAGCAGAGGCAAGAATGCGAAGCAAGTACGATGGGTCTTACTTCTCAAGGCTCATCGAGCTGTTGGTTGTGTTGCTTGGATAGCTTCTCTCTTCTGGGCATTGCTTGGAACCATCAAACAAAGGCTGATCTTTGGACAAGGTGTTACTGTGGCTAGTGAGAAGATGGTGAGGGGGAAAGTTTTACTCAAAATTATTCGGGCGTTCTTATTGTCTTCTTTAGCAATCTTAGCTTTTGAAGTTGTTGCTTACCTTAAAGGCTGGCATTATTTTGAGAGTGCTAATTTGCACATTCCAAGGACTTCGGACTTGCAAGGCTTGCTTCGCACTGTTTATGTTGCTTGGTTAACCTTTCGGGCTGATTACATTGCACCTCTAATTCAATCTCTCTCTAAATTTTGTGTTGTTCTGTTCCTTATCCAATCGCTGGATCGTATGATACTTTGCTTGGGTTGCTTCTGGATCAAATATAAGAAAATTAAGCCAAAAATTGATGGGGATGCAATGAAGTCCGATGATAATGAGGCACCAGGTTCTGAATACCCCATGGTTCTGGTTCAGATTCCTATGTGCAACGAAAGAGAGGTAAGATACTGAAATGAGTGTACTCATAACCTCACGCCTTGCCCATTCACGTGGCTTTAGCTAGGAATTTGATATTTGAAGAACTTTTTGTTCAAGTTTGAAATTAATTTTGCAAAGGTTTAGCGGTTTGAAATTTAAAAAAAAAAGAAGAAAATCTGTACAAACTGTTATCCTTTTGTTCAGGTGTATGAGCAGTCCATCTCTGCAGTCTGCCAAATTACTTGGCCAAAAGATCGGATACTGATTCAAGTTCTTGATGATTCTAATGATGAGAGCATCCAGTGTTTGATAAAGTCAGAGATTGCTAAATGGAGTCAAAGGGGTGTTAACATCATTTACAGACACCGTACCATTAGAACTGGTTATAAAGCTGGTAATCTCAAGTCTGCTATGAGTTGCGAGTATGTGAAGGACTATGAGTTCGTTGCAATCTTTGACGCAGATTTCCAACCTAATCCTGACTTCCTCAAGCTAACAGTCCCACATTTTAAGGTGAGCCACGAGAAAGACTAAATTTTCTACTTCTATTTATGTAAATACTCCTTTCAGGACTTAATCCTTGTGTGACAATCTTATCTATGTTGCAGAACAATCCTGAACTAGGATTGGTTCAGGCAAGATGGGCATTTGTGAATAAGGATGAGAATTTGTTGACTCGTCTTCAAAATATCAATTTGTGCTTTCATTTTGAAGTTGAACAGCAAGTCAATGGTGTCTTTCTGAATTTCTTTGGCTTTAATGGAACTGCTGGTGTTTGGAGAATAAAAGCCCTCGAGGAATCTGGTGGATGGCTTGAGAGGACAACTGTAGAGGATATGGACATAGCTGTCCGCGCACATCTGAATGGTTGGAAATTCATCTTCCTTAATGATGTGAAGGTAAGTTAGGTTCATATCAACTAAAATTTCACTTATGCAGTTATTCTTGGTATACTGTGGAAGAGCAACTTTTCTAATTCTTTCATTTAAGTTCTGAAAGTTCAGTTAAATGGTTAGCATGACTACCTTTTTGCATAATTGATCTAGTACATCCTGTTGTGAAAATTGGGCGGTTAAAATCTTCCTCAAAACTCAGATGCTTGCCCTAACGAAATGAATCGTGTACGTAAAATTTTAGGTCCTCTGTGAACTTCCCGAATCCTATGAAGCTTACAGGAAACAACAACATCGTTGGCATTCTGGCCCGATGCAACTTTTCCGTTTGTGTCTTCCTGCAATATTAACTTCTAAGGTATACTTTATTACGATTTCATCCATTCTCTAAGGATAATTGGTTTTCTACAGACTGACGAACTCGGGTACTCAAATTTTACAGATAGCAATATGGAAGAAAGCAAATCTTATACTACTATTCTTCCTGTTGAGGAAGCTTATCCTTCCTTTCTATTCCTTCATGCTGTTCTGCATAATTCTTCCACTAACCATGTTCGTTCCGGAGGCTGAGCTTCCTATGTGGGTGATTTGTTATGTGCCTGTCCTAATGTCATTCCTCAACATTCTTCCAGCTCCAAAATCATTCCCCTTTATTGTTCCTTACCTCCTCTTTGAAAATACCATGTCTGTTACAAAATTCAATGCAATGGTATCGGGGCTATTCCAGTTGGGTAGCTCTTATGAGTGGGTTGTCACAAAAAAGGCTGGTAGATCATCAGAATCAGATTTACTTGCTGCCGCAGAGAGAGATGCAAAGACAACTAATCAGCCACAGATAGTCAGAGGAGCTTCTGAGAGTGAGCTTGGAGAGTTGAATCAATTAAAGGAACAGAAAGAAGCTGCTGCTAAACCAATTAAGAAAGTGAACAAAATATATAGGAAAGAACTTGCTCTGGCATTCCTCCTGCTGACAGCTTCTCTTCGGAGTCTCTTATCTGCACAGGGTGTCCACTTCTACTTCCTTCTCTTCCAAGGCGTCACCTTCCTTCTTGTTGGCCTTGATCTGATCGGTGAGCAGATGAGCTAAATACTGTATTGGCCAAGACATAAATAAAAATATTGCATCAAGGGCCGCACGGGTTCATATTGAAACGAGAGCAAACTCTGGGATTTCCTTCCTTGGCAGTTATTGATGAAGGTCCTTCTTCTGTTTCAATAAATCAAATTAGATTCCAGTTCAAGCATTTGCTTTGAAGATTCATCAGGATATTTTCTCTTAGCCTTTTACCTTAGCAATTTGCGTCAGGCATTGGATTATGATGTTCATCATAGGCAGGATTTTTTTTTATTTAAATTTTCACGGTTGACTTGTATTCTTGGTTGATTGTTATTTACTGTTAATTTTCAGGACATAAATTGTAAAGCCCTCATAGTTTCAGCAAGGCAGAAGAACGAGTTTGCTTCTTGCATTCTGGACTTTCTGATCTTCCTTGAAAGTGTGTGAATAAATATAAGTAAATTTGCAGATATGCCATTTCCCTCTGATGCAACAGACAATTCCCTTCTCGCACAATTTGTTTCTTATCATACTAATTTAGTTTGGAAGTGATACAAAAAGAGAAAAGATAGTGTCGGCAGCTAAAAAAGAAGGTATGGAAACTAAGCGTAATAGAAGCATGAGGTTGAGGAGACATTAGTTGACGCAACCATCACTAGTTGCAACTATGGGACTGCACGAGCCTGTAGGAGTAGGACCAAGAGATCTTTAGTGGGAAAAATGCTGATTCTGATTTATGTATATAGGGTCGGCTTGTATAATATTAGGACAAGCTGACCACTTTCTGGTTGGTTATTCCATCAGAAAGACATTGTCTTGCAATGGCTTCGACAAAACAAAGAAAAGATCTTTTTGATTTGACAAGCCATCCGTCGCAGGGCATGTCTTGTTCAATTTTCCGATTCACCTAAAGATGGCATGTTGCTTACTGCTGGTTCCAAGCGTACATTAAGAAAACCTTGTCATGTTCAAAGTAGTTGACTGGGTTCTTGTTTTGGTTTCTGTCAAGCCTCTGAGTTTTAACTTACAATTAGTCTTTTATGAAACTGCATTTCTCAAATAATCATGTTTTGTTCACGTATTAGATACCAAGTACTGACTCTTGGTCAGAGCAGAATCACCCTCCAGAGTCCAGACTAACAGATGAATGAATCATCGTAATTTAAGTAATGTAGAAAATCTTATTACTAGTCATCATCATCTGGCTCTCTCGAGAAATCTGGCTCATCAGGTTTTTGCAACCTTGGACTCATACCAAGTTTGAGTTTGCCACTTCCTTTCCTCTTGTTAAAAGAGAACAGACCAAGGTTATGTTTTATTTCAGGCGACGGTGAAGAACTTGTAAGCTCTTCCTCTTCGGTTATTTCATCAGTCATTTGTTCGTTTAACGGATCTCCGAAAGGCTCCATAATGCCCAGTCTCTTTGCCATACTCCTCCTCTTGTAACTTCGCCAAGCAGCTTGAATAAAGCATGCAGCCCATGTTCTCCAATGGTGAGAGTAGAAACGAAAAGTATGCTGTAACTCCTTGCTATGGAGTCGTCTAAACTGATTGGCCACAAACTTAAGGTCCTCTGCTCGTAATGCAAAGGCTTCCACTTCCTCTAGAGCCTTCACTGTTCTTGTGGAAGATGGTAGACTGGTATTAGACTTTGGTACCAATGCCCATGAGAGCAGCTCCTCTCCGCAGAAGTCTCCAGGACTGAGAGTGATTGAGTTGAAGAAACCTGATCGACCCCCGTCCGTTGTTGAACTGTCAAGCTTTCCTCTGACGATAAACAGCATCTCTATAACTGGATCACCTTCACGAACTACGCAAGTGTCTTTGGTAGTGAAAAAGGAGATCAGTCGCTCGCATATGGCGTCAAGAAGTTGATCATCCATTTGAGAGAAAAATTGAACCTGCAAAATGGGGATCGACACTCTCAACGTATCAAAGAGATGAAATTGAAAACCACATAACTTACCCTTCGAACGAGGCCTAAGCAGAGGTGGCGTTTGATGTGTCGACGATTATCGGTTGGCAATCCTCGTAAAATGGAGTCTTCATCAACCCCTCGAGTTGCAAGCCACTTGTAATGAACAAATCTCCTGACACGTTCCCTTATACTGTGAGGGAGTTGCCGGTGTCTCATCCACTCGTCAGTGTCTCGTTGCTTTACCCTCCATTCCTCCGGTCTCCGAGTGATGGATTTCAAGTATGCCTATAGAAGCATGTCAATTTGTAAGAGACAAATGGGTGTTGAGGAAAAAGATATGTTGGATTAGCAGAAAATTGAAAGTTTTTGAAGAATCTTAATTTTCACGTATTCAGTACCTCCATGTTTCCAATCAACTGGGCAAACAATACCAGACCAAGAATCGAAATTAGATTGCTCAATGTTGTTTCCCCGACAAATATGCTTGTACTCAAGTTATTGCCATAGGTACTGAAAGCACGATAACGCAGTATGACAGAGATTCCAGAGAGCAGTATTTCCTATTTAGTTAATCATGAATATCAGATGCTTACCTCAAGTTCTGCAAGCCCCACCACAGAACATAGAAGTACTTCTCAAGGAAAGGCGCTGACAGAACATTCTTTGTCAGAGCACTGGCAAATATGCCATAGTTCAAGACAGTGCCATTAACTGGATCACACAGAGTAAACACAAGAGTATTGTTTATCCATATCTGCCGATCAACTTGGTCTATGTTCTTACAATCGAAGTATCTGACATCGCATCTCACAGGACCAGGTTCTTCCATACAAGCTCGCTTCCAGCATGTTGCATTACGCTCAAACGAAAACAAATACCATGCGGCCCCTAAGATCTACATTATCAGAGCCAAAGTCATTGCAAAATCTGCAGTACACGAGCGACAAAAGGAAACGGAATGCAATGTTATAATCAAACAGCATTTTGGGGCCAAGTCACTTACATGACCAGCCAACAAGAACAGTAGAAGATTGTATGCAGCACCAGCCCATGCAGTATTTGCTAGCACTCCTGTGGCTTTGGATATCTTAGAACTTAATGGAAAAATCATGTACAATCTCGGGAAGAATTGGAACAGAACAATTAGTACAAGGACATTGTTGTTCTGATCAGAGTTTGGACTAATTACTGGTGAAAAATACCATATCAGTATCTGTCAGTAAAATAACCACTTCAGTTGCATGTTAATAGTCCAGGGCACTCTCTGAAAATTGATAATAACGTATCATATAAATGCCAATAGCATTAACAAACCTGTGGAAGCGGTAAAGATGCTATAAGATCTAATGAAAAAGTTGATTTTAAGTAACGCTTGGCAATCAACTTGGGGTCTGTAACAAGTTCACCCCTCCCCAAAAATCTTGAGCTCGGTGCTATGTAGGCTGTCTGAAACTTTACTGCTATGTTCATTATATATAGCAGATCGGTGAGAGTGCGAAAACACGCCAGTGTAATTCCCAAGCTGAAATCTGTGGTCGAGCATGATGAAGAATCATTGCTCTTCACAGATGGAATGAAGAAAAACAATGGATCGATAAAGAGTGCTAGTAGACAGGAAAAGCGGAAAACTCTGTTCCAATGCAGAAAAACATCACTTCCTGGATCAATAGTGTGACTCATTGATGGTTCCTGAATCTCTGGAACCATATTGAACCTCGCAGTTTTGGCGGTTGTGTTCTCTGCCTTCCTACCATTTTTCCCACCTTCATGCTCTAATAAAAGAAAAGATTTCTTATTTGCAAGCAAATGCTTCTCATAGTGTTGGTCCTGTTGAGTGTCATCAAACCTACAGTTTTAAGAACTCGTCAATTAAATTAAGAAAAACAGCTGAGGGGAATCCTTCAATAGATTTTATGCCCAATGACTTACCTAACTTGCTTTTCCTTCTTCAAGTCCATGATAGTCGTATCAATGGAAGCGATTGTTACTTAAAAAGGCAATGATTCAAAGCTAATATAGCTTTCACAGAACATGACTCCACACATTTTTGCATCATTGCCAACTATGAAAGCAAGAGCTTTTTCTCTTTTTAAACAGCTTTGGATGGAGATTTCTAGAGGAGATGGCCTGAGATTGAAAGTGTTTTTAAAACAGAAAATTCTGTGCACGATGGAAGAGACTCAGTACAGATGTCCAGCTTTCTGATCTTTAACGTAAGTACAAGAAACTAAGCTAATGTCTGACGACAGGGGAACAAAAAGAGGAAAAGGACGAGAGAAACATGATCGACTAGGGTACAAAAACCAGAGAGAATGCAGAACAAAAACTCTGAACAGACAGCATATCTCCAGGAGAAACTCTCTTTATTTCTTAGTTTTTTGTTGTTCCCAGGGAGCTTGAAAGTCTCATAATTTTCTTTCTTCTGCTAATCCCACCAACGCTTCCATCTGTAGATCCTCACCAATGTGATTTACGTTACATCACAGCTCGCTGGCTCCAAAATGATTCTTGATAGTTGCTCTTTTCGTGTAGATCCTCCAAACCAAGATTAAAAATATTGCTCATCAGACTCACAAAATAAACTAATTCTTCTAAGACATGCAATTTTATGTCACCCTTTAAACGAATTCAACCCTATTACATTCAGTGATGTACAAACGAGTTGAGTTACTAACAAATGAGTTTTAGTTGACTTTAATCATCTGTAATTTAAATATTAAAGATAATCCAGCTTATTTAATTGATTTTTGTTTATTAGCCTTGAGCAATTAGCAGGGTTACTACTTTGTGAACGAAGGCTATAGATTTGAGTAACGAAAATAGCCTTTTTATAAAACTTTTGCAAAATGGGAAGCTTTGTGCACTAGAATTTGCCCTTTATTAATAATTCACATTCTTAAATATCTAAATGATTTTAAGTGTTAAATTAAAGTTTGTGTTTGCAACCATAAATTTGAAGATAATATTTTGTTCTAATAAATGATAAATGAAAATGATAAGAAAAGGACGATAGAGCTTTGATGTTTACTTATACGAGTGTGTGTGTGTATATATATATATATATGTTACATAATGTAAAAGGCTAAACCATCCACTTACAGATATTGTCCGCTTTGAGTTGTCCATCAGGCCAAAGCCCTTACGGTTTTGCTCCTCTCACACCTAGGAAAACACGTCTATGGGGAAGAGGTATCCGTACCTTTATAAGGCATACTTCGTTCTCCTCTTCAACCGATGTGGGATCTCACAATTCACTCCCTTAAGGTCCAGTATCCTCGCTGGCATAACAGGTCGAGAATCGGTTCTGATACTATTTGTAACAACCAGATCACCGCCCACATAAATTATCCATTTTGGGTTGCCCTTTGGGTCAAGGCCTTCACGATTTTGCTCTTCCCACACCCAAAAAAAAAGCTTCTGTGGGGAAAAGATATCCGTACCTTTATAAGACGTACTTCGTTCTCCTCTCTAACTGATGTGAGATCTCACAATCTACTCCTCTTAGGGCCCAGCTTTCTCACTGGCACAACAGGTCGAGAATCTACTCTGATACCATTTATAACAACCCAGATCACCCGCCCACATATATTATACGTTTTGGGTTGCCCATCAGGCCAAGGCTCTCATGATTTTGTTCTTCCTGCACCCAGAAAAACGACTCTATAGGGAAAAGATATCCATACCCTTATAAGACATACTACATTCTCCTCTCTAACTAATGTGAAATCTCATACATAATAATAAAAATCAAGCAAAGTTTTATTTCTTTTTCATCTTTGCTGTATAATTGTAAATAATTAGTCTCAAGAAAAAAAAAGAGTATCTTTATGTTGATGTTGGTGTTGTAAGAAAATAGTAATTAATTCTAATCGAGTCAAGATATTGAGACTTTATATATTCAATTTTGAGACTACCATCCAATTCTTTGGATTTTGTTATCTTCATTATCTTATTGGAGGTGATGAGCCTCAAAGCAACTGGTAAAGTTGCTCCTTTGTGATCATAAGATTATAGGTTCAAATCACGGAAGCAGTCTCTTTATGAAAATATAAAGGGAAGGCTGTGTACTTTATGACCCTCCCCAGACTCCTGCAAAATAAAGAGTCTTGTGCACTGGATATGTTAAATTTATAATCTTATTAGATTTTTTACTCTTCAATGGCTGATTTTATACGAGTCTTCACCATACTCAAATGTTTATTTGAGAATGCATTGCTTGGGGTTGATTTTTTAATTATATATGATTTATGTAGAATATTTTTATCTAGCCAAGATCATAAGTCTTTAAGCCTTATCAATAATAATGCCATATTGTGTCTTAAGATTTTGAGGTAGCTATGGATGGAAGCTACTAATTGATCCTACTTCTTATTGTTCTTGGTATTTTGTATTTTATAGGTGTTCGTATTTTTCAAGATATGATTGATGACTATGAAATGTTGAAAACTAGTGTAGGTGATTTTCTTATGCAAAGACTCCATTTGTTCCAACAATATTGTCTATAATTAAATAAAACTTTCTTTTTGCAGTTCTTTCCTTGAAATGAATCATAGCATCTTCTCCTAAATATGGGAGTATTTTTTAAAATTTTCTTAATTTAGTTCATAAAGTCTCAATATTTTGACTACATATGTAATATTTACTTGCATACCTATATAGAACCATTGATCATAAACGTTGTCTGTTAGCTCAAGGTTTGTTATTAATGATTTTGACAATAACTAAAAAATATTTCAAAATTCAAATCGGAGTTGTTTCCTTTTATTGCTAACTTCATAATTCTTAAAAGAAAATAAAATAATATAAAAATGTTTTCTTTCTTATAGGAACTTATTTAATGAACTTGATTAGAAATAATTTCACAACATCCAAAAAGATCTTACTAATTCGAACAATTATCTCCTGAAATTTTGACAAACTATTCTCTTAATTTCTAAACATTGGAACATTCCATCATAGATGATATTGAAGTTTCATTAGATGCAAAGTCAACTCATAATAGAAATGAAGCAACGACTAGTTAAAAAATGTCTACTTAAGGAAGAGCCACTGCACTTGCGAAATATATAGATTTGCAAAATACTTCAGCAACATCAATATTCTTAAAAGTTATATATATATTAAACTCATTGTGCGTTAAAAAGTAAAAGGTTATTAAATATTCTGAGTATGGAAGGTTGAACACTACGAGTGTGAAAGGTTGAAGAACCTTGAAAAATATATACTTGTGAGCTTGGGGAGACCTCGAGAAAATTTACTACTTGGAGTTTAATAGTGAAATACTTAAGTCGAATACTTGAGGGCTGGATGTGGGCTTCGTTATAAACCGAGCAAGCATAAATCGACTGTGTCACACACTCTCTCTCTTACCTTTTAAATTTTTGCATTATAGTGTGTGTGTTTAATTTACAAGAGACTCCTTTACTTTTCGAATAGGCTCCTTTTATTTTAATATTACAAGAGGTTTCTTTCGTTAATAGGGTCATTTTGTTTTTAAAGTTAGCAGGCTCTTTTCATTTTTAACGTTAAAAAGCTCCTTTTGTTTATTAAGAAAGCTTATTTATTAAGAAAAAGGAGAACGATTTGCTCATAATGTAAATATATGTTGATGATATAATGTTTGGTGCCACTAATCAATTCTTCTGCAAAGAAGTCTCAGCTTCAATGTAGGGAGAGTTTGAAATGAGTATGATGGGAGAACTATTACATAAAGGAACTCATCAAGAAATTTCATTTTGAAAATGTCAAACCAACGACTACTTCAATGTATTATAGAACTAAACTTGATAAGGATGAAGAAGGCAAGCCTACGGATGAGACAAAGTATAGAGGAATGATTAGATTTCTACTATATTTTAAAAGCTCAAGACCATATATTATGCTTAGTGTGTGTCTTTGTGCACGCTTTCAATTAACTCCCAAAGAGTCACCTTTAAATAATCAAAAGGATCTTTCGCTATCTTTCTGCAAATATGGACTTGGATTATAGTATCCAAAAACTAATTCTTTTAACATAGTTAGCTATTGTAATGTAAATGATAAAGTTGATAGGAAAAAAACACAAGTGGTCACTGTCAATTTCTTGAAGGATGTCCAGTTTCTTGGTCTTGTAAGAAAAAAAATTGCACAACGTTTTCGATAATTGAAGCGGAATATATAGCAGCTGTCATTTTTTGTGCTCAAAAGTCAAATCCTATTAATGAAACATCAACTTCAAGACTTTTTTCTGAACTTTAATCATATTCCTATACAACATGACAATACAAGTGCAATAAATCTCTCTAAAATTACTATGCATCTTTCTAAGATTAAGCATATAAAAATCAAACATCATTTTCTTAGAGACCATGTTTTCGAAGGAACCATTAATCTTTTGCATGTTAAAACTAAAAATCAAGTAAATGATATCTTTACTAAGCCACTCTCTGAAGATAGATTTTATGTATTGAGAAAAGAGCTTGGTATATGCAAATTATACAATATTAACTCTATATGAAGATTCTATGCTACTTCTCTTTGCAGATATTAGTAGACTCCTTCTAATATGTTCTTTTATGGCAGGCTCCTTTTAGTTTAGAAGGACCTTCTTAGTTTAGAAGACCCCTCTTAGTTTAGAAAGCCCCTTTTATTTTAAAAGGCTCATCTTAGTTTAATAGGTAGAATACTTGTGGCTTGAAAAGACAACGTCGTTTTGACTGTTAAAATGTGTGTGCACCGCTTTGACAGCTTTCCGTATGTGACTGATAGAAGATACGCAGACGATCACACCTTCTATGATATCATGTATGATTGTTCATCTTCACACGAAATCAAAGCTCAAGAATCATTTAGTATATCCTAAAAAAATTTCTTCCTTCTATTTACCTTCATCATTCTCTGAAGCATCGGTTTTCCTATCTACACCCTAACTCTCTGATTCTACTCAATTTTTCTACTTAAAATCTCCTAAATCTCACCAGCTTACTTGAAATGGCAAGAATAAAATCTAAAGGACAAAAGAAAACCTGGTCTCCCATTACTAGCCATGGCGAAACTCTCCGCCATGAACAAGAGTTTGAAACTCTTGTTTTAGAATCTTCCTCTTTGTCACTAACAGTAGGATCATTAAACAACAACCCCCCGTACACCCTCCCTCTGAACCTATTTCTATCACCTTTATAAAAAACCCCAAGGTTCAGAAGCGTCTACTTAAGAGACTCCAGACGAGAGCAATAGAAAGATTTTAGCTTTGTTGTCTCTAAAATCAAACTCTAATTCATCTTTCGAACAAAATGAATCAATAATCAGGCCATATATCTCTGACCCTGGTGAAGAAGACTTTGATGACTCAAACCCTAGCTCATTAGAAAAAGAAGGAAAAGAAAAAGAAGCAGAAGAAAAGGAAGAAGAAGAAAAATCTTCTAGTGAGGGAAACAAACGAGAAAAGTAAGATTTCATTCTCCTTCACTTTCACTACCTACTCTTACTCTACTTACTCCTTCTACTCTATCTCTCAAAAATTCTGCACCACCACCATCTACTACTCCTCAACTTGAGTCCACGGATAAGAAATTGCTTGAAGTACACTGAATTGTTGATGATAATGATTCAAATGAAGAACCAGCCCATTTAATAAGTGTTAGAGTAGTGCCCTAAAGGCAATCGCCTTTAGCGCATTTTGTACAAAGTTGTGTACATACTTTATGAATAAATA
>JANITW010000003.1:58613319-58624763 GCA_027564335.1 Erythroxylum williamsii
AGAGACGGTCTCCTTTGGCCGTTATGGTTTGAGTTTGTTGTATAGACACATGGATCCTGGCTTTTGGGAAGGTCCCGGAACAAAAAATTTTGTTTTCCGCACCGTGGGCATGTGATGCTCACACCGGGATTTTCCTACAATAAGATGTCCACGAACCAAAGGAAGTCTTGCAAAGCAAACTAAGAAAGCTATTGAGAAAGAAAAAAGCCCTTACGCGAACAGAAAGAAGAAGAACTGAGAAAGAAAAAAGCCCTTACGCGAATAGAAAGAAGAAGAAGAATTTCGAAAAAGAAAAAAGAAGAAATAAAAAAGGTAAAGCTCCTATAATTAAAGAGGAGATTGAGGACCCTATTGTTAAGGACAAGTCATTTTATGAAGAAGCCTTATTTGAAGAAATTTCAAAGGCAAAAAGGTCAAAATCGAAGAAACAAAAGAAAGGAGAGTCTTCAGCACTAGTTAAGATGTTTCGGTCAATGGAAGCTGATGCATAATACAAAATGCGGTACAAGAAGCGTAAGGTGGTTGCAAGACGCATTTTGCCTCCTCTTCTGTTCGATGACATTGGTATTCCCATATCTTCTCATTTTCTTGGTGTAGGTTGGGAAATTTTTTTTAATTTGAATGAGACAATGTGTGATGACTTAGTTAGATCATTTTACACAGACATGAGAAAAGATGAATTTGATGGGAAGTTAGCAATCATCTCTTGGGTATGTGAATGTAAAATCTTGATTATTGAAGAAACCTTAGGAAACATACTGAACATAATTCCCACAGGTAGAACTCACCTCCCATGTCATAAGTGGGACATTTCTTAAAAGACAATGAGTGGGTGGAAAAGAAAATAGAAAGACCAAATGATCTGATCCTTCAACAACTGAGGGACATTCGCTCCAATCAAGATCCAACGCGTGGCCAGATCGACAGCATGCAAAATCAAATTCTGGACATGCAAATTATGCTTCGAAAATTTTTTAATCTCTTAAATAACTCTGTCGTTATTTTTTGCTTGGTTTATTTTTTCATACTTGTGTTATTTTTAACTTACTTTCTAGTTATTTCTCCTCTACTTTTTGATAATGATAAAGGGGGAGAGTTGATGATATATTTGCATTTGATGATATATTTGATCTTATATATGTGATAAATTATCTGCTAACTGTTGAAATTTTGTTGAACTGAATTTATGAAGTATAAAAAAAGCTCCTTCTAATCATGACTGAGTTAAAATATATAAAGTTTATAGGTATCTTTCAAAATCCTTTATTATTTGAATTTTGAAAATATATTTATTATTGCTTGTCATCATAAAAAAAGAGGGGAGATTGTTAGCTCAACGTTTGTTATTAATGATTGTCATAATAACTTAATAACATTTCAAAATTCAAATCAGAGTTATTTTCTTTTTTTTATTAGCAACAACATAATTCTTAAAAGAAAATAAAATTATATGATAAATGATTTCTTTCTTAATGAACTTATCTTACTAGAAATGATTTCACAACATCTAGAAAGATCTTGTTAATTTGAACAATTAACTCCCGAAATTTTGGCAAAACTTTTCTCTTAATGTCTAAATATTGGAAGATTCCAGTAGAAATGTTATTGAAGATTCATTAGATGCAAATTCAACTCAGAATAGAAATGAAGCAATAATTAGTTAAAGAAAATGTCTACTTAAGGGAAAGTCATTGCACCTACGAAATATATAGTTTGCTAAAGACTTTAGCAGCATCAATATTTTTAAAAGTTATATCTATATCAAACTTCTTGTGCCTTAAAAGTGAAAACACTTTATTGAGAGGGACTGTTAAACCCTTTATACATTTTTTTTGTTGAGAGCTTGTAGAAGTTTGTTAAACACTACAAGTGTGGAAGGTTGAAGAACTTTGAAAAATATGTACTTGTGAGTTTGGAGAAGCTCGTGAAAATGTACAACTTTGAGTTTTATAGTGAAATACTCAAGTCGAATACTTAGAGACTGGATGTTGGCTTCGTTATAAGTCGAACCAGTATAAATCGATTGTATCACACACACTCTCTCTTAACTTTTAAATTCTTGCATTACAGTGTGTGTGTTTAATTTACATGAAACTCCTTCACTATTGGAATAGACTCTTTCTGTTTTAATATTGCAAGAGGTTTTTTTCGTTAATAGGCTCCTTTCGTTTTAAATGGTAACAAGTTTGTTTTTTAAACGTTAACAAAGTCCTTTTGTTTTTAACATTAACATACTCCTTTTATTTTTTAAACTTTAATAGGCTTACTTCGTTTTAAACTTTAAAATGCTCCTTTTATTTATAGACTTTTTTGTTAAAATTTAGCAAGTTCTTATCGTTCGCACAAATTGATAATAACTTGCAAATTTTCAAGTCACGCGCAATCATCTCCCCTCTTTTGTGTGTTTGCTCTACCATTGCCTACTTATTTAGTTATTTATATACTTTAAATTATTAAATTTGTAGTCCTATACCATTTTGGTATGCTTGTATTGTTCTATGTGCTTTTACATATGCTTCTCTAATTAAGTGATGAATGACCCTGCAAGTACTAATCATTATTTGAATATTTTTACGGTTTGCTATTTTAGATATGGTTAAATTTTATGTTTCATTATAGCAGAGCTCTAAAAGAGGATGGGAGATAGTAACTTTGTAGTCCTTTTAGGCATTGGACAGAATTATTTTGAACAGGATATCATTTTAAGCATCGGCCAGGGTTACCTAACAAAGGATCCAAACTGGTGAAAATTAGCGTCACTTTACACATCTGACAGGAGGAAATTGGCCAAAAAGGTTTCAACGATTACTATTTTGGCAATATCATTGATGGTTAAGTACTGCTTGTATAACTTTAAGTACATTAGAAGATACTTATTGCTTGAAATGTGATTACAAGGACACCAGTAAAGAACTATACCTCCTGCTTAACAAATGAAGCAGGAAAGTAGTTGAAACGACATTCATTCTTAAGACCAACATTCCAGGAATTTGACTTCTATCAAGGTAATGACATTTCTTTCAACTTACATATTGCAATTTGAGTTACAAGATGGTAGGTTTATGAAATTATACTAACGGAATGTCACTTTCGTGGCAACAATCCAAACAAAATCACTGTGCAATACGACTTCAAGACTAATATAAGAAAACAAAAATATGTGGGATGGAAATAGTTCTAGAGCACGTCAATTAGTCTTAACCCACAGCAAAAACTACAAGTGCCGTGCAAACACGGCATATTTCGTAGTCAGACGCATTTGCATCAAACCTCGCAATACCTCAAAAGTCCAGAAAGTGCCCACACTTTTAAATCATGAAAATGTGTTGATTTGGTAAACATAGGGGACTTACTTGTGTTGCAACCTGTGAAACACGTCGGCTGAATTTGATGCAGAAGTTTAGTTTTACCACGTGGGTATTCATTACAGCTGAAGCCTTATATATATATACACATAAATAATTCCCAAATAATTCCACCGCATAAATAATGTTGCCATCGCCATGAAAGAAACAGAGAAACGCAAGCTGACTAGATGAAATGGAAAATCAAACATGTAATAGTTCAAGACGTCAACCAGCCTAAAAATTGCTTGAAGGAAAGATTAAAGACCATACACAACCTCCTACCAAGAGACCTCGTTTTGATCCTCGATAATCATCTACAAAAACTGCTCAGAACCGGGGAAATCAACTTCACGATGGTGGAACAATCCCAATAACAACGTGAACGAGCCCAAGTGTGCGAAGTAGGTTTAAAATATTACTATTCGAGCATGGACGAAGAACATGAATCACGAGATGGAGAAATCCTAAGGCTGTAGAAATTTTGTGGATCAATCCTCCAGATGAACCATCCACACGGAACTAGGAGACATCCAAAGTTGAATCTCATCAGCTTGATTAGAATCCATAATAAGAATCCATCATGCAAGGTCAGTAGCCCAAGGCTTGTAGACCTCTTTAAGCAGTGGGACCTCTTTGAAGCTAAGAGTTCTTCCCGTAGCTCATAAATATGTTCAGGGAGTCAAGGGACGCCAAACAAGATGAGGATCCCCACAAATCTCTCAGTAAAATGTATGAATATCAGAAATTTGGGAGATTAAAATGTTAATTAAACACAACAACCAAGATACAGAGCATATTTTTAAAACTTACCCTATGACACTAAAAAAAGCGAAGCATTCACCATTTTAGCTTTTCTAGTCTATCTAAATACTGTTATAATAAAGTCAAATAGAATTCAAGAAATTTCTTACCCCATGCTATCAATATAACCAACCTAAAACTTAAGAATGACAACTGAGAAATTCCTTCCACATGTAAGCTAAAAAGTCCAGTTTTGGTTTAGAAAGTCATTTTAAGAATGACAACTGAGAAATTCCTTCTACATGTAAGCTAAAAGGTCCAGTTTTGGTTTAGAAAATCATCATTTTATTTATTTTTTTAATTGCAACAATCTTAATTTTTTCATTTAGAAAGAACATATCAAAGAACTTCAGTCTTCAATAATCTAAGATCCCCAAAACCACTTCTTCTGTGGAACTGATAGTACCTGCCAGAAGTGTTTGAAGCAGCTCTTTATCCTTTTAAGTTAAATAAAAGAAATTCCACAAGAGTTTGGGAGAGGCGCATCACTGTCGGAGAGTTCAATCAAACAGAAGCATGAAGAGAGGACTTAGCAGGGACCTCAACAAAAATTGAAGATCCCCAACGGAGAGCAGCGAAGAATGACACCTCAAGTGTAGAAGCACAAAACGAATGAAGCAGACCCAGAAGACACCTCAACACAAAAAAGAAAGCATAAACATTTAGCACCAATACTAGGATCAATTTGTCTCAATGAAGTCATAATTAACACCTACAGCCCTTATAGCTGGAAAGGCCCCAAAACTACACTGATTGCTTAAAATAAAATAGCCAACATAGGAATAAGTATGAAGGGAACTTATCCAAACCAAGAGGCAGGGGGCGTTGCCCGTTCAAAATATAGCCATACTGAAGTCCAAACATAATAAACACACTCAATCTTAACAGTGCCAATTAACAAGGCAGCAGCTTTCAGCTCCTGCTTCCACGTCGATCCCTTATTCCATTCCTGAAAAAAGAACAGCATTATGATTTATATGATCACTAACTCATTCCCGAGCAAACATTGTCATGAGTCTTATATGTTGTCCAATCAACAAAATTCATGTTTCTCAACCCTTCACCAACTATTGGTCAAAGGATATTTAAAAAATAGAATAATACCCATCGTACAAGTGTGGGGTTCTCACCCGTTGGCATATGGCACCTCTTCACGTCCACGGTAAGGTGGTGACCTGCTATAGCTGCGTCCACGGGGTGAAAAGCTGCGACGTCTAGGGGATCGCCCACGAGGGCTATAACTCCTGCTCCACAAAAGTTTGTTCCAAGAACCATTTAAATTATTGTAATGGAATCCACTGAGTTTCTATCTTTTTCTCATGCAAGTTGAGTGAGATTCAACATAGAAAATGCTGTTTATCAGATTGAGGATTTTTACCTTCTGCCATAGCTTGGGCTCCTGCGATATCTAGGGCTTCGGCTGCGTCTTCTTCCAGAACCAACTCGCATACGGCACTCACGAGCAAAGTGACCAGGCTCTCCACATTCATAGCACTTCAAGTCAGAACCACCAGATCGACCACGACCACCGCCACCGCTGCCACGGCCCCCACCTCTAGAATTGTGGGAAAGCTCCACTCTCCAACCATTCTTACCTGCTCCAAGAATAAACGGTTGATGAAATTGTCAAATTACATGTTCTTCACGTTCTCCTTACTATGTAATAAAATAATATTCAATTTTATGAAACTGAAAAACGATTTACAGATTCAAGAAAGAATAAATTGGAAGGAAACATAAAGCTTTAAAGGTAAACTGGAGCTTTGGTACTGTCAAAACGCAATCGAACTACTGACAAACCCCAAAACCAGAATTAAGTACCACGAAAACAGAAAAACGTACTATACATACCATCTAATTCACGGATTGCATCCTCTGCATCCCTTTTATCATCAAAGTCAATAAAGGCGTAACCTGGTGGTCTTCTTGCAACCCATACACTGAACACAGATATTTCATCTCACAAACTTAAATTCAGTAAAAACAGCCATCAGATCGAAAATATTTAATACAGAACAAATCAAAGAAAAGATAAAGATAATATTCCATCAATAAAAGTCAGACCTTCTTATGACTCCAAATTTACGGAACTCATCTTCAAGATCACGTTCGGTGACCCGGGAATCCAAGTTACCCACATAAACACGAGACATCGAGTCCGATAATATCTTCACATAAAACAAAAACCGGTAAACAATAATAAACAAAACCACTAAATCGATTCCTAACAAAAACGTTTCATAAGCAAAGATTACAAGTTTCTCACGATTGTAGATATGAAGATCTGTACCAGAAGAGAGCGGCACAGAGAGTTGCAGAATAGAAACCCTAGAAAGCTAACTGATTATGCTTGGATTAGAAATTTATAGTGTTTAGCTCTCCCGAAAAAGAGTTGGCTTTTGCCCAGTGGATAATCATGGGCCGAACCCAAAGTGTTTTTGTATTAAATATATTAATTTTATAAATCATAGTTAAACATATTTAAAACTTTAATTATATAAATATAGTAAAATAAATAATTCAAATAATAAGTCTAATTAATGCAATTAAACTTATATCATATTTGTGAATTAAATTTCAAAGCGTATTTTAATTATGATTTATAAAATTAGTTTATTTAGTTCAGTAATTATGTTGTAAAAATTGAATTAAATAAATTTAAAAAATATTTATTAGTATTATTGTCACCGTTTTGCTAAGGTTATTTATTAGTTCAATATTTGGTTTCCTATCTGCAGTCTTTATTATGTTAGTTAGAAAAGGTGGCAAATTGTCTCAGTACTTAGTCCAAATTTTAGATTGAAATAATTAAAAAATTAAGTTTTAAATATTTTTTAATTTGAATATCTGATTTTAAAGTAACCTTTTTAACCCAAAATTTTGGAAATATTAGGGGCCCACTGCTAATTACTAATTAACAATATTTTAAAAATTAAACCGGAAGTTAAACCGATAAAACAAGAGATTTAAGATTTAAAAAATTGAACCAGTATTACATTGTTATAAGATCACCTAAAGATTAAATAAAATTAAAGAATTTAAAATATGATTGAAAGAGAATGTCTTTATCGAAAAATTAAAAATTTAATTGATAAAAGATTATTAAATGAAAATTAATTTATTTTGGTTTATAAGAACTTATTAATTAACGAAAAATAAAAGTTATTAAAATAAATCGAACTAAAAAATAAAAATTAAACTAAAAAAATAAATAGTTCAAAATTTTGATGGTTAAATTAACCAAACTAATTTGGTTGTTTAATCATGAGTTGAATGAATATGAGCTTTTGTACCAAACAAGATGTTATACTATGAACTCGATCTTATGAGGAGTTGTTTTTGTTCACATTCTCGTTGCCTTTCCAGTTTGTAGTCAACTCCAAACCAAAGATATGAATATCGTTTTGTACTGGCTGGTACTGACTAGAAAACGGAATTATATGAAGCTCTTTGGTACTAACCTTGGATACCGGTCGACATTGAAAGTTCCACCTAGTACCGGTCGGTATTTCAAATACTGGTAAAATATTGGCTAGTATCGTTAATTTTGAAAAACGCAAGGGTTTAATAACAAAACAAAAACAAAAACCATCCTCCCCCCACCCCCCAGCAATAGATGCACCACTCTCTGTCTCTCACCAACATACCTCTCTCAAGTCTCACCAAACGCGACGCCATCACACCTTGCCCCGCCTGTTGATCTACCTCCTTCTCCGGTCTCCACTGTGCCTCTCCCTCCTTCTCCTCCTCCTGCTGCTATCCGCATCCACCTCTGTCCACCATCACTGCCCACTATTGTTCAACCTGAAAAAGAAACCAGATCTGAAATCAGATATGGTTTTCACCCAAACTGACCCACTAAATTTGTGATATTTTTGGGAGTATTTTCAATTGGTTTGTTCTAATCATGAATTGTATTTGTGATTATGAGGTTATGAATGGTTGGAACTTGAAATTGAATTGTTGTGAATGGTTAGATTGGAAATTTGGAGTTGAATGAAATGCACTGAAGTTTTGTTTATCTGGTTGGATTAGATTAGATCATTGGAATTGTTATGAATGGAGTGTCTTGTTTAAAGTAAATAAGAATTGACATAATAATTTGTTACAGATATACAATTGTTGTTCTTAAAATTACTATTAGGTATTTGGGTATTAATTAATATGTTGTGATATTGATATTTAATGTTGGATTGCATCAATAAAATAATTTTGAATAATATTCAATTCTATTCATAATAACTAAATAAACTAAGTTGTACCAATTAGTTAATGAAATAGATAATTTGTAAAAATTTCATTTTTTTAATCTAATGCATAAGAATTAAGAGTATTTAAAGAACAAACAATTTCTTGTTTCAATCTCCTAATTATAAAGACAACATTAGGGATTACCATTTGCAGTAGTGTTGGCTTTATCATTTGTACTTAACATGTTCTTCACTACTAGCTAGGCAATGAAAGCTATTATTGAAATATATTTCTTGAAACCAAAAAAATATGTACCATATTACCTTGGGGTTCTGCTGTAGGAAAATTCCTAAAGTTATTTGCTTTAATGTATTTTCCTGAAGAATTTTTAACCCGTATAATCTTGTCATTCAACTTCTAATTTAGTCTATAGTTAGGAATGACCTCTTTGATTCTATTAAAACCTCTAAGTCTAATGATATGATATGATAGCTCATTTAAATATTTATGTATAAAAGTTAATTACTCAATTTTCTTTAGATATAGGAAGGAAAAATTCAAAACATTTTAGTGCAGTATAATCTTACACATAATGATGTAATCATACAACATGAGTTATATTATATAAGATGAATATGGGTATTGTGTAATTGTATATGTTGAATATTTGAATTGTTAGTTTTTGACTTATTATTGAATTGTGTCGGAGAAAATTGAATTATATGGACAGAATTGAATTGTATAGGATGTAACCATACAAAATGGGTTATATTACATAAGATGGACACGCGTATTGTGTAATTATGAACATTGAATAGTTAATTTATTAGTTTTTAACTTATTGATGAATTGTGTTGGATAAAATTAAATTGTGTTTGATGAAATTGAATTGTGTATGATGTAATCATACAAAATGAGTTATATTACGTAAGATAGACATGCGTATTTTGTAATTGTGTATGTTAAATACTTGAATTGTTAGTTGTTGACTTATTGATAAATTACGTTAGATGAAATTGAATTGTATATGATATAATCATAAAAAATGAGTTATATTATATAAGATGGATAAACGTATTGTGTAATTAAATTATGTGTTCTTTATTTTGATATATGTCTTCATGTATTTTTACAGATAAATGGAAGCTCAATTACTCCTGAATGTTTAATCGCTTCAAGAAGATACAATAATCCAACTTGGGCGTATGCTACATTGGTCCCTGGTATGAAGAATTATAATGTTTGTTTGTTTTGTAACAAACATTTGAAAGACAAAGGAATCACTCGATTAAAGACGCATTTAGCTAACGCTAAAGGAAATGTGGAACTCTGTAAAAAAGTAAGTCATGATGTGAAATGAAAAATAAAAACTTTTCTTTAAGAATACAAACACGAGAAATATAGAAGGTAGAAATTGAATTATGAAATTAGTAGTGGAAGTTCGCTTACTAATGTTTATAATGATAGTGAAAATTTTGAAGGTGGTATTAGCAGTGATAATGATAGTTTTCCTTCCCAACAAGAATTGAATGTTGCATCTAGACCTGATGTTAGGAAAAGAATAAGGCAAATGGTTAATTTTTTTGCACCACGAGCAACTCATAGAACTCAACATTTAATTCGTAGTACCACGCAATCATGAGTTGTGGCTTGTAATATAGATATGATAATGGATAGATGGTGATATGATATAGGTGCAACATTCAATGCTTCCTAATCTTAGTATTATTAGCCTATGGTAGCTGTTATAGCCTCTTACGATCCAGGATACAAAGCTCCTTCTATTGATGATTACAGAGGTAAACTTTAATATTGCTTAGTTTATGAAATTAAAAGTTATTTTGAAGAAAAAAGAATGGATTGGGCTACTTATGAGTGTTTAATTGCATGTGATAGTTGAACAAATACAAGACTTGAACCTATTATTAATTTTTTAGTTTATTATGTAAATGACTCAATGTTTGTAAAGTCTATTAATGCATTTGGCCTTGTTAGGAATACTAATGCTTTATTTAAGATATTCGATAAAGTTGTAAATGAAGTAAGGATAAAAAATATTGTTTAGTTCAATAATAACATTGATTCCACTTATAAAGCGATGGAAAGAAGTTTACAAAATAAGTATAATTCTTTTTTTAAAACTCCTTGACTGTATATTGCATTGACTTAATATTGAAAAATATAGGAGATGCTAGGTATTTTCTTATTATTGATGAGACGGTATAGAAAGCTAAAAAGGTGACCAAGTTCATCCATAATTGCGCATGGGTGTTAAATTTCATGAGAAAGGATTTTATTAGTGATAAGAATTTGTGTCATCCTGTTATAACAAGATTTACAATGAATTCTTTATCACTTCAATGTTTTATTATAATGAAGAAAGAGTTAAGACAGATGTTTACAAGTGATATGTGGGTTGCATCTCAGTATGTTAAATCTAATACTGAATTAAAGGTTTCCATAATTATACTTAAAGATATTAAATTTTGATCGCAATGTCAATTTATTATCCAAGTTTGTAAGCCTTTAGTGAAGGTGTTTTGTTTGGCTGATAATGATGAAAAGATAACAATGAGTTATTTTTTTGATATCATGGAGAGGTCGAAGGAAACAGTTAAAACCAATATGAAGAATAGGCCTTTTTTATACGCACCTTATCTTGCAGTTATCAATGATAAATGGGAAATCGAACTTTACTCTCTATTATTCGCAACTGCGGAGTTTTTTTATCCTAGTGTCTACTTCAGATAAGGTTTTACAAGGAAAGTTAAAGTTAATAGGAGAATATTATTAATTATTACAACAGTTGTCGCCCATAAGATGATGTAAGATAGCATGATGTCACAAATGGAGCTTTATAGGCAGTCTTCTGAGAATTTTGGGATGTCAACTGTTATTCAATAAAGAGCAATCTCAATATATTAGCCTTTTTCCTTATCACTTTATTTTGTTTATAATTCTAATTTTATTGTCTTATGACTTACAATTTCTTTGTAGGATCAATTCGAAATTGGTGTTCCAAAAATTGTAAAGGCTTTCAATTTGAATTTTAAGTTAATGTGTAGTGTAACAAGCTATGAAAGGAACTGGAGCATATTTGAATTT
>JANITW010000003.1:58624863-58640978 GCA_027564335.1 Erythroxylum williamsii
TTTTATTATTTTAATTTTAATTTTTTTAAATAAAATTTTTAAGATAAAAATTTAAAACTTTAAATTTGATTACACATATTTGATTTTATTTTTTGTATTATTTTAAATAGAAAAATGATAATAAAAAAAAAACTACTTTGGTCAAAGAAAAGAATATGACGGCCATGCCATGTCATTTGAAGGAACCTTTTCCTGCATACCTCATTTTTGCACGACCGTGATTTACGTGCGGTGCAGTGCGACAGTGGGACAGGACGCGGTGCGGTAGGGTGCGAGTGCATGCGGTGTGGCAAGGTGCGAGGGCGTGAGCGGTGATGGTTGAGAAGAAGAGCGGCTCATAGGTGTGCATTGGGCTAGCATGGGCGTGCATTGGTTAGGCGTGTGTCAATGGTTGGGGTGAAAAGCGAAGAGTCGAGTGAGAAGGGTGGCAGCTGCCGTGTGAGGGCGGTACGATGCAACTGATCAAGTGTGAGGACGTGTGGGTGCATGATGGCTATGATTGGAGACTGACTAAGGAGCGGCGGATGCGTGGCAACTGCGAGTAGAGAAGACGAAGTTTGCCTTTTGTAAAATTTAACTTGGGTGAAAGATTAACAAAAATGATGACGTTTTTTCGGTTGGACATAGTTAGACAGAATAAGATTAAACAAATAATTCTACTTTTGCGATGCACATAAATACGTGAATGAGATAAGTTGGAATAATTAAAATAGAAACAACAAAAAAAAAAAACAGTTGATTTGTCCCCCGGTTGATTGAAGCCACTCTAAATATGAAATCTTTAATCAAGTCGAAGTATAAAGACACCTTCAATTTTAGGACAATCCAACACTCTGTCAGCTGAAGACCAGCCAAATTTGACAATCTTAAACTCTAAGAACCGCCCAGGTAGTAGTTTAAGTAACATACTTTTTGAAACTTTCTGCATAACCTACAAGTTAATTTCAAAACATACAGCTAGTCATCGCCTCAGTAACAACCCAGCCCAGCTTAACCAAAAGTTGTAATGTCATCTTTAATTCTAAAAATGAATTATTAGTTTTGACTTTGAGTCGATCAAACTTGTGTTTTAATGACATTACAATTCACAATTTATGAGAATTTGATAGAATCATTCTTCACTCTTCCATATACAAAATAATTAATGAAAATAGAGCTACCGAAATTTGCCACAATGCAAGGAAACACAAGTTTTGACTTTTTATAAGTCGTTTTATTAAATAAGAGTTTAAACACAGTGCCGTTCTATGTAGTGACAAAATTGACGTTCAAAGGTGACGTCAATGTAAGAGTCTACACAAAATATTCTGTCCCTGACTCTATTTATTTTTTGTCGTCAATGGTGGCTCTTGAACAAATCAAGGAATCTTAAGTCAAGATTGGTGGATTGGCGTGAAAACTCTTGCATTGACTAATTTTAAGCTTCTTGTTTGGGTTATAACAACTTGTTTCGTATAAATCAAAGAATATATATACGAAAACTTCGTAGCAATGCATCTCTTTCTCTGTAGTCAAGCTATTGTTATTAAGTTAAATTAAGATTACTCTTAATGATCAACGTACGACTGCAAATCCGCCATGACATGCCTGAACATTAAGAGCAGCATGTCGTCGCCGACGATGATGGATCTCACATACAAGCTATTATTTCAATATCGACACATCGAATATTACCACAACCAGTTAAGCATGGACAAAATACACCCTGTAAAAATTCAGTACAATAAACAGTCAATGTGTTGGGAGTCCACTGTTTAGATAGGGAGAACCACCTCTCGGACTCTCAGTTCTAACAATTAAGGAGTACAGAGTTGACGAACAAGCTTGTTTAGAGTAGAATCCGATGAACCGCCGATCTGAACCGCTCGCCGAGCCACTCGGCCTAGGGCTTGTGCTCTCTCCCTTGCCTTATTTCCTTCTTCTCCTCCCATCAGCTCTCTCACAGCCTCACAAATGGCGTCTCTCGATACAACAGTCTCTGTGCCCTGATTCTGAAACTTGTTTAAGCTGAGACCAGCCCCAAGTCCGTCCGCTATAAGCCTGGCGTTCAATGGCTGCTCAGCTATCATGGGCCAAGCCAAAATGGGCACACCAGCCGTTATACTCTCAAGCACTGAGTTCCACCCACAATGACTCAAGAACCCACCCGTGGCTCGGTGAGACAAGATCTCTCGTTGGTCAACCCAGTCCCTTATGATCAGACCTCTACCTCTTAAGTTCTCTTTCACGTCGGTTGTTAAAGTCCATGTCCTTGAGCGGACCACCCACACAAATCCAAACCCTGACTGTTCCAGCCCGAAAGCCACTTCGTCAAGTTGGTTGTCGGATACATCAGCCTGCGTACCGAAGGACACGTATATAACTGAATCCGGAGAGACTTGTTCGTCGAGCCATTGTGTTATGAAAGAGGAGTGATTTTGGTTAATCGATCTCTCAACCCTTTTCATTTTGTCGTACAAGAATAGTGGGCCTAAACACCAAGCCTTACCTCTAACGTATAAGGACTCAAAAGATGGGATATAGCTGTTTTCGAGCTCTTCGAAGCTATTAACGATGACACCCCAACTGTTGACGTCGGCCTCCCCCAGCTCCGAAACGTATTGAGATAAAGGGTCGTCGTCGTTTTGAGAGTTGAGAATCTCTGCGGGCAAATCTTTGCTTGTTAAAGTGAATGGAAGTTTTAGGTTTGGTAGATCTATAGGGTCGAAAACAGACGTTGTCTTCAAATGGGGTTTATGCATCCACGAAGATTTACAAATGGCCATCGATAGAACACTCATTCCATGGAAGACAAGACGAGGGACACCTAGGGTCTCGCATACGGGAAGTGTCCAGCCAAGAAAGAAATCGGATATAACACATATAGGAGGATTGTCGGATTCTAGCATGCGTTTCAGGGCTTGTTCGAAGGGCTTCTGAAGCTTTTTGGTTGCAAAGAGAAAAGGAGCAAAGTATTGCATCGAAGGAAGCTGAGAAGTGTTTTCACAGCCTCTGGGGAGTCCATCGATGGAAGGAAATGGAAGTTCAGTGAGACAAATATTGGGGGAGCGGTCGAGATTACTGGAGATGGATGTTGCATTTGATGGGGTTGTGATGATCGTAACCTTGATTTGTTTGAAGGAAAAAGCTTTAGCAAGGTCTAGTAATGGAAGAGTGTGGCCTTGAGCCATGAATGGGAACATAACAACGTGAGTTCTGGACTGTGAACACATGGTTCTCTCTCTCTTGGATTGGATGTGCGCGTCGTCCATAAGACAACACGGACTATACTTGCACTAGCAGAGTGCTCGGTTTAAAAAAATACTTAAAGGCGAAGTTTGACTTGATATCGAGGTTGTTTAATGGATATTTCAAATTTGCTTTGATTTTATGATAATCATATTTGATCACATAATTAAAATTTATGAAGAATATTTTCAATAATTTAAAAATCGATTTAATCATAAAATTTTTGAACAATTTAATCTTTTAGTTTAGTTTTTAGCTTTTTAATTTAATTTACTTTAATAATTTTTATTGTTATTAAAGTAACACCTTTTCGTTCTATATATGGAGCGTCTAGGTCATTCCATTAACCACGCGGTGACACAAGGACGATGGAAGTCGATCAAACTTAGTAGATCTGGACCTCCTCTCTCTCATCTGTTCTTTGCGGATGATCTCATTCTATTCGTCAAAACTTTGATGGATCAAGTAGTAGTAATTCGAGATACCCTCAAAACGTTTTGTGACGCGTCCGACCAACGTATCAAACTAGCTAAATCCCGGTGCTACTACTCCAAAAATGTTCCGCATTCTATTACCATAGCTTTAAGTCGAGCTCTAAGCATTAACTAGACTACTAACCTAAGCCGGTATCTTGGGGTTCTCCTACTGCACGAACGAGCAAGCAAACACACCTACCAATACATCCTAGATAAGGTTCACCAACGACTATCCGGATGGTTAGCTAACTTGTTAGCTCTGGCAGGTCGCATCTCCTTGACCCAAGCTGTCATCGAAGCTCTTCTCAGTTATAATATGCGGACGATCAGGCTACCCCGTAGTCTCTGTGACGAGTTGGAGAAATTGATGTGCCAATTTCTGTGGGGGCTTCCAGTGGACAAAAAAGGATACACCTCGTCACCTAGGAGGACGTCAGTAAACCGAAAGCAACTGGGGGACTTGGTATCCGAAAAATCCACGTAACCAATGACGCTTTCTTAGCCAAACTAGGATGGACGTTGATTACCAAGCCTACTGCTCTATGGATGCGAATCCTCTCTGCGAAGTACAATTTTGACGCCAACAATATCCCCACCGAGCTAGAAGGAAAAGGTGGCTCGATGATCTGAAAAAGTTTAAAGGCTATTTGGTACCTCGTGCTACAGGGCATGCATTGGAGGGTAGGTGACGGATCTAGGATCCGTTTCTGGATTGATCCATGGATTCCACGAGTGGGCCTCCTGATTTACCGGGGCACATCCCCAATTCCTGATACCATTCTCACTCTCAGTATCCAACATGTGGTGGATGTCAATGGTAACTGGAAATGGGAAGTTATTCAACCTTATCTTCCCACCTCGATTTGCAGGACCATCGTTGGTACATTTCCCTCAAAACCATACTTGGGACAGGACAAACTGATCTGGGGTTATTTTGCCACTGACGAATTCACAGTTGCCTCCGCTTACTCCCTTCTCATCGACAACGAAGATGAACAAACCAACGCGGTTTGGAAGGAAATTTAGCAATGGCAGGGTCCCCAACGTATCCACTCTTTTCTATGGCTTCTGGCACATGTTCGTCTTCTCACTAAAAATCTTGTCTGTCGGCACATCTCCATGGATGGATCGTGTCATCATTGCTGCCTTGAAGAATCCTCTCTACATGTCCTGCATGATTGTAGCAAAGCCCGCTATACGTGGACCACTTTCGCCTCCCATGTTCTTCCTTACGACTTCTTCACTATGCCGGCACAAGAGTAGGTCCAGAAAAACCTCCAACAACACTGACACGTCCACGAAGACAATTGGGCGATCTCGTTTGGCACCACCTGTTGGCTCCTATGGACATGAAGAAATTAGACTTTATTTGATGCAAATTTTACTTGGCTTTTCTTACCCGCATCTTGTATTTTGTCTTATGCAGGTCTGATACGATAGGCAGCTGACTGGCGGAATCCAGCAGCATCCGACCCTCAACCTCGACATCAGCAATGTCTCAGATGGAGCACACCTTCCACGAGTTGGGTGAAAATTAATACCGATGTCATCAGTAAACGTTCCTCGTCCATAGCCACAGCAGGCGGGCTTCTATGGGACCGTGCAGGCAACTGACTCGGAGGATTCACCCAAAATCTAGGTTGGTGTTCACCGATGCCCGCAAAACTTTGAGAGAATTTTACTAGGCTCACAATCGCGTAAAATCTGGGCTATCGCCACATTGAGTTAGAAGTGGATTTCACAACGGCGCTCCAATTAATTTCCTCCGCAGTTAACAGAGTTAAGGCCTTCAACCCCCCATCGTTCAAGGTATACATAAACTGCTAACCCAGAATTGAACTATTGCACATCGTCACATATATTGAGTGAGCAACAGATGTGCCGACTGACTCGCAAATTACGTCACTTATTTTGATATAGGGATCACCTATCTAGCAGCCCCACCCATAGGATGCCATTTTCTTCTTGTAGAAGACATATCAGAGATTCGCTTCCCTAGACTCATGTTGTAAACTGTTTCAACTTTTCCTTTTATATAAAAAAAATTCAATCGTTTTGGTTAATTAGTAATGGTTGACAGAGCATCCACATGCATTAAAGAATATCATTACCAATTTAGTTATTAAGTAGTTAACACAAAATGATGTGTCGACTGGCTCGCAAATTATGCCACTCATTTTGTCATAGGAATCACCTATCTAGCAACCCCACCCATAGGGTGCCATTTTTTCCTTATAGAAGATATATCAAGACCCGCTCTCCTAAACTCATGTTGTAAACTGTTTCGGTTTTTCCTTTTATAAAAAAAAAGTCCAATTGTTTTGGTTAATTAGTAGCCGTTGACAGAGCATCCGCATGTATTAAAGAATATCATTACCAATTTAGTTATTAAGTCGTTAACACAAAATGACAAAAGTCAAATAATATTACATATTCAATAAACATATTTCTTTCTCCATCACTGGCCTGACATGTGATGGAGATCGGTGAGGCTGCGTGTTCATATTCCGAAACAGCAATGCCATTAAAAGTTGCCAGGAGGGTTAGGCTAATCCATTATTGCAGCCTTGGACTTTCATGGAACTGTCCCACAGTACCACATGGTACTAGGAATTAATGAGAAATTAATACATTATAATAAAAATAAATAACAATAAAAAAATCGATTGACATTTGTACTCATTTATGATAGGGTGAGTCCATTGAGTCGTTCAACCAACTCATTTTTATGATGCCGTGTGTACAATGTTCATGTAGACAATTGAGATAAAATAAATTAATTTATCAAAATATATATTACATGATATCTATGATAATTATAATTCCTTTAATTTTATACTTAATATTTAACTATCAATTATTTAATAGCAAATTAAAAGTAAATTACCCATATAATCAATAAAATAACTTAATTTATGCTTTTAAAAATATATGAAATTAAAGACTAATCTGTATTTATATTATGCATTGTTATATAATCATGCAAGTGATTTATAACGTTGAACTTTATTTATTTTGTACATATTGAATACTTTAAAATATCCTATACATCAGCAAATGGTAGTAAAATTAGTTGATCTTTTGTTCCACTCTTTTTTTTGTACGTTTTAATTTTTAGTTTTCACTTTTATTTTTTAGCTTATGTTTTTTGGAATAAAAACAGAAATTTGCTTATTAATATCAATTTAGTTATATTTTTTACTGATGATAAATATATATTAGATAAAATTTATAGATAATTTTTTAATTAATTAAATTTATTTTAATCTTTTGTATAGTATTTATCAGTAAATTGTCAATAAAATTATTTTATTTTAATTATTAAATCAAATTTTATTTGAAATTTATATATCTTGAAGATATTTTAAATTTATTAATAATGATTTAATTAATTTTAGTTTACTTAATCACAAAAATTAAACAAATTCAAATTGTTCATAATTTTCATTAATAATTAATTTTAATCAATTAAATAAATAATATTAAGTTAAATAAGCCAAAATTCTTATTAATAATTAAATAATATATTTAATATATAGTATATTAAATTATAAGAAATAGAAACAAAAATACAAACCACATTTTTATAGTTTTCATAAATTTTAAAAACCTTAAAAAACTATAACTAAAAACAGAAATTAAAACTTAAACAAAAAGATTTTTATTAAATATAAAAATAAAAAGAACTAAAAATATAAATAAAAACAGACAGAGGATATTAATTCAAGAGCTTCCAACTTTCCATAGATTGTCATGATAGGTTGAAAACCGCAGAACAGCAGGCTGAGCAACTCATTTCACTTATACATCATGGAAATGACAAATTACTTCCACAGAAGTGCTGGATATGTAGACAGACCAGTTCGTAAAAGAACAAATTCAGTGCAGGAATATCAACTGCCGAGATTATCTTTTCCAACGAACAATCTATTGTTACCTGGACATCCTGAAAAGCAGAGGAAGTGAAACAATTAAAACCAATACTAAGAATAGGCCTTTTTTATACGCACCTTATCTTGCAGTTGTCAATGATAAATGGGAAATCCAACTTTACTCTCTGTTGTTATCAACTGCAGAGTTTTTTAATCCTAGCGTCTATTTCAGATCAAGTTTTACAAAGAAATCGCCCATGAGAAGATGTAAGATATCATGACGTCACAAATGAAGCTTTATAGGCAGTCTTCTGGGAATCTTGGGATGTCAACTGTTATTCAATAAAGAGCAATCTCAATATATTAGCCTTTTTTTTCTTATCATTTTATTTTGTTTATAATTCTAATTTTATTGTCTTACGACTTATAATTTCTTAGTAGGATCAATTCGAAATTGGTGTTCCAAAAATTATAAAGGCTTTCAATTTGAATTTTAAGTTAATGTGTAGTGTAACAAGCTATGAAAGGAACTGGAGCATATTTGAATTTATCTATTCTAAGAAAAGAAATAGATTAGAGCATAAGAGATTAAATGACTTGGTGTTCGTTTGTTACAATTTAAAGCTTCAAGAAAAGTATGTTATATCATTATTAATTTAGATATAAATTTTTTAATAATTAATTTTTATTGTTTACTAAGTCTTTTAATAGAACAAGTAGTTCAGTAGATCCAATTTGCATTGATAATATCGATCTTTTGACAAATTGAGTTTTCGAGGAACCGAGTTTGGTCGATGGGAGATAATCTTGGATGGGGAAATATTGACATGTTATTTGATGTATTGAATTTGAATGATGATAATGATGAGATTCCTCTTAATAATGACGATTTTGTATCAAATGATAATCGGGGTTAGTGTAGTTATGACTATCATCCCCCTGCAGATTGCAAACAATTAAATGAAATTCCAAGTTTTTGTTACTCTTCATCTTTTAATTTTTCTTATATTTGATGTGTATATAAAATTCTATACACTTAATGTAATTATAAATGTTTTTGTTTCAGGTTTCACTTCTACTTATTTATTTCCTCGTCACGATCTCTTATTGTAAATTATAATAGTTAGAAAGATATGGATTTTTATTGTTCTTTTTATTTGATATTTTGAACTAATCATTTTTATTATATGATGCAATTATAATATTTTAAATACTTTATATTTTTATTAAATTTATAGTTATTTGATGATTTTATTTTTCATATTAATTGTAATTATTATTTATATATGAAATATCTGAAAATTATTGGGTTGATATAAAATTATAAAGTACACAGTATAAAATACTAATGATTTTTGTGCAATTGTTTAAAAAATCAGGAACTTTTTTATAAATTTAAAAATTGTTCAAAACGATGCACTATAATGACTAATATCAGTACAGTACTCTATCAGAACTCAATCAAATACTAAGGACGATACTGTATTCACAACATTGTTCGAAACAATGGCCCAGGCACCGAGGCTTTACTTACGTTGATGTAAAAGGTTTGTAAAGATAACATTTGAAGGGTTTTTGAAAATCATTGTTAAAATTTATCCGAATAAGTTAGATAAAAATAAATTAAAATATTGATATTATTAAAATTATGAGTCAAAATTTTAATTTATTGGAAAATAATTTACTTTGAGCATGAATTACTATATAAATTGATTTCATTTACATGTTATTGTGTACGTGATATTAAAATAATTATAATTAAAAGATTTCTTATAGAAAAGAAAAAAGAAATTCCATTCACTGTTGCATGCATAGAAACATTGTATTTGGAGTTGGGACACACTTTGCTACCCGCAATTTGTGGTCTGCACTTCCGCACCATAAGCTAAAGGCCCATGATGGGAATACAATATTGTTAAATTGTCATTTTGTGATAATTTTGGATATAAATATCTTTAATGCGTTGAAATTGTTATTCAAGATTAATGGACTTTTTTCTTAATTGTTCTCGGATGATTTTTTCAACACATGAAAGATAAAATTAGATCAAAAAGATGCAAGGAAAGTAAAAACAACTATAATTCCTAGCTGACAGGAAAATAATTGACTAAATGTGAGCACGCTCAAGGAAAAAGATTATCTACAGAATCTAATTTGAAATCATATTTGGTCGGGTCGGCCATGCTGGGCCCGGATCCAGTCAAGACGACCCGTGGGCCGATCGGTCCATTCATCAAAAGTCAGTCTTGTGCCTAAAGCCCATACCCCTTTTTTCGGCCCATCCATAGAAGGGACTCTCATTCTCCCATGCAAACACGTAAAAACCTAAACCTAACTGCAAAACCATATATAAGGTATTTTTCTCTCATAATTCAGGTACGAAACTCATAACCTAGTTTTATCTCTGCATTCATTGATCCCACCTTCACCAGAAAACTTACTTGAGCGTTGGAGGGGCTAATCGGGACACTACCCCCGACGAGCATTCCTTGTTTTGCAGGTATATTCACGTCAAAGACATCGCAGAAGGTTGCCAACTCATGGATCCAAACGGCAACGCACCGTTCAGCCAGAATCCGGCAGAACCAAATTGAAATAAAAAATATACAAAATCAATACTAAAATTGATACAATATTCGCAAGATTAAAAGATGATCTTCACGGGAAACATATTAAATTTCATGTTTTTATTATTAATTTAGAATAGGTAAAGAATATAAATTGTAAAAATAGGAAAAATTTTAATTAAGCATAAGTAGATAAATAATCAAAATTTAAAAATTAGTTCTTTTTTAGTTTAAATGGCAAAGAGAGTGTTAAATATCTTATTAAGATGAATAATTTTAGATCGATGCAAGAATCTTTCGAAGTGCCTTTTTGTTTACAAACGATACGGCTAGAAAAAAGGGGGTAAATTCTTAAGTAATAATTAATACAAAAGAAATAGAAACCATGCACCTAACTGGATGATCGGAAAATTAGAAGGATCTTCCTTCTTATGAGATTTTAGATCTTCAGAGTGAAAGAGTTTGTATATATTTTAATTTTAATGTGTTAAAATTTTTTATAAAACCTTAATTTTAGTGTAAAATTTAAATTCTAAAAATTTAAATTATTAATATAATAAATATTTTCCAAGGTTTCTGTGAGTGTTGTAATATAATTAAAAATAAACAATTGCAATTAGTGAAACATGATAAATAGAAAAAAATTAAGTAACAAAAGTGAATAAAATTGAGTTTCAAATTATCAAGTTTATTTTTATAAATTTTATATATTATCATGGTAATTTTGAAAAGAAAATTTTTTTATTGCAAAATAATTAAAAACTAGTTATATACTAAAATAATCAGTAGTTATGTTAATCATTTAAGTGATCAACCTGAAAATTGAGCGTGTTAAGAGAAATTCTCCTAGAATTGATACCTTTCTTATCGATGATATAGGTGAGTTTGGAAAAACCTAGAAAGCAAAATTATAAGCCACCATGGTATAAAGAGACAATTTGATTTTAGCAAAAAGGAAAGTACAAGTTACAAAGAAAATTTGAGATAATAAAGATGAATACACAATGTAAAGAAAGTTGGAAAATAATACCAAAGTGTTTTTTAGAGTAGTATAATTATTTTTCTGTGTGTTTGGATGTCTGGAGGTTGTCGTGTGATGTGTATTATGTTGTGATGACAATGAATTTATATAATCATCTTAATTTCAATTACCTTAAACATTTTTTCTGTAAATACTCAACTTCTAACCCATTTCTCACGTTCTAGCTAAATTGCCTACCATTATTCTCTTAACTTTAACAACCTCAAGCAATTTCCTGTAATTGCTCAACTTATAGCTCACTTCTCACATTATAGCTAACTGCCTACTACACATTATTCTCCTAACTTCAACAACCTTAAGTTGTTTTCTTATAATTGCTTGACTTCCAACCCATTTCCCACTTTGATCATGCCCCAAATAACTCCCTACATGCACTATTATGTTTAAAGCATATGTTAATTATATATCAATTCTCTGGATTTCTTAAATCTTGAACTTCTCAGTTGATTCCCATGTCCACGAATTCTCTGGCCAAATGACTTGTAGGACTTATACTATTTTGGCTTTTTTACTTACGGGTCAAAATAGGCCGAATTCCTTTTAAGTTATCAACAATTTTCCCTCGCATATGTTTGGTTAAGCAAACCAAACACATGGTATTGAGGACCTTCAAAACTTCCAAAGTTATCGATCTTTGTAGGAGTAGATTTCAAATCTTTAAATTGATCTTAATCTTCTATTAGGAATTATTCCTCCTTAAAACAAGCTTGGCATTCTCACACCCTTTTAGCTCTTTAGAATTCTCCATAGTATTCTACATTTATAATTTGACTTATGCAGCTATCGCAATTTCTCTTTGTAAGAGTCTATTCATCAGGTTCCTCTTGACATAAATAAACAATTTATGTTTCTAACAATTTCGAACAATTTCAATTCAATGTTTCAAACATCACAAAATACACATAAACAATTTCTGTTTTCAACATTCACAAAGCATAGATAAATAATTTCTACTTCCAACAATTTCCAACAAGTCTATTTCTAACAATTTCGAATAATTTCAGTTCATACATCACAAATTATACATAAATAATTTCCATTTCTAATTTCTAACAATTTCATTTCTAATATTTTATAAAAATTTCAATTCAACCATTACAAAACATGCATAAATAATTCTATTTCCAACAATTTCTAGCAATTTCAAACAATTTAAATTCAAATTTTCAAATATCACAAAATATACATAAACAATTTCCATTACCAACAATCACAAAATATATACAAACAATTTTCATTTTCAACAATTTTCAACAATTTCAATTCAACAATTACAAAACATACATAAACATTTTTTCTCAACAATTTTGAAATTTGTGATCAATATTTTGAATAAACTTTTAACAATTATATAGTTAATACATTAATTATGTAATTTAAAATATTTGACAAGCCGATGATTGAAAATCAAATCATAGATTCAATCTATCTAGTCTTGGTAAACTCACACATCTTCGCCTTCCTACCAATAACTCTAAAGTATAAGAAAGAGTTATTCAAAAAATTATTTAATCAAAATTAAAATGTGTTGCTCAATGCATATAACATATACTTTTTTGTAAACTTATATAATTTTATTAGGCAACAAACCAATTCGTTGGTAATCGCGTTTTACTAAAAAAAATTTAGATTTTGACATTTTCTATTAAGTTTAAGTCTATTATTTTAAATGGCTTAAACTGTATAACTTAATTGTAAAATTTATTATATTAAATATTTTAATCTCGTATAAATAAAGATATAATTATCTTATTAACATAAAATAAGATATATATTTGAATATGTAACATTATTTAGCATGCCAATTTTTTAAAAAAATTATGTCCACTGACTCAACTCTAAATTACTAACCTTATGTTTGTCCCACAACAACATAAAATTGCCAAAAAAAAACTTAATGCTGACTGAATTAAACGGGTGCTCTTTCAATGGAAGAAAGTAAACAACTTTAATGAATCAATTTTCATTTTCTAGTTCCATTCCACAATCCACACAACAAACAACGTAACAACAAACCCACAAATTTCATTCACAATTCATAAAATACACCAACTATGTAAAACTTAATAGGCAATACCGGTCGGTACTAAGCAAAAAAATGTTGGTACTGATTGGTATTCATTTCCGATACAAAACTCCCTCTGTCTCGTACAATTTTGTAGCCAGTATAGTATGTACTGCCCGGTACTAGCCGATTAGAAACGAAAAACATAACACTGATGGTTAACGCCTTTGTCTATTTCTACCCTTACTACGCTGTCATTTTAAGTATTAGCTTGTATTAGTGATCATCATGGTGTCATTTGCTTGTTCCTTGATTTTTATAACGTTGTCGTTTAGCTCATCTCGCATATAGGAGAGGCTTCTTGTTCTTGAACTTAAATGTTTATATTTCATATTATTTTCAACAAATTTAATTTTTCAAAAAATCGCTGCATTTGCTACTTAAGTACTCAATTGCGCAATCATCGGTTTGAGTGGCATGTCACTTTTTGTCATTGCTTGCCAGCTCTTGACCAATTTTCCAATAAAATATTCGTCAAATCATTGGTTGCTATGCTCAGTAACTAAGTTGGTCGTCTATGATATCACCTAGCTCGTCACTAGTCACCTAACCTGTCACTAGTCACCCCCATCAGTCGCTTGCCAGTGACCTCCTTATGTTATATGTGTCCTTTGTGTTATTGCCTTCATCACGAACTGCCTTTGCCTTTTGTTTGTCATTAGCACCTCTAATCTTATAATTAAATGAGTGTTCTAGCAATTTTTGCTTTAATCAGTAGAAGTTTTCCTAAGATCCAGGTAAATTGTCTTTTACTTTAAAACATCGTTTAATATTTATTAATTTTGGTGAATTTTATTTGATAGCTTTTTTATTTGATAAAGCATAAAGATATTTTTCTTTTCATTTTTAGGTGACTATTGAAAATTAGACATATAATAATATTGAATCTTGTGGATTTAATTTATACTTGTTGAATTAGGAGTAGAGAGTAGGGAGTAGAATTGACAAGTTAGACCATCGCAAAGGGGTCACGACTCCTAAATTCAACGGTATTTTATATGGTAATGTATTTATAATTGGTTAGTTTCTGTTACGGAATATTCTGATCGGTATGATATGATTGATAGTGAACATGTTCAATTTGCCAAAATGAAACTAACCAAAACTGCTCAAATGTGTTAAAAGATATAGTCTATTTAAATGCACTACCAACCACTCATTAGGAGGACATGAAATTTTTTACGTTAATACTTATCCCAAATTATCATAATAATATAAATTTGATATAATAAATATTTTTACTTTTGTTAATAATATTTTCACATATTTCTTATAAATTAAGATAAGACTGATCGTTTAACTCTCTTATAAATATAAAATTAACAAAAATAAAAAATGCAATTATGATAAATGAATTTAATTTCAAATGTTATCTTTACATATTTCAAAAATTATAATAATTTTCCATATGTATATACTAGAAAGTAAGTATATATAATTAAAATATTTATTAAATATATTTAAATTATGTTAAACTAATATATTTAGTTATATAGCCTATTATCACTTTATACAAGTCTAATTACATAAAAATTTATTTAATAATTCTTATTTGTTTCTTTACTATTTATTAAATAAATTGTAGAGAATTTTATCATGTTTCCTTTTATGTATAGGTAATTATTATTTTATGTAGGAGAAATTCTAAATTTTTCAATTTAGTTCTAGAAATTTTAAAATTAAAATTTTAATCGGCATTCAATGGATATTTGAGTTACTATCCAGTGCCAACTGAAAGAGTCAGTACCAACTAGTACTAAAGTTCTATACAGTACTTCTTTCTATGGTATTCAAACCTGTGATTGGTGAGGAGTATAATATTAATAAGTCTAAATTGGATGTTTTTGTGATTGAGTCTTGGTGATAAAGATGACCTTAGTTCCTGTCTTAATAAGGGCAATTGTATTGGTATATTCATATCTACTATAGAAAATGACATTATTCCCACTATCATTAAAAAGTGGGTAAGCAATTAATAAATTTAAGTAGCTCACTTAATATGGTTTATAAAAGTTATGTTAATTTGTCAAAATTGAAAATAGAACTATGTTGACATTCATTTAAAAGTAGCATGGGTTTTATAAGACCACTTTACCTATCTCTTGAAGATGTCTAGTTTATATTCAAATAAGGATTATGAATAGATGTTACTTATTCTCTTAGGTTTCCCTTGACTTTATGACCTTAATGTCATTAACTTTAATATAGATACCATTTATTCATCTAGACAGAATGGAAAGAACATTATTTTTAAAATTGCCACACCTAAAAAAATAAAGGTAAACTTGACATATATCAAATTTCTCAAAACAATTTACATATTTTGAAATATAAAGAGTTTGAGAGAGAGGAAATTGAAACAAGTATATGTTTGACATTAATAGCAAGAGAGGGGTCATTTAATTATTTGTTCGTTGATGTTGCTTTTTAGGCAAAAATTTTACTTGTTGATTTTATTGATGTTACCTAATGATTTTCCTAGTCAATTGTCACCTATAAAGGATATACAACATGTAATTTGTTTAGTCTAGGGTCATAATTGCCTAATATTTTATATTGTAGGATGACCCTAAAAGAGAGATGAGATAAATAGGCAAGAAGAGGGACTTTTAGAGAAAGGTTTAGAGAAACTATGTGATACTTACTTTATTAAACCTAAGAAAGACGGATTATGGAGAATGTATGTGATTGAGCCAAATTTATACTATAAATTGGCCCTAATTTCTTAAGTGATTATGCACTTGTTGACCCTCAATTCATGATTTTTATGCTTATTTTGGTCCCGCATATTGAGTTTTGATAAATTGCACATTGTCAGTATTTTGTTGTCATTTGTCATTAATTCTGCATAATTTTTATTGGGAC
>JANITW010000003.1:58658237-58676190 GCA_027564335.1 Erythroxylum williamsii
AAAAAATTAAAGTTTAATTAGAAAATATATTATTAAATAAAAATTAATAGATTTATTTTGATTTACAAGAAATTATTAATTTATAAAAATTGATTAATAAATTGATTGATTTTTAACAATAAAAATTATTAAAGTAAATCGAATCGAAAAGTTTAAAATCGAACTAAAAAAATTAGACAGTTTAAAGTTTTTACGATTGAACCGACTTAATTTTTTAGTCATTGCAAAGCAGTTTCAGCAAGAGTTGACCTGCCTATGATCTAGGGTTTATTTGTCATAAAATTAAAGTTAATCACTTAATCTTGTATTCATTTAAAAATTTTAAAAGGAATCCAAATTTTGATGAAGAGATTACAAAAGTTTAAAAACTCTTTTAAGATTTTTTATCCTCTAAATTTTTTAGTTATTAAATTAATTAAATATTTTATTAAATTAAAATTTTGAAATATAATAGAATATAAAATTCAGATATAATTAAAAAGCTTTCTATGTTTGTAATTAACCAATAATTTTTTAATAAATCTTATGTAAAAATTAAGCATGATTAACGAAACTGTTAATCCGAAAAGAAGTGTAAAAGCAACACGTTTAATGGAAGCCAGAGGCTAATAAAGAGTCAGAGATCTGTTTAATCTCTAACAGCCTATGACCTCACCTACTTACTTTTGTTTTGATCCGAAGCTGAATGATGAGAAATGCTTAACCAATACTTCCTATTTTCATCTTCCATTAGGACTCTCTTTGCTTCTCTCCCATCTACGCCACCAGTAAGTTCTGATCTGTTTTTATCTTTATCATGTTCTTACCCTTTTTTACTTTTTGATGTTTTGTCTTCGCATCTTACTTCCTTTTATGATCATTATGCATTTTAATCCACTTTCATAATGCCCTTTGGAAGACAGCATTTGTTATTGTCAGTTCATGGGATGTTTACAATGATTCTTATTAATTTGGTCTTATATTGCTTTGTATAGGGCAGATTTGATCCAGCAATGAGAATTTAAGGTTTGGCTGGTTCTAACTCCAGAATTATTGGAAAACCAGAGCTAGATTAGTAAATGCATGATCTTGGCTTTACAAATTTTGGGGTTTTTTATTCTGATAGATTCTGCCAATTTCATGTAACATACTGAAGTAGAGACAATAAGATCACCAAAGAAAATGTCTTCTGATCCTACACCCTATGCACCCAAAAAGATTCTAATAACTGGTGCAGCCGGTTTCATAGCCTCTCATGTCACCAATAGACTAATCAAGAACTACCCTGAGTACAAGATTGTTGCCCTTGACAAGTTGGACTATTGCTCTAGTCTCAAGAACCTTGCCTCATGTCGCTCCTCGCCAAACTTCAAGTTCGTGAAGGGTGATATTGCTTGTTCGGATCTTGTAAACCATCTTCTGGTTGTTGAGGACATTGACACTATTATGCATTTTGCTGCTCAAACCCATGTGGATAATTCCTTTGGGAACTCTTTTGAGTTCACCACCAATAATATATATGGTACCCACGTTCTTCTTGAAGCCTGCAAAGTTACTAAGCAGATCAGGAGGTTCATTCATGTTAGTACTGATGAAGTTTATGGAGAAACTGACATGGAGACTGATATTGGAAATCCCGAGGCTTCTCAACTCCTTCCTACAAATCCTTATTCTGCTACAAAAGCAGGGGCTGAAATGCTGGTTATGGCTTATCACCGATCTTATGGCCTCCCTACCATTACTACAAGAGGCAACAATGTGTATGGCCCTAACCAATACCCAGAAAAACTCATCCCAAAGTTCATCCTCCTTGCCATGAAAGGAAAACAGCTGCCAATTCACGGAAATGGTTCAAATGTGAGAAGCTATTTATACTGTGAGGATGTTGCAGAAGCATTTGATGTGATACTTCACAAGGGGGTGATTGGTCACGTCTATAACATTGGGACCAAGAAGGAGAGACGAGTCCTAGATGTGGCAGCGGACATCTGCAAGTTATTCGGGCTAGATTCAAATAAAGCTATAAAGTTTGTTCAAGACAGACCTTTCAATGATCAGAGATACTTCTTGGATGATCAAAAGCTAAAGAAGCTTGGTTGGTGGGAGAAGACTCCATGGGAAGAAGGACTGAAGATGACAATGGAATGGTACACCAAAAACCCCAATTGGTGGGGCGATGTTTCAGCAGCTCTGGACCCACATCCACAGGTGACAATGATAAGTAATTCGAGTGATGATTCATGGTTATGGGAAAGTTCGTGCGTAAGCAATGTAAAAGAAAGTTCTTATAGCACTAGCAGTTCAGGCATGAAGTTCCTGATATATGGGAGGACTGGTTGGATAGGGGGATTGTTGGGAAAGCTCTGTAAGGACGCTGGTATTGCATTTGATTATGGAAAAGGAAGACTTGAAGATAGGAAATCGATCGTGGAAGATGTGAAAACAGTAAGACCAACTCATGTGTTTAATGCTGCTGGAATCACAGGAAGGCCTAATGTTGATTGGTGTGAATCGCACATGGTGGAAACTATTAAGACTAACGTTGTAGGAACTCTGACTCTGGCAGATGTTTGCAAGGAGCATAATCTTCTAATGATGAATTTCGCAACAGGTTGCATATTTGAATACAATAAGGAGCATCCACAAGGTTCAGGGATCGGATTCAAGGAAGAGGACAAGCCAAACTTCATTGGTTCGTTCTACTCCAAAACAAAGGCCATGGTGATTAACACAAAACCTTCTTTTTTCTTTTCTTGCTATAGAACTTTTAGTATATGTGACATAACAATTCTGTTAAAGGAAGCTAAATTAGTATCATGATGTAAATAAAGCAGTTTCATGAACATGGTTAAACTACAGGTAGAGGAGCTTCTGAAAGAATATGAAAATGTCTGCACATTGCGAGTCCGAATGCCTATATCATCTGATCTCAGTAATCCAAGAAACTTCATCACCAAAATTGCTCGTTATGATAAAGTGGTGAACATTCCAAATAGCATGACGGTTCTAGATGAGCTCCTTCCAATCTCCATCGAGATGGCCAAAAGAAATTGCAGAGGCATATGGAACTTCACAAATCCTGGAGTAGTGAGCCACAATGAAATTTTGGAGATGTACAGAGATTATATAGACCCTAAATTCAAATGGGTCAATTTCAATCTGGAAGAACAAGCCAAGGTTATAGCAGCACCAAGGAGTAACAACGAGCTGGATGCTACAAAGTTGAAAACTGAGTTTCCTGAGCTGTTGTCCATTAAAGATTCAATCATTAAGTACGTTTTTGAGCCCAAGAAGAAGGCTTAAAACACTCCAGTTACAGATTGGAACTGTAACTACGCTGCACAAACTTAAGGGCACCCATTCTTTTGTGTACTTTCGATTTTTTTTCTTTCATTTTTTTGCCTTCAGGCCTGTTGTAACTAGTAAGGTTTCTCTATGACCAGCTAAATTCTTTCCATTGAAAACTTTTCTCTCACTGATATTGCTCCTCTGACATGGGTTCCCTATCTGCAAGTGCAACTTCTCTTCTGTGTTCTGTTGAAACAACACCAGGCTATGCATTTTAAAACTGCAAGCATGTTGGTTTACCCATCCAGATGGTTCAAGATCTCTTCTTCTTCTTCTTTTTTAACTTTTCTGGTTCATGCCTGATGAGAATTGTCCATTGTCTTTCAATTATTGGATCCTTTCAATGTGAACTTACTTTTATGGGTTTTCTTTACCTAAATTTGTTGGCAAGATAATAAAATTTTGTCATATCAACCACCAAAGTTTTCTATTTTTCTCTTTTGCTAATGGTTTATGTATCAAGACATACCAGAGAGTAGTCTAATTAGGACCAGTTGATCTTATCTCCACATCCTGATTAGGACAAACGAAAGAGGAATCATGAACGGTTGAATCAAATAAAAGTCCTAATTGCCAATAAGCTTTAGCTCAACTAACACCTACTCCTACAACAGGTTCAAAAAATGAAGACACATCTTTCACTAAACCGATCTAAGCCGAACTGTGTTGGCTCTCCCAAAGTCACAGAGAGACGAGGATTATTCTTGAGGTCACGAATTTGTTGTAATTGTTGGGTCATGGGTGTACCGGCATATATGGGCAGCTCCAACACGTATCCCGGAGAACTAGGTCAGAGTGTGCACGTAGCTTGGTGGGATGGTAAAGCCGACGAAGGCAGTGTTGATGATCCACCTATGGCGATTCAGAATGATCAAGTTCCTGGAGACATGAAAGTGAAAAATAATTAATCAAGGTGTTATAAATGCCTTGTCACAACTGAAACTTGGAGAAGCAAGACGATCAAAATGATTGGTGAGCTTCGAATGCCCATCGAGGCCTCGGAGACAGAGGTTGACAGCTAGAATTTATAACGTAACAGAATATAAATGTATATAATATTAAAAAGTTATTATTTGAGAGTGATAAATAATTCATAATATAATATAATATTGTTCGAAAAGACTATAATATAATATTATAATATAATATTTATTATTTTATATTCTATTTTAAATTTGTTAAATTAAAAGTAATTTATTTTTACTATTTAGGATAACATTAATATGAAACTCTTTTCTTCAATCATATTTCATTTTATTTTATTATAAATTTTCATTTCAAAAGATGAAATAAATTACATTTCGTAACTTTAAGGAATATTTCTAGCTATTATCTAAAAGTCATATATAAACCAATGTTAAACAAATCACTAAATGGAAGATAACATATTTTAAAAAAATGTCTTTAATGCTCAAGATTCAAAATTATAAAATCTTAATAATTTTGTTTAAAATTATTTTTTAATGATGTAATATATCTACTTAATATTTCATAAATATCTATTTGTTTAAAATTTAAAAGATTCACTATACTATTGTAGAATTGAGTTAAAATTTGAATAAAATTTTCTTTGCCATTAAAAATTTTAAATTTTAACTGAAAAATTATTAAATAAAAATTAACTGAATTATTTTAGTTAATAGAAATTAATTAATTAATTATTTATTTATTTATTTATTAACAATTAAATTATAAAGTAAAAAATCAAACTCAAGATTTTTATGGCTAAGTCTACCAAACTGGTTTAATCGTCGGGCAAAAACTAACATCTTAAACTAAATTATTAAGATTTTAAAAAATTAACAACTCTATCAAAAAAATTTAAAACTTAAAAATTGAATTAAAAAAATAACAAAATTGAACACTTAAATATTAATTATCCCTTAAATGAGTATCAATATCATATATGATGCTGCAATCCAGTAGACTTCTTTTACACATGTTTGGAAATTCGTCCGACCAGAATTGAGATACATGATCCTTTTCTAGTAGCAGTTTCTAACTCAAGACCACCTGAGCAAAAAGAAAAATATATCCAGTAACAATTGTTTGATGATATACAATCTGCTAATTATAAAAAACAAAAACAAGTCCTGAAAACTTGCCCGCTTCCAATATATACAACCGGTGCTGATTGATTACAATTTCGGAAAGGATGTCTGTGAAATACTGTGATAATCCTAGGACAATGGTACAGCCCTTGGTTGGCTTCAAGTGAACAAACTATTTTCTCTGTATTTGTAACAAAAACCTGTCTTTATTTGAAGCAACCAAGCAATCTGAGATTTGTAGAAGTAAAATGGAAAATCCCAGTTGCCTGGCTGAGATCAATAATTAATCAATGTGAATCTATCTAACTCCAACATCAGGATCAGTGCCCATGAGAGGCACGATACTCTAGACAAAATCCCATGGCTCCGTACTCATCTAGACTTCGAAACTACTGCAAACCTGTGCAACAGTGAAACTGTAAAAGTTACAAACACTATAAGCAAAGCTGACGAAGCTACCGAAGTGAACAGAATCCAGAAGTGTTGACTATGAATGTAAGAGTATCCAAGTGCTTGCAAATTGACATCGCATATTACATAATAATGAACGGATACAGAGGGTAAGAAAGTCGGGATACATGCATAAATAAAGCGATAAAATAAGGCACATAAAATGAATCTAATGTAGATAGTATATTGAAGTAAGAAAAAAAGGACTAACCAGTCAAGCTTCTCAGAAAACAAAAGTCGCAAGAAGTGTATGAAATACTGCCCAATATAAGATAATACTGAGCCGTAAAGCAGGCTGTCGCATCAATGCCCGATCACATGAAACCCTGGTAATGCATGTAAGAGCTCAGTTTAGTCCAGCTATCAATCCAAACATATTGGATCAACAGGAGACAAAGTACACAACAGAATCCTACCATAGGCCATCAACCATGTCTGCTAAAGGTCTTGTAAATTTTGGGACGATTCTAGATTTAGTGAGGGACTTGAAACCATGAACTGGGTAAGGAGGGGGGAAAATGAGTCAGTGGGATTGAAGAATCAAATTGACTGAAGAAATGAACAAAAATGTCATAATCCTGGCGGACTACCTTTATCATCATCGTCATCCTTTAGTCGAGTGTTGCCTTCTGGATCCGTATCGATAGCAATAGCAACTTGATCATTGTTGGCCTTGCGTATACTGCGAACTTTAGATGCAGTGGATGGTCCAGGTGCTGCCCATTTATTTATCTGCATGAAAGTTCATCATAATCCGTAAATAAATGTTATAGGAAGCGCAATGTCTTAAAATTGGATAGAAAAGGGAAGGAACATGTCAAAATTTCCCTTCATAAGGCAATGACACTAAATGCTGTTAAAATAACATATACGTATACAATTTGCAAACAACCTAACAAGAACATAGATTTTGCCAGCATTACAGCTTGAATATTTTTTTTATTAACAGAACAAGTCCTACAAAGAAGAGAGGGAGGGAGAGGCGCAGATGGGCAGCAGACTTCCAATAAAGCTGTACATTTATGACCACACATGCTTCAAAACCAAGGAACAGATCTCAGAAAGCATATGTTACTGTTTATTTTTCTCAGAATGCGTAGATATGCAATAGCATTGGGTACAACAGAGGACTCACCACAGGTTCAACTTCCACAATCTCGGATACTACAGCGCTTGGTCGTCCTGAATCCCCAATTTCCTCAAGCATATTTAGCTGGGATTCCTTTTCATGCAAAGTTTTCTGAAGAACTTCTTCTCTGCGTGTTAACTCATCTACTTTGCTCCTCTCCACTTGTAACAATGAATCCCTGCTCTGTGCAACTGCTTGTACATTCTCCAATTCCGATAAAATAGATGTGATCTTTTTTTGAAGCAAATCCTTGTAATCATTCACATGACTGCTATCATTGAGATTCACATCTTGGATCCCAACTGGAAAAATCAGTGAATCTAACCACTTCAATAACTCATGAATCTCATCTGAATTTCTCATACTAATCGCTTGAGAAGCAACAAGAGCATCATTTGTGCATCTTGTGACTTCTTGTCTTAAGAATGAGATCTCAGCATCACGATCATGCAACTGAGATTGAAGCCTTTCAACTTCCGCAACGAGACCTTCTGAAAAAGAATGAAGCTCATCAAATTTGCTCACTGTAGTGGAAAGTTTTTTGAGGACCTTCACGCGTGATGTTTTAAGAATTTCAATATCTGCATCTTTATGTTTGACAACTTCTTCCATCTGAACCTCCTCTTCATCAAGAGCTTGCATAAGAGCTTCAATTTCTGTTTTTGAAAAAAATTGCATCCATTATTAGTAACATCAAGAAGTAATACAACAATTTGGAAATTGCAAAAACTTATAAAGCTAACCTTGGTCCTTAGCAGTGAGCACATCAGTCAGTGATCGGATACGCTCCTCTAATTCTTTTGAAATCACTTGGCCAGCTTCAAGTTCCCTTATTCTCTGCTCCAATGTGCTTTGCTCTCCCAACATTATTTCCACCTGTTTCTCCAATTCAATTTCATGAGCCTTTGAAGATTGAAGATCTAGCAAGTTGCTTGCCATAGAGGATTTAGCTTCCTTAATTTGATTGACAAGGTCCATGCAAATCCTCTCTCTCTGAATGTCTTTCTCCTGCAGCTCTTTCCGCAGATTTGATATCATAATTTTCATTTCATTTTTCTCACCTTCTACAATTTCACTTCTAAAAGAAGCAAATTCCTTCACAGTTGTCAGTAATCTTTGCGATAACATCTTGACATGTTCCTCAGATGAAACATAATTTTGTAAACTTGAAGCACATTCACCATCAACAGATGCTGTCAGTTCTAAATTCATTCCAAGATCTCCGGAGATCAAATTGTTCGCTAGAACTTCAGCTTTTCTGTTCTCAATTTCAAGTAAGGAACTGGTGCAGGCTTCATAGAGCAAGGCATTCTTCCTGCACAACACAAGAACTTCCGCTTCTTTTTCCTTCTTGATCGATTCTATGTTTTTAATGTCCCTCCTCATGGACTCAAACAACTCTTTCTGAGATGTCAATTCTCCGAATAATATCCCGATTAGTTTAGAAAGAATGCTAGCTCTTTCATGCAATGCAACTGAGTGTTTGTTTGACATTAATTTCAGACCATCAATTTTTTTCAAAAATGCTTGCAAAAATCCAAAAATTTCTCCAACGGAGTGATCGTCAAAGTGATCTGGTGTCTTGCCTTCTGAAGAAGTTTTTGTTGGCTCGAAATTCACCTGAAAAGTAATGAAAAGTGTTATGCATGCAATACAAATCTTCAAAACAAAAGGCTGAAGCAAGCAGAGTATAATCAGTGTGGAAGAGAAGTTTGAAGTTGGAGTGGTACAGAAAATACCTGGCTCTGAGAACTATCAATGGCATCCAATTCACTGAAAAGTGGAACAAGAATCGAATGATTAGTTTCTAGACCTTTAAGATATGATTCCGTCCCAGCCTGTAGGTCTCGTAGAAACTCCAACACTTTAGAGAAAACATTGGCTAGGAAATTATGAATATCAATGAAACTTCTGTCTAACTGAGATGCAGCAGATTTTAACTCCATTAGTTCAGAATGAAGTTTCTTTTTCTCCTGAGCATGAACAGAGGACAACTTTTCAGAATATGAAAGGGCTTCGGTTTTGGCAGCTTCAAGTCCGTCCTTTTCCTTGGCAAGTTCCGCAAGATCAAAAGTGGCTTTTTCCAGCTCCTCCTGAAGATCATCATTCCTATCCTGAACTTCCTTCAGCTCTGCAAGCAAAAGCTCTGCTGCTCTTCTAGATTTTCTAGACTCTTGCTCAGAAGATGCCACAGCATCATGTAAATGTTGACATAGATTTCCAATATGTTCCAACTTCCCAACTGGATCATCATCAGATATCGCACCGCCAGTATCAATGCCTCCTAGAGTCTTCAAAATCATGGATAAGGTATGCACCTTTTCCTGCAACATTTGCTCTGTTTCAGCTAAACGATTCTGCAATGAAAAGCTTTCAGATTCCAGAGCTTCTACCCTTCCACAGTAACTTGTTAAGTCTCTCAGCCTTTGCTCACATTCAGCGAGGGCAAGTTGTTTGTCCTTGATATCGGATTTCAGTTGGTCAATCTCCGTGCTCATCTCTTCAATCGTTTGTTTTAAGCCATCACGTTGTTGTAGCAAAGTTTTTCCTTTTCTCACTGCAACGTTCAATTTCTCTCTTGTGGAGGTAGATTTCTGCTGCTCCTGACTAAGAAGCTCCTGCAACTCCATCCTTTTTCTATCTAGTGTTTCAACTTCACAAATCAATAATTGTTGCTTCTCTATATAACTATCTCTTTCTTCCTTTGTGTTGATCAGTTCATTCAAAGTCTCGTCAAGTTTTTTCTTCAGACCAACCAAATTTGGGTCCTCTACCTCCAGTGTTTTACTATGCATAACCGAGTCGTCTGATTCATCAATATCTTGCGCATCATTGTTCCCTTCCTCAACAAGATTTGCATTAGAACCTGGAAATTTGTTTGTTTCTACCGTATCACAGTGCACTAGCTCAAGATAATTCTCTATTAGCTTCTTCAATAATCTCTCCAAGTTTTCTGTACTGCTTTCACCACAAACGAGATCTTTAGTACCAGGATCCTGCAACACATTACAAATCAAATTCTGTAATTGGCCCATTTTGCCATTAATCATCTGTAGATCTGCCTCACTATCAAGCTTCTCAACCAATTTATCCTGTAGAACAGTTACTTCATTCTGAAGTTTCCCACAGTCAAGTTCAATCTGAAATATCTTTGACGTAAGCTTACTGTTATCAGACATCAGATTTTCCAGTCTTTCAGAAAGACTCTCTCTCTCATGAATAACTTCTTGAAGTTGCATCGCCATATCAGATGTTCTCTTTTGGGACTCCTCCAACTCTGCATTTAGGACAGATATTTTCTTTTGTGACTCTTCCAAGTCAACATTCAATGAATTACACTGGTTTTCAAGTTGATCAAGACTCTGCAGGAGACAGAGTCTCCCATGGTTAGCCTCCAAAATTGCACTTCCCAGCCACTCAATTCTATCCTCAGTTTCCATGGAGCGCACATGTGAAGGCATACTGATCCTGTCCAACAGTACTTCCCATCTCTGCACCATGTGGTTCCTTTCCACTAAGGATTGCTCCAGCATTTCATTCTGTTCAGCCAACCCGAAAAACTTACTTTGAAGCTCCTCATACTTTCTTCTAGTATCATCTGCTGAAATTGAACTGGGTTGCACATCATCTTTCCAGTCTGTTTCACCAAAACCAGTATCTTGATATGAACCTCCTACAGAGCTTTTCTGTTCCCAATCAACGCGAGGAAAAGGGTGTCCAGTAGCTGACCTGGCCAACCAATCAACCTTCTCAATTATATCTCTTGCATGAAAATCCTCTGGTAAATCCAGATAGTCTAAAATTTCTTCTATCCTCTGGAGTACGGAATCTTTTAGAAGGAACGATTCCCTCAATGTAGTAGCTGAGTTTCGAATGTATGAAAGCTCAGATTCCAGAGCTTCCACACGCTCACCTGCCTCAGAATAGGTCTTCAACTTGACTTCTAGCTCATGCAGCCTGGCATCCTTCAACTGCAACTCCTGCAAGCATCTTTCTAGTTCACTTGATGTCTCAGCTAGGGACTGTTTAAGATTGTCACGGTGCACAATCAAACCCTTCCCTTTGGCAACAGCAATGCTGAGCTTCTCTCTAATAGACGACACCCTCTGCTCTGATTGTTCAAGTTCACTTGCTTTCTCCTGTAAATCAGATTGTGTGGCAACGAGGGCACCCTCAACCTTGTTTATGTGTTCCTTTAAGAGCTGGATTTCATTTTCATGCTGAAGTTTCAAAGCATTTAGCTCATTCACTGATTCTTGAAACTCTGTCAGTGTCATCTCCTTAGACCCAAAGTCTTCTCTGGATGACTTAACCTCTTCATCAACCTCCTTGTACTTGCAGATAAGCGAGGACACCAGTGACTCTAAACGCGAAAAGGGTACCAAATCCAGCTCCGCCTGAGAACTTTCCAGCTTCAACACAATTTGAACATCTTCAATCAATTTTTTCAAAGAACTTAAATCAACACACCTTTTATTCAATTCCTCAACATCTTTTATTCGACTCGCCAATTCCAGATTAAGATTGTTATTCATTGACTGAAGCTCTATCCTCTCAGCCAGGAAATTATGCAGTTGCTCCAAAAAAATTTCATAACTTGCATAATATACCAGATCAGGCAATTCCTCATATTGTACACTGACTCCAGTTTCAACCATGGAACTAGATGAATCAATCAGAAGCTTGCTTAGCTCATGATATAACCGGTTCAACGTTTCATTTGCAACTTCATTCTTTTCAAGTAACCAATTATTCCTTCCATTCACTTCTTCCAACAATTGCAAGGTTTTTTCACGATCTAAGCAAGTATCATCAACTTTCCCTTTCATATCTTTGATCCTCTCAATAGCCAAATCAACAGAAGCAACAACCTGTTTAACAACATCCACAGAACCATGATCCCCAGTTAATAATGTGGAGATTGAGAATCCCATGGAATCACCAAGCCTTTCCATTGCATCAGAAATGCAACTAATACTAGAATCCCATTGTTGCTCAGCTGCCAATGCCTTCTCAGCCGTCTCCTTTTGGACATTTTGCAGTTGATCAAGAAGTATAGAAGTCATCTCAGAGCTCTGCTGCAAGTCATGCACCTGATTCTGTAATTCTTCAATTTTTGATTCATAATGAACCACTTTTTCTTCAAGCACACTGTGTTCTGCTTTAAGAGTGGTGCCATGCTGTTTTAAGGTTTCATAACGAACATCATCCTCCTTGGCCTTCTCTTCAACAGCCAACAAATGTTGCTTCAGAGTTTCATAAAGAACCCCAAGCTCAATGTTGGTTGATTCTAAATTGCTGCTATGTACCATTAATGCCTCATGCTGAACCTTGAGTTCCTGCATTGCAAGATTGCTGGTATTTCTATGATTCAGCTCCACCATGAATGCTGAACTAACCTTCTCAACATCTAGGAGCAACTCCTTCAGCACTGCCTTCAAATTTCCTGTATGCTCTTTTGTTGATGCAAATGAATCAGTTGCAGAAGATTGATCCTCTGCTGACGCACTATCACCTGCCTCATGTTCCTCATGATGCACCTTTGACTCAAAAGCTTGAATCAGTTTTGATACTGCTGGAGCTGCAACTTTCTCGCTGGATCTACTCAATGCTGCTGACATTCCTTGAATTGCCATTTCGAGTTTAAGCAAAACTTTATTTGCATCATCTATGTGTCTCTTTAAGATCACTAAACCAGAGGAATTATCAGAGCCTTCTTGTTGAATCAGCTCACCAGAAACGACATCGTGCAAAATGGAAATAGTAGCTTCATAATCTTGTTTTCCATCAATCTGAAGAGGAAGTACCTCATCAAGTGCATTATCACAAGCCCTGCTCTGTTGTTCAGAACTTTCAAGTTGATTCTGAGCTCCAACCGGACATGATATTTGATGCCCAGCATCAATATCCTTCAACTTAGTTTCACGTAAATCCAAGTTGCTTTTAAAAAATATATTCTCTTCAGTTAGATGTTCAACACGCAATCTCATTTCTCTTATTTCAGCCTCAAGCTGCATGTAATCCTCCTGATCTTTAGCCAACCTCTCGTGAAGAACAAGAATCTCGGAAGAAAGTTTCTCATTCTCTTCAACAACATGCGTTTTTTCCTCTTCGAACTTCTCTCTCTCAGATGTTGCGAACACAAGTTTCCCAGACAAGTTGGCAGTTTCAACTTGTAGATTTTCGACCAGACTCTTACTGTCTGACAGAGCCACAGATAAGTCCTCATTCCCAGTGGCCAGATTCTGGTTTTGGTCTTCAAGCTTCTTTCTTTCATCTGTGACAGAAGTAAGAGTTGCATTTAAATTTGATATTTCCACTTCCAAAGTAGCTACTAGACTTTTGCTGTCAGCTAACTCCTTGAGCAACTTCTCATTCTCATGCAGAGAAGAATCTTTTTCATCCACAAGTTTCTCTATCTCCTTTTCTCGTAAATCAAGAGTCATCCTTAAGCTCTCTTTTTCCATTTGCAATGATGCAATCACATCCTCATGCTTTGCTGACTCCTTTGACAGGTTCAACATATCTGACTCTGACTTTTCCAATGTCTTCTGCAGCTCATATGCTCTAGATGAAACATCATCAACTTCTGCCTTTGCAGCAAGAAACTGGATTTGGAGAGCTTCTTTCTCACCGACACTGGCCTGAAGTTCAGATTTGCATAATTCAAGCTCTTCAGAAAGGTAGGTACTCCTCTCACAAGCCTCCCCGAGTGAATTGCGTAACGCACAGATTTCTCCATCAAACTGATGAAACCGGTGGTCGTACTGTGTTTGCAGATCATATGTTTCAGTGAGTTCTACATGGATAATATCCTTTGCACAACTTGTAATGTATAGTTCTTCTCTGAGTCGCTCCAATATATCTGGAACCACATTCTGCGAAGAGATCAACCTGCTTTTCTCAAAATCCAATGTAGGAATTGATCGTCTAGAATTCAGTAGAATTCTATACTCCTCTTCACTGAGCCCTTTTATCACTTCTATAAGGTGTGGGATATTGACTGGGCACTCACCATCAGAGACGCTACAGCCTTCAGACGGAATTGGTAGACTAGTTAACAGAGGTTCTTCATTGGTTTTACTCACAAATATAAAAGAATCCTCAGGCATATACTGCTGATTAAATGCCTCCGCAACTGTAATATCAGCTTGGCTACCTTCGTCATGGTTTATGCCAGATTCAGTCAGCACTTCTGATTTTTCTGCAAATGAAGAAGTCAAATCAACAACTTCATCCTGCTCCGTCATCCCATCATGAGAAATAAACAAAGGAATTTCAGCATTTAAAATCAAAGATTCAGATGCCAATGGGCCATCTGACACATCAGTGGTACCTGTAAATGAATATGAGTCGTCTTCCATATCAGCTCGCCGCAGTTTAGCGGATGCCCCAACTACACTAATACGTTCTCCAGCTGCCATGCCTACATTTTCTGCAATTTCATTGCAATCAGATAGAGTGACTCTCGCATCTCCTTCATGCCTTATGTCACAGCTTCTACCAAAGTGCTCTGAACCCAAGCCATCAGCTTCCTGCATTGCCCCTACCCAGCAACAAATGAGAATTTAATCACACGTTAAATTCATTTATTGCAAGTCCCAATATGCCCAATAGACTCCCCTAAAAAATGAGAAAGGAAAGCATAAGAGGAGGAGAGGACAACCTACATTGGTTACCTCATCTCCCTTTAGATGACTCAAAGATGTGTCAGGAACATCTTGTTGTGAAGGCAATGAATCCTCTCTCCTTGTTTCTCCTGTAATAGAAGTTTCATCCAGAGTGCAAACGGCAGTACCAGAGGCTGAAACTTCAATATCTGCAGACATATCTTGTTTTTTAGTCTGCTCAGCAGTCTCCCCAGCAGAAATATTTGAGACACCCAAAGAAACAGCCCTTTCAACATCCTGAGTAACAGATTGCTTGGTATCTAGTAAATTCGAGTTAGAGTAAGCAGAATCATCATAACGAGTGCCTAGTCCCTCTGAATAGCTCTCAGAATTTTGATGCAACTCTATTTCAGGTATGCCTACATCAGGACTCCCGGAAGTTGATGATTGATCAACAACTTGAATATCAGAGGTTTCAGAAGCCACAGTATTGTTCGTAGTATGAAAGACTGAAGACTCTGCGAGTCCCAAACTGGAATTGCTTTCAGATATAGGCTCTGTATCAGGAACCTGTGGCAATGACATTGCTTTGGTAGCTGACAAAACATCACCATCAGACTCGTGCTGGTCAGGTTTGCCAGACTTCTTTGAGGATTTTCCTTGACTAACACTGCCTTTGGTGTCCTTCTTCTGACGGAATTGTTGAAGCTGGAAATAAAATAGTAAGAATGAGATACCCACTAAAAACAATTGCACTTCGTTGCTTAGTTATTTAAAGAGAAGGAAAAGAAAATGGTTAAAGCTGTAGATTGTATCGACAAAAAATAGGATGCAGCAAGAGCGATTTCCATCATAAGTTAGGATTTCTTTATTTGACTCCTTTTCTTTTTTCTTGTTTTGGTCAAGAAAGTAAATATAGAAAAATATACCATCAAATTTTCACCTTTCACTTTTGATTCCACCTAATGCTCTCACTACATCTTGAACCCAGCATTACACCAACAAATGAAGAGCCAAAGATTCTTGTAAAAAGAAGAACAAGAAAAGAAAAAGAGAAATAAAAACCTTGACCACAGAGAAACAACTTCTGGTTTTTCTCCAATCACCAAAAGCCAACTTCCAAAAGGAAAAATCTAAATTGCCTAGCTAGAACAGTTGTCATTGCTTCACTTCCAGGAATCCTGATTTGATTCACCCAAATCCAGTGTTTTATTTTCTACCATTCATCAGATTCAGTCACAAACTCAAAATTTTGCAACTATCAAGATACCATAGAAGCAAGGCCTCGGAAGCTAAAATGCAGGTGATGAAACGTATTACCTTTTTGCGACCAGCGGCGAGCAGATCGGTACGGCTCTTGTTCTTGTCCATCCGATCCACTCCGTTTTTGCTTCCCAGTGTAAGTCACTTCCAATCACGACCACCTCCTCCAAGTATTCATCACCACTGAATTCTTCGTCCTAGCCTTTTTTTTTCGAAATGAGTAATCTTAAATCACTCGTAGAAGAAAACGCCTAATCACATCTACCACACTTTTGTGACTATAAACGGTTGCGAAAATTAATAGAGCACCAGCAACTCTCTCGTATAAAAGCATTTAGTAATCAGAACCTCATGTTTATTCATTTTCTTGTCCCGCATTACCAAATCAACCAAACACATCACGTTCCCGAATTAACTTTCCTTACTTTAACATCATAACGACAAATCCAAATTGGAACATAAATCAACGAGACGAAAAGCAACAAATTCAACAGAGGCGGATTCGATCATAGCAAAAGAAAATCAAGAGAAATGAGAGAACTGATAGTACCTTCTCGATTGGGCCTAGATCTGGTGGTTAAGGGCGTCGGCGTCAATCGTTCGGTTGAAGAGAAGAAGAAGAAGAAATTAGGCGTGTGTATATTGCTTGCGTTGTGCTCTCTTAGATCTAACGCAAACTTCGTTTTCGTTTGCGGGTGAATTGTCGAGCGTTGCGGCGAATATAATATTTACCGTCTCTTTCTGGGTCACATAACGGCGACGTTTTGAACGATCCGACCAGATAAAGCCTATGTGGATGTGGATTTCATATCCGGGTCGGAACCATGGACCAAAATAAACAGACCTTTAAAATTCGGGTCCAGGAAAAAAAGGAAGAAAAAAAGAAAGTTACACGTGAAGATAAGAAGTGTTGATTTAGGTCATAGGCCCAGTTTCTGTTTGGAACGAGTCTTTATAGTATGGATTCAGTGACTGTTCAAAGCCTGATGTATCCAGTTTCAAAGTCTGTTTCAGTTTCACTCTTGTGGCCTAATCTGATCTCTTCAGGCTGAAGCCTATTTTAGGAATTTTATTATGCAGAAATACGTTCTGATGTATAGCTAAATAACAAGGTCAGATATGATTATTTTTTAAAAATTAAAAATGAACAATGATATTTTTTTTAATTGAATTAAGGCTTGAGTTATTAAGACTCAAGCTTACCTAAGACTCAACTCTTATAAGCAAAACGATATTGTTTTATTTAGAAGAATTAGATCTCAAGCTGGTCTGAGTCAACTCATTGAAAACATTTAAATTTAAGTTTATGAGTCGACTCATTGTCATCCCTAGATTATATAAATCATTAGGAAAGTCTACTTTGTGAAGTAGTAAATATGGATATAAAGTTGCATAGTCTTCTTAGTTTATAAAATTAATTGTGAAAAAATAGAAATTTATTTCTATTACAAGTCTTTTTTAATCATATTTGAATTGATCAAAATTATCTAAAACTACTTTATAGTATTAGAAAATTTTTAAAATTAATATTTTATTAAGTTTATGTGAAGTTATTAAAATAGAATTTGGTATCGGACTAAGTGCCTGTTTAATTAAGCTTTTGGAAGGTGAATAAGTACTTTTTCTCAAAGTAAAAGCCTTTTTTAAGAAAAATGATTGTTTAAGAAAAAAGTACTTTTCAATAAATATAACTATTTTAGCAACCAAAACACAAATTTTTAAGAAGCTCAAATTTGGAGCTTCTCAAAAAAATATTTTTTCAGGTAGATTTTTCAGATCAATTAATGAGCCTATTTTTTAATCCCTTTTGGCCTTATGTTTTACACATAATTTTTACAATATCCACAAACTCATATTCACATTTATTTTGAGATCTATATAATATTATTTGACTTTTTATATATTTTAAATTTTATTTTTATATTAGTTTTACTTATGTTATAAGCCATAAAAAATATTTGGTTAGATATATTTTCATTTATGTTTCATATGGCTTAAAATTATATAATAATTAATATATTTTACTTTACATATTATTTAATATATTTTAAATAATATTTATATAGATAAATAATTTTTATTATAAATAAAATATAGTTAAAATTAATAAAAATACTTTTATT
>JANITW010000003.1:58703749-58716966 GCA_027564335.1 Erythroxylum williamsii
AAATTACAAAAGATTTTTAATATATTTTACCCTTTATTTAAGGTCTGTAGAGTCAATTGACTAAAATAAAATTATTTAATACTCAACATTCGATCAAATTTTAAATCAAAATCAAACTGGAAAAAAAAATCTAACTCGATCTATTATTCTCTTTAATTTTGTGTGGTCTGATGTCTATTGGAGCCTAATATCTATTCTATTTAGATTATGGCTTATGTACATAACTATTACATTGATTAATAGAATTATAATCTTCTTTCTTCAAAGCATATTTTCCCAATATCATTTGAAAATAAGTTTTTTGATTTGAACACAACAATTTTGTTTTACATGTATATTATCAATAAATTTTAATACTTTTGAAGTGAAAATTATCTTAAAGAATTTCATAGTATAATAACTTAAATGATATAAATTAAATTAAGACTATTAAAATAAAAATAAAGAAATCGTAACCTACGCATGATTTTTATTAACTTATAAAAGGCTTCTAACAAGACTTGGAGAAATCATACGAAGGTGTTTAAAAGTTGATGGAGTTCTTATAACATAAATATGTTCGAGTTATTAGAAATATGTAAGAAGATGTAAATACTAAAGTAAGGATGATATAAGGGTATATAGAACATTTCTTTATCAATATCAAGCTATACCAAGGCTCTTGATTGAGCCTCTTTATGTTTGCAACAATGATGAATGAGTTCACTAAGAATATCCAATGAGATGGGCTTTGGTGTATGTTATTTGCCGTTGACATTACTTTAGAGAATGAGACAAAAGAAAATATCAATATCAAGTTTGAATTTGGAAAGGATACACTAGAGTTGAAGGGTTTTAAATCTAGCAGGTGTAAGATTTAGAATGTAACTCTTCAGGCCAAAGGATGGCTTCCAATGGGGAGATAAAGATTGGTTTAAAAGTTATACCACAGAAAGAATGTTTTAAGTATCTAAGATCTATCATTCAAAACAATGGAAAGATTAATGAAGATATAATTCACATTGTCATATCAAGGTGGCTTAAATGGAGGAGTGCATCATGAGTTTTATACGACAAGAAGATATCACTCGAGTTCATACGTAAAATTTATTATTTAGCAACTAGGTCGACTATGCTCTATAAGATGGAGTGTTGATCCGTCAAACATAGTCATAAGTTAACGATAATAAAGATGAAGATTCTCTGCTAGATGTGCAACCTTACTAATGTGATAGTTAGAGAAATATTAAGAGTGGCCAATATTGATAAAAAAATTAAGAGAGACAAGACTTAGGTAGTTCAAATATGTTAAGAGGAAACATCCTGACATTCTTGTAAGAAGATGCTAGAAGATTATAATTATAAAAGGGAAAAAAGAAGCCTGAGAGAAGGTGATTAAGAATGATATGATTTTGCGGAAACTTACCGTGAACTTGGCTCTCTCTAAAAAACTTTGTGAAAAACTAAAGTGGTTAATTAAGTCGCACACTTTTCGAATTATCCTTTGCAAAAACAGAATAAAACTACACAAAAGCAAAATAATAAAGACACCAAAATTTTGTAACGCAGTTCGGTACAATCTGCCTACGTTTGCGGGGCCCTCACTCAGATTAATCACTTTCACAGTAGTTCAATAAAATTACACAAGATTGATCTAACATAATACCACTCAATCTTTGTAACTGTCTCACAACCTAACTACCTGTGAAAGATTTTCATATCCGATAATACGACCGACTCGTGTTAACCTCGTCAGAGGATTTATCTAACTACTTTCACTCAAAAATAATAATAAATAAAATAGTTCAAGTATTTAATCAACTGAAAATTAAATTCCAAAAATACTTGAGACAAAGAAGACTTCCTTATGAATTTGTCTTCTCAAAATAATCCAATCAAAACTTTTCGCCATAGTTGATTGCACACTGCCTCCGCCATAAATCCAACATCAATACAATATGCGTTATTTTCCTTTCACCGTATATGAAACATAAGATGTAATATTCAGCTCATGAAGAAAAACATCATGCGCAGCCAGCCTTTCCAAGACACATGTGACCTCCATTACATCAAATTAACCCACGCAGACTCCTTCCACTTTCTATCGAAAGTGAGACACAATATTCACATGCTAAAAGAAAAGCGCACAGCCAGCTAATCTTTAGGACCCACGTGATCTTCACCTTAACCCCATAAATCACACAGACTTCTTTACTGTAAGCCCAAGGCGAGACACAATATTCAGCTCATGCAAAATCCCAAGTGCACAGTATGCCCAGAATTTTTTAAGGACACAAATATTCAGCACCCAAAAGAAAGTTGCGCATCCCCACAACCTTCACACATGACCAACACCACTTCAACAATACACACTACAGATTTTTTTGCCGTAAACCCCTTCTAGGTTTTTTGTAAGTTACGTAATCACATAGACTTCATTCATAACAAGGAGATATTCATGTATATGGATAGACTTCAAAAGTTCCACCGTAAATAAGATACATATTTTAGATAGATTTCTTCAGTGATAAGGATATATAGCAACACACACCTTTTGAATTACTATCGTAGATGCAATCTTCAATTCATATAATAATTTCAATTATCTTATATGTCCAATTTAAAATGCCAAAACTAAATAAGATATATATAAAATATATCCTAACAATCTCCCCTTTTTTGGCATTTTTGTCTCAACTCAAGAACTACACATAGTAATGATAATTGGACATATGGAATAAAAATTCTTGTTGCTCCCCCTTAAGGCAATAATCAAGTACTTAAGCATAAGCCAAGTTCAATCAACACAAGCCAAATCCAATCAACAAAAGATTAAAAAAATGCTTATCTTTGTTCTCCTCCTTTGAGACAATAGGTGGCAAAAAGTCAAAAATTAAGAAGCGCCTAGAAACTGAAGAACGTGTTGTTTCAAGTTACAAAGGGCTTCAATGGTGACTTAAAGAATACCTTCAATCCTCTCAATCTCAAAAAATAAGGCAGCATGGGGATTGACATTTGAGGTTCCCGGGATATCCGAAGAACCTGAAACAACATACGGCAAGTCCACCACCCGTAGTTACCAGAAAATTCGTGGAGAAATATTCATCAAAGAGACGGACTCCAAAATGCTTGATTCAAGCCTAGGTACCTCATGGGAATACAAAAATTGTGAGATTAAACACGGAAAGTATAAAAGAGAGCGGGGCTTACTCTCAATGGCCAGCATTGCGTCGATAATGAGATGCCCAAGATTGAAACTGACTCTCATTCCAATCGCATAAAGAAGCTTGGCTTGGGCCAGATGAACTGTCACAACATGGGTACTTGACATCCAATTAGCCACAATAAACTTTAACAGCACAAAATATTTCTGGGTTGACATGGATGGCCGGAGAATAGAACTGGATGGTCATGTAGTAAATTTGCCACTAGTTAAAACTGTGGCAATCAGATCGATCGAGACATCCCAATCATCATCATATAATAAGTCACCATTTATATTATCAGAGCCTAAAAACACATTCAACTGAGTAGCATCGAAATTAACTACCCGCCCCCTTACATAAACAACCCCAAAAGAGATAGCATCCATATTTAGAATATCACATGTCAAATTTGAGTAAAACTCTTTTATCAGCACGAAGTCGTAATGTTGAGGAAGGAGGAAGATTTATAGCAAGGAACGTTCTGAAAGTAAAGTATGTTCCAAATTGATTGGCTGATCTATCACAACCCCGATATCTGACAGTATATTCCATTTATGCTCGGCGGCTGAAGTATAGAAAGTGAAAGAAAGCGCTTTGTCTACTAGCAGTCTGGCTGAGGGACAATATCGAGGTGGTCGTACAGACTTGCGATATTTCATCTTAGTACGCCTTCTTGGACCCGGAGGAGGTACCAACAGTGGATCAGATTGAGTTGGAGGAGGTGTTTCAGAATCTGAAGATGAGTCTTCCACCATGGACTCGATCACTCGAGTAACATCATCAATAGGATCATTTTGATTCTGGACATCGGGGATGTCAATAGGCATTGTCGAAGAGGACCTTGCGCCTATAAAACTTCTGTCAGATCCAGGATGAAATTGCAAGCGACTTGAACATCGCGTAAGAGCTGCTGTCTTTTTCTCTTAAACTGGGTATAAAATCTTTTCTTTGTTTTTGCCCATACTCCGATATATCAGAAATCAGCAATACAATAAATGCAAAGTTCAGATACCAACCCAATCAGCTCAAACACCAGTAAGTAGTGAGACTCAAATTGAACAATTTACCACAAATACACAACCCACAATCAACCAAAAACGTAGTCAATAAACTAGGAAGCTTCAATATCAATTCAAGTCAGATTCAATATAGGCAGATACCAAAACAGTAGTAACGCACACAATCAGTCAAATAATCCACCAAAATCCACAAACCCAATCACATCACAAGAGAGTTAACCACTTCTTAAGCTTTAAATACAACCCAAGCAGTTAACGAAGTGAAGAGAAAAATAATTCCTGATGCTTAAAACCACCGAGGGAACAAGGCTGGAAAAATATGCATGACACCAACACCATAGGATTGTGGAGAAGAAGAGACTAAGAAGATGAAGAGAACACCATAGGATTTTGGAGAGAAGACTTGCGTGGAGAGAAGACTAGCTTGGAGATCTTGCGTGGAGTGCTTGGAGATCTTGTTGGAGTGGTTGTCATGCGGCAGCAGTAGGAAATAAAAGAAGAGGAACAAATTTAGGGATTTAAATCCCTTACCCAAAAACGCTGCGTTCTTTAAAAAAAATAAAAATAAAATAAAAGGAGACTAATAGGGAAGAGCACAGAGTCCCAAAGCTCCTCTAAGCAGTTCAAACCCTACCGCATCAAGAGGTTTCGTGAAAATATCTGCCAACTGCTTTTCGGTAGATACATGAGATAGGATGACTGCCTTGTTTTCCATGAGCTATCGAATAAAGTGATATCGAAGATCAATATGTTTTGTCCGTGAATGCCAAATAGGATTCTTTGAAATATCTATTGCACTTTTATTGTCGCATAAAATTGTTAACTCATTCTGATCAATCTCATAATCCTCTAACATTTGTTTCATCCAAAGTAGTTGTGAACAACAACTACCTGCAGCTATGTATTCGGCCTCAGCAGTCGAAAGTGAGATTAAATTTTGCTTCTTGCTATACCAAAGGACCATATTGTTTCCCAAAAAGAAACAGTCCCCTGAAGTACTTTTGTGATCATTTAAATTTCTAGCCCAACCCGCATCACTGTATCCAATTAGATAAGATGTTGAATATGTTGTATACCATATTCCAAAAACTAATGTTCTGCTTATATATCTAAAAATCCTCTTGACGGCTGTCAGATGTGTTTCTTTTGGATTCACTTGATAAGATATTGAGTGAGTCTTTCATACCATGCTCAGGGTGCTTGTTTGAGTCCATAAAGTGCTTTCAATTTGTAGACATAATCTGCATTTGTTGAATCAATAAAACTTTTTGATTGCTCCACAAAGACTTCTTCCTATATAAACCCACAAAAAAAAAAACTCTTTACATCCATATGGTAAAGTTTGAAACCTTTTATACAAGCTATGCCCAATAGTAATATGATCGATTCAAGTTGTGCTACATGTGCAAATGTTTCATCAAAATCTATTCCTTTTACCTGAGAATATCCCTGAGCTACTAGCCTTGCTTTATTCCTAGTAACATTACCCTTTTCATCTGTTTTATTTCGAAACACTCACTTTGTACCAATTACATTAGTAGCTGGTGGTCTTGGCACTAATTCCCATACATTATTCCGTGCAAACTGAATCAATTCTTCTTGCATAGCTGCTGTCCAGAATTCATCTTGTAGTGCTTCTTTGACGTTCTTTGGTTCAAGTAAGGAAGTATAGCACAAATATCCTGCAAGTTCTCTATAATTAATCAGTTTTCTCTCTCTTGTTTTTCTTCTTTCACTCATATCTCTAATAACATTTTCTGCTGGATGGTTTCTTCAACGTATTGGCACATTCAGATTGAATATGTCCGAACCTCTGAAATTCATAACACTGAATTCTTCTTGCCTTTCGTTCTCCTTTTTGTGTCATAACTTGTTATCTTGGGTTGTTACTTGATGAACTTCTACCATATTGTTTAAAGCCAGGTCTATCCTTTTTCATTCTTTTCAGCCATTTACAGAAATTTTGAGTGAGTAAAATCATGTCTTCATTTTCATCTGATTCATCTTCCGCATTGTTCACACTTTTACAGTTTTCACCTATAGTGCCAATCCTTTGCTTCTTTCTTGCTTACCTCTTAAGAGATTCATCTCAAAATTTGTGAGAATCCCAATAACCTTTTTCAATGACAGATTATCAATGTCGTGAGCTTCCTCTATTGTTGCAATTTTTGGAATAAACCTTGGTGGCAGCGATCTTAGCGTTTCCTTGACTAATTTCACATTCGAGTACTTCTTTCCTAATTGATGAGCTTGATTTGCAATATCTCTCAGTTTTTTCATGAAAATCTTCAATAGTTTCATGCTCATCCATGTTCAACTCTTCAAACCGCACAGCTAACATTTGTAGTTTTGATGCTATCACAGACTTTGATCCTTCATGAATGGTTTGCAATGCATCTCACGCTTCTTTGGCCGTTTCACGTGTTGAAATCATTGAGAAGCATCATTCATCAATAACACTGAATATTGCATGTATTGCTTGTGAATTTTTCAGTACACTTTTTTCTTCCACTCTTGTCCATTCAGATGGATGTTTCTGAATTGCCTCTTCTTTATCATCAGTGATGATTGGATGCGTCTAACAGTGTACTACCGAATGCCATGCTCTCGTGCCCTGAGCCTGAATGAAGACTTTCATCCGAGATTTCCATGCTGGGTAATTAGATCCATCCAATAGTGGTGATCTTGTTGGACCCCGTTTTCGGAGCCCAACATCGGACACAGAAGCGTGATGCTTGCGCGTGAAGGGGAGACCTTGAAGTTGAAAATTTAGAAGAAAATCTCCCTCGGAAGCAAAGGAAGGCGTCGCCGCAACGAGTGAAAGAGCCTTTGCCGCGGCTAGCGAAGGGACTCTCGCCGCGGTGAACCCGCGAAAGTAATTTCGTCGCGACGAGTAAACGGTTAATAAAATCAATAAAAATTTGGGGCCCAACAGATCTAGTAATTGATGCACCTTTCCTTATAGCCATGTCTGTGAATCTAAGATCTACACTAACTTGCTACCAAGTTATGAATCGGTGACCTTGCTCTGATATCAATTGAAAAACTAAAGTGGTTAATTAAGTCGCAGACTTTTCGAATTATCCTTTTCAGAGACAGAATAAAACTACACAAAAGTAAAATAATAAAGACACCGAAATTTGGTAACGCAGTTCGGCAAACTCTGTCTGCGTCTGCAAGGCCCTCATCCAGATTAATTACTTTCACAGTAGTTCAATAAAATTACACAAGATTGATCTAACACAGTATCACTCAATCTTTGTAACTGTGTCACAACCTAACTACCTGTGAAATATTTTCACATTCGTTAATACGACCGACTCGTGTTAACCTCATCAAAGGATTTGTCTAACTACTTTCACTCAAAAAAATAATAAATAAAATAGCTCAAGTATTTAATCTGCTGAAAATTAAGTAACAAAAATATTTGAGACAAAGAAGACTTCCCTATGAGTTTGTCTTCTCAAAATAATCCAATCGAAACTTTTTGCCATAGCTGATTGCGCACTGCCTCCACCATAAATCCAACATTAATACAGTATGCGTTATTTTCCTTTCACCATATATGAAACATAAGATGCAATATTCAGCTCATGAAGAAAAACACCATGCGCAGCCAGCCTTTCCAAGACACATGTGACCTTCACTACATCAAATTAACCCACGCAAACTCCTTCCACTTTCTATCGAAAGTGAGGCACAATATTCTAATGCCAAAGAAAAACGCACAGCCAGCTAATCTTCAGGACCCACGCTATCATTACCTCAACCCCATAAATCACGCAGACTCCTTTATTGTAAGCTCAAGGTGAGACACAATATTGAGCTCATGCAAAATACCAAGTGCGCAATATGCCCAAAATTTTTTAAGGACACAATTATTCAGCACCCAAAAGAAAGTTGCGCAACCCTACAACCTTCACACGTGACCAACACCACTTCAACAATACACACTACAGTTTTTTTGTCGCAAACTCCTTCTAGGTTTTTTGTCAGTCACATAATCACATAGACTTCATTCTTAATAAGAAGATATGCATGTATATAGATAGACTTCAAAAGTTCCACCGTAAATAAGATGCATATTTTAGATGGATTTCTTTAGTGATAAGGATATGTAACAACTAGGATATGGGTAAATGATCTCATATAAAGAAGTCTTTCTCTTTCTCGTAGGTCTTTTAAATCTTTTCCTTTGAATCTTGTGTCTTGTATTTAGCCTAAACTTTTAATTTGTAGTATTTTCCCTTTAGTTATTTAGCCTAAACATTTTCTTACATTGCCTAAACATTTTCTTACAATAACTTATTTGTTTTATTATCCTCTATATATATTTTATTATTACTTTTATTAGTTTAATATGTATCCTTTATTATTATTTTGTATTTATCATATACTATATATTTTTATCCTTTTATTTTAGTTTTGATTTTTTCCCACGAGAAGTTCTCAAAAACTATTTTCATTTCTTTTCTCTTTTTTCTTTTTTTATGGGATCCATATTGTTGTTGCTCTTATCAATTTTATATGTTAAGTTCTTAATTAAAGAAATTGAGAAGAATTGAATTTTGTTAATTATTTTGGTTGTAATTCAATTATTATTTTCAGTGAACTAAAACAAGTGAATTGAAATTCTGTCACACAGTGCATATATGTTTGGTAATGGGTTAGGGTTGTCGTAGGCATCTCCTTTAACAGATGACTTAGTTTAATCTGAATTTCAATTGAGTTTAAATCACTCTAAAACGACATCATAGAACCAAGCTTTAAGTTTTGTTTTTTCAATCTTAGGTTTAATCGAACTTATCTTAAATTGCTTACTTTTTTTTTTTTAAATTTATACATAAACATATACAGTACCGCTGCTGGTCCTGTGATAAACAACTGCACATGTACGGTAATTAAGATATCCCCGTCAAAGAATGTTAGTCCTGAAGCAATAAACTTAAGTTATCCGTTTGATTAGTTTATTACATTGTCTAAAGAGATAGGGTGGGATGTAGTCAACAAGAGATAGGGTTAGGTAGATGCATTCATCGGTTATCCACGACATTGACCTAATTTCCTCCATTTAGTTTTATTATTCTTTAATTCCTTTTTTTATTGCCACAAAGTATCTTAATTATAAGAAGGTATTTTTAATTTTCGCTCGAATTTGATAGGTCCTTTACGAGAGATAAAATTTTGATATCAAATTTTAAATGACTGCATATATATAAGAGCGGTTTGAATCTATGACCTCACTTAAATCAGAAGAACTCCTTATCAACTTACCTACACGTTAAAATTTTATTCTTTAATTCTTAATTAAGTTTACTTGCTAGTTGAGCCGGCATTAGAATATCTGTCCCCCATCAATCATCAAATTTCCTCCCTCAAAATATCTAATTGGTCTTCCATGTGGAAGCTGAGTTCTTTTTTAACATCCCAATACCTAATTGCTGTCCTCTTAAGCATTTATTGGATGATCCAAATACAATATTCCAGTCCGTACAAATAATATAGGTAGCAAGATATAGTTTAGTTCTACGGTGGGACATTTTGTTCCATTGAACAACAGGATCTGCCCGTTGGATCTCCATCGATGTAACGTCCTTGTAATGAGATGGGTGATCATCAATAAGGTCGTGCGCATTATAATATTCTTTCGTTGAAGTAGACCAGTCAAAACTTGCGAATTGGGTGATCCAAAATAGATTTACTTACCACCTCAAATTAACTTATCCTTTTAAATATATTTCACGTTGGTAATTTTATTTTATTTTTGCATCAGACAAATAAAATCTGAAAACGACATCACCAACAGCCGTCGTTTTGCGAATAAACTCCATTCCCCCAAGTCATAAACACATTGGTGCCCAATGCCACCATTGACATTCACGTCCTGTCATTTTATAACTACAAGTTGCATATTTAATTAAAACTATTCGAATATCAAGTTAGAGATGATAAGAGATTTTCTTAATTTAAATGAGATTGTGGGTTTAAATCATTTTTATGTATATAGTTGTTTAAAATTTGGGATCAAAATTTTACCTTCTATAAAGAATTTACTTAATTTAAGTGGGGATTAATCTGAAAATAAATAACTTAAAGATATCTTCACATAATTGAGACCCTTCTAAAATACCTCTTTAATAATAAAAAATCTTTCCGGTAGCAATATTTAGTATAAATTTTATTAAAATTTAAAATTTTATTAAAATTTAAAATTTTAAAAAATTAATAATATACAACGGGGCAAAAATTGAGGAGAAGGATAAGATTGAATGCCACGTCATCAGAAACGTGTCATGGGCTGCAACATTACAGATTTGGACAATATCTCGTGAGTTTGTAATAAAAATACCGTATTTGTAATTTTGTATACAAGTTCCATACGTACGTAGACGGAATCCCACCCACATCCTTGTGCGCCAAAGGCGTGACGATCACGCGCCATCCCTCTTTCTTATCATAGTATATATATCGAGTACTATGTACTCTCGATCCGTCTTCTTGAGAACAAAAGCAACCTATCACTCTCTCTCTAGGTTAGAGAAATAGTGGGGAAATGGAAAGCCACTCCAAGGTGTGTCTGTTTGTCTCGTGTCCTTAAACTACGCGCATCACTGTCCCTATCCTGCGCACCCCCCACTCCCTGCAACCGGTCTTTGTTATCCTTTTGATTGATGAGAACGAACCTTGCCGGGAAGCCAAGCAGAGAGAGGAGACGAAGAGGAGAAGGTTAGGACTGTGAGTTGAAGTAGTTGAGAAAAGAGTTTTTGTTTTCGTAACTTGTAAAGATTTGATCGATAGATCGATCTTTGTTCTCGTAGACATGGAGGTGCTGGTAGGTCCCACCTTCAGTGTCGACGTCTCGTCGCCTGCGGCGACGGGGGAGAAGTTGCCCGCTTCGCTGTTCTTGAAGGCAGAGGGGGAGGAGGCTGAAGACAGGAAGCTGGTCCCGGGTCGGATCGGGTCGGGCGTTGGGTTTGGTAGTACCGAAGATTCATCAGAGAGTTCGTCGTCGATTGGAGCTCCGGACGACAGCGATGATGAGGAAGGGGAAGAAGTCGATAGCAGCGTTTCTTCAAACTTAGGATTGGGCTCTCTGGATTCGCTCGAAGAATCTCTTCCGATCAAGTAAGTGTTTGTAGTGTCTAATCTTTTTCTGCTACTTGAACAATCAAAATCATATCTTTAGATTTTTAACAGTCTGATGTGATTCAACTTCTGATTAAACATGGTTAAATGATTGTTAATTTGCAGGAGGGGATTGTCAAACCATTTCTCAGGAAAATCAAAGTCGTTCGCGAATCTGTCAGACATGAGCTCGGTAGCAAGCGTGAAGGATCTGCAAAAGCAAGAGAACCCATTCAATAAGAGGAGGAGAATTCTGATGGCCAACAAATGGTCAAGAAAATCAACTTTCTACAGTTGGCACAATCCCAAGTCCATGCCTCTGCTCGCTCTGAACGAAGAGTACGATGAAGAGAAGCTTCAAGAAGAAGACGATCACGACAACCCATCATCCTCATCCTCGTCATCCTCGCCTCGACCCGACAAACTACTGCTCCGACCCGGCAAGAACATGGTACCGATATCGAAGTTGAAGACCACCGCTTTCAAATCCCAAAGTTGTTTCTCTCTCACAGATCTGGAAGACCAAGATGATCAATAGGGCCTTGTGTTTTTTTTTTTTTTCAATTTCTTGCTTTTTTGGAAGAACGGTTATTTAATTTTATTAAATAAATAACTATATCTTCTGCATAGTTGAGATAGAATAGAAGTATAGAACAGATAATGGCTTACGGAATGGGCGCCTCTTTCTATAAAGACAAAATTAGCCTCCGTCCGGGGTGGTTGGATAGTTGTAAAATAGGGGGTAAAACTGACACGTCACTTAACTAGACGATAAGCATAAGCGGAGATATATCCAGCTTTAGTTTAATTTTAATAATTGAAAAAGGGCATATTCGTCAAAGTGTGGTAGTGTAGGGCAGGGTATTCGCAGTACGATACTCCTTTATAGTCATAGGATATGATATGGTGGGTGGCTCCAACTCCAAATGTTGACCATTGCGTGCCAACTGCCAATACACCTATTAAAAACTAAAGCCATCTTTATCTTATCCTCTGAATGGAAGTACAGAGCCAATCCCATGTGCACTTTCGTTCGCTCGGTCTTTAGATGATGGTTGTTAAAGATAAATATCATACAAAGGAAACTTGGCCTTAAAGGTACTGCACTCGTGGTTACTGGAACACGCATGCATCCAAATTCCAAATTGTATGTGTGTGTGAGGCTGCTAGCTGTGTCCTATTGGATGTGTCTTGTTCTCTGACCAAATTTGGCTAGCTTGGTGCTTCACATGTAACCAATGGAGGATGGAGGGGTCTAGAAAGACATTCATAAAGTGTAACAGATAAAATAAAGTGGGGGAACATGAGTCCTTACCTATAAGCGCATAAAATATGCTCCATTTTATTTAAAATAAGTGTCATTTTAGAGAGATTTTAATTATTTAAAATAAGTGTCGTTCACGATTTTTCATACATGTTTATAATTTTATTTTCAAAAGTACCCTTTAATTTCTCTCACATCCTAATAATACATATTACATTTTCAAGACAATTTAGCATGCAATTAATAAGGGTATATCAAACATTTCACAAACTTTCTTAATAAATGTACATCTCTCTAAAACGACACTTATTTTGAATAGGAGGGAGTAATATATAAAGCATGTTCAGGACCAGTCTTTGATTGCAAGGTTTCCCGAGAAATTTTGAGTATTTTAATGTATGTTTAATCTTTTAATTTATTTATTATTATTTAGTTTGAAATTTCGGAATATAATGGGATCTGAAAATGTCCGATAGTACGCAGTTTTATTCCTACATAATAAAGAAGCTATTTTCGGTGGACTCATATGTAAATCAGAGATAATCTAAAAATGATGCTGAGAGATAAAATTAAAAAAATATAATAACAATACAAGACAAAAAAGTAATACGAAAATTAATAAAA
>JANITW010000003.1:58717615-58732652 GCA_027564335.1 Erythroxylum williamsii
AAATTTATATAAATAAAATTAAAAATTATTTTTACTGATGCGGTGTGTTCAGTAATAAATGTTTATCTATTAATATTTAATTTGATTATTAACAGACCGTATCTGAGGACTTTCATCTTTTCAACACTGTTATTTTGCCCTGTTACCCCTTTCTTCTTCACATCAATGCCATAGGAGAAGATTAAGATCAGTCATTAAATGCAGAAGCAGAATCGATATTTCATTATTATAATATGTAATTTGTAAATTATATATTTTTGCGGTCGAATAATTTTTTAAAAAATAGGTCAACATATATTATACTGAAAAAACGTAAAAAGAGCCGGTTGACTTAAGAAAATTGAATCAATTCCGTAACATAGAAATATAATATTCACTTAGTGGGAAAACGTAGGATCCAATACGTAGGTTTTGGTGGTGACGGTAGTTTTGGCCTTATCCGGTTTAGTTTGACCGAAATTAACAATTTCGACTTGAGTTTCTCAAACTTTGGGACATATTCAAGTTTTTTTTCTTCTTATTTTTTTAGGCGATCATTTCACTATAATAATTTAAGTTGTTGTGTGAGGTCAATTCAATTGATTTATATATTTTCTAATACACTCCCTCAAGTAAAAGTCCTTTGGGTTTGAAACTTGCACATGTCTATTTTACCTTGTGCTTAATTTAATTAGAATAGGTAGATGGTAAGATTCGAACTCATGATCGTTTGATCATAGAGGCTCTGATACCATGTTAGACAACCATTTGACCATAATAACTTAATCTGTTGTGTGAGGCCAACTCAATTGATTTTATATATTCTCTACCAACATTAACCTCAAATATAAGTTCAATTTAGCTTGATGTTTGAATATGTTAAGTTAAACAACGTTGTTACCAATAATATATATTATTTTTTATTAAAATAAATTAATCATACTTCGTTCATATTCAAAAAAATTCTAGCTCAATTTAGTCTATTGTTAAACGTATATTTAGGTTTAGAAGCATCAAATTTTCAGCACAATTAATTTATTCCATCGTCATATATTAAAAATTAAACAGTCCATTTATCTTTGTAAATATAATATTTTATTACTTTAGGTAATTATGTTAGTAATCAATGAGATGATCTTCCTTGTATATGTCAACATTCATCTCTTATAGTAGAGTTTCAACCATCCCTACTTTCAAAGAATTTGAGTACCCAATCGAATATTCTCCGTGATAATCCTTTGACAAAACCACCTACTCCAATATAATTCCTCAAATGTTCAACTAGGAGCATTTTAACTATAATCATCATCATTCGAATTCCTTAACTCTTTTGGTTTAACATTAACTAGGGTAGAAGTCTTCCATGCTTGAGCGGATAAAAGAAAATCTTGCATGACAAGTAAATTATTCTCTTTAGAGTTATAATAAAGGTATAAACAAGATCAACAACTCAATAAAAATCTTGTCGATAAGTGGGGTATAGAGAGATCCAATATTATGCAGTCAGGGACGAAGGTAGGTGGGAGCCAATGGTGCAATGGACCCCTACTCCCAAGATTATTAAATAATTATATATATATTAACATGTATATATATATATATATATTAGGACGAGATTATTTAAAGGTTTGTGATGTACTGGACCTTCCAAAATTTAAAAAATTAAATATTTGAACTCCTTATCTTAAATTTCTGACTCCATCATTGTACCCAGTATTACCCATAATCAGTAGAGGTGTTTCTGAAAACTATAATAAAAGTATAAGTTGATGATAAATCACACTTGAATAACATATCTTAGGTGGGCAACCGACCATAGGCAATGCCAATTTTATCATTTTACTATATACCGTAGGAATAGTCCGTTTAAGTTCTCCCTCACATCGCCTGTGCAAGGGTATATGCTTCCTTGCCCAAAATAATAGTTTTAAACTCTCCTTATTAATTATTTAGCTGTGAAGACGGTTCTTGTTCAAACTCATCCCTTCAGTAATTGTAGCATTTTTTTTTCTCCCTACTCATGTATTGTAATGCATAGTTTATTAAAGGGCCTAGAGAGAACTAATTGTCTATTTAGAACCTTATTATAGTGCCGTCTTCTACTCTGCATTTAACTCGTTTAAGAATTTTTCCTCGACTTATAGTATTATTTAGAGAAAGGAAGAGTAATTACTAGGAGCACAATTAAGAAAATTACGACTACCAACTGTTGATTAGTGCACCAAAATTGGTGGAAATGATTTCTATCTTTTAATATGTCGTAGATTTGATTCCTAAGTTTTAATAATAATGGATTTTTTTAATTTTACTAAGTCAATAGCATGTTTGTCTTATATTAGATTTGTTTTGAATTAGGTGGCATGTTTCTGCCTTATTTTTTTGTTTAGTTTCTTAATTTTAGCTTCGTTTCTATTAAGTGTAAGCTTATAAAATAAGGCGTATATTTCCGTTCATAAATATAAAAAATATTCTCTCACTGCAACACACCTTTATTTCTATTACTTTTATTTAATTCCATAACAATATTTTTGGTATTAGGGCTTTTGAGATGGTATTAAACCTTAGGTCCTAATTGCGTACTTGTGTAAACATTGACGAACATTGACCAATGATTGATACTTGGGACTAAGAAACAAGGAAAAGACTTGCGAGTAGACAAAAAAATAGACATTGTTGATGAGTTGGCATGTATTGGTGCATATGGACAGAAATTTTCGACGAGATGCAATATTCATATGTAAGACTAAAAGATAACTTGGGATGGACCTAGAGTTTAAAATTAGCTAGATCACATGCATAATGGAGACATATGAGAGCTCTAAGGACTTAATATGTACTTAAATAGACGAACCAGACTAATAGATTTAACATGGGTAAGTATTCAATCGGATTAAATAGACGAACCAGACTAATAAACTTAACATGGGTAAGTATTCGAACAGACTAGTATGTTATGAAAGGATTTGAGCTTGAATGACTCATCATTAATAGTAGGGATTAAAGGATGATCTTGGATGATTTGGTAGATAAGATCATAGTAGATAGACATTTAGCTCTAAAAAATAAAGACCATATGGGAGGATTATTTAAAGATTATGAAGTTTTTCATAGATATGGATGTATCTTTTCTAATTAAATATAATGTATTATCTTGATAGTTGGGATATAGCTAAATCCTATTAAAGTCTTATTTGGATGGGGGTATCATCCAATTGATTAGTGCGATGTAATATAATAAGGATAAAGGTGATCTAGTTATTTCAATCCAACTAGGATCCTGAATTGTAAGGCTAGATGTGTTTATAAATAACTTATTTGAGTTTTGCTCATGGAAAGAACAAATATAGAGGGGAAGATAACACATTGAAAGAGAGTAATTCTTTGTATACTTTCGGAAAGTAACAAAGGTTGGTTTTTACCATAGCTGTTATGTGTTTATTATTGTTTATAATTATTTAATCCTTTTGTAATATTCTTATAATTATTTAATATTTTTGTAATATTCTTAAGAGCGTGTGAAAGTTAAATACTGTGAAGATAGTAAGGTGTTCGAGAATAAAGTTTTGTTTATCAACGGTCACGTAGAAAGGTTAAGTCTCGCTTAAGCAGACTTAACTAAGATTACCATACAAAGGAGTAGGCCAACTTTGGTATGAATTTGGTGTCTATGAAAATCTTTGTAATAGTTGGAAAAAGGATATATTCATGTTTTTTCCTTCTCATACCTGGTTAGTCTCTAATTGGAAAAGGCAAAAATTTGGCAAAGTAAGAGAGAGAAAGAGAGAGAACCGCAGTTAAGAGAAAACAGAGGACATGAAACACAGTAGAGGCAAACATATATTCAGTGAACCAATTCATCCATGGCTACAAATGACACCAATCCAAATTCCTATCCTCTAATTCCAATCTTCAAAAGGCAAAATTACCAATTTTGGAGTCTTCAAATGAAGAATTTAATAAAGTCTCAAGAGCTGTGGAACTTAATAAGAATGGTTTTGAAGAGCTGCTCGAGAATCAACGTAGAGAATTTGATGCATGATTATAAGATCCTTGTAAGAAAGATGCAAAGGCCTTAATTTTCATTCAAAAGACTTATATATCTTTCCCAGAATTGCAGCAACTACTACCTCAAAAGAGGCATGAGAGATTTGATAAACTGAATTTTTGGGAGACAAGAAGAAAATAGTAGTTAAATTACAACTATTTAGTGTGATTTTGAAACTTTATCTATGAGAGAAAAAGAATATTTGCAAGATTATATGTCTAGAGTGGCTGACATAAGAAATCATATAAAGATGTATGGTGACAATGTAAGTAATAAAACTATTGAGTGCTATTGAAACCTCACATGGTAATATAAAGCTTCTCTATGATGTACATTATGTTCTCTGTCTAACCCATGATATGTTGAGTGTTGGATAGTTGGTGATGAGTGGTTATTATGTTCTGTTTGATAATGATTCTTATAGCTCCCTGACAAGAAATCTGGTAGGAAAATTTTTTATGTCCAAATGAACCTAAACAAATTGTTTCCACTTTATGTTTCAATTTTTGATGAAAGTAGTGCTTTGGTAGCTAAAGAAAATTCAGAAGCAAGTATGTGGCATTTGAGGTATGGTCATTTGAATGTTGAGGGTTAAAGCAATAAACAGAGTAGACCGTCATTTCTTATAGGCAAGGCCTGGAGGGCTTCAACCTATCTTAAACTAGTACATGCTGACTAATGTCAATCGAATCCTTAAGATGAAGTCAGTATTTCCTATTGTTTATTGATAATTATAAGTTGCATAAGCTGGATATATTTCTTTAGAATTAAATATGAAGCATTTAAAATTTTCAAGAATTTTAAGTCCTTTGTGAAGAAGCAAAATGAGTGTCAAATTAAGACATTTCGACGAGACCAAAGTGGTGAGTTTGTTTCATATGAGTTTAACACTTTACGTGAGGTGAATGGCATTCACAGAGAGCTCACAAATCCTTATACAGTGAAGCAAAATGATGTAGTGGAACAAAAAATTTGCATTATTGGTGAGACAAATAGAAGCATAATGAAAGGGAGAAGTGTCCCAAAGAGACTTTGAGTAGAGGCGATAACTACAACAGTCTATTTTCTAAATATCTCTCTTACAAGGTATGTCTACAATCAAACTCCATATGAGGTGTGAAAAGGTCATAAGCCTAAGGTAATTCACTTATGATTTTTCAGTTATATTGCACAAGCCTTGGTTAATTCTCACTTTAAACTTAATAAAAAGATTAGAAAAAATGTATCTTTATGAGGTATAGTAACCAATCCAAAGCATAAAAGCTATATAACCCCGCAAATGGCAAGGTGATCATTAGCAGGAACATCAAATTTAATGAAGCAGAAAACCGAACATGGGAGAAAAAAAAAACACAACAGTAATAACTCCCCAATTATAGAAGGTTTTCTTGTAACTCAAAATGCAGAACCAACAAATTAGGGTTCTGGTGGCAGTGATAGCGACTCACTTTCAACTCTAAGAACCAATAGTGCTTCATCAACTTCAGGCAATAACTGTGCTTCTTCTATAAGCTGATCTTCATATTCAACTTCTAACACACCTCTAAAAAAATAAATATCTTAAGAAGATTTATGAATCATGCTCATTCGCCTTGTACGTGATAAAGCCCGTATGCTTTGAAGAAGCTGCTAAAAGTGAAGAATGACAAGTTATAATGATGGAAGAAATAAGGGTAATTGAGCACAATAAAAATGAGAATTGGTTGATCGTCTAGAAGGCAAGATTCCTATTAGACTCAAGTGGGTGTTCAAAATAAAGTATCATACGGATGGCAGTATATAGAGGTTTAGATCAAGGCTTGTTGTTAAAGGATATGCACAACATCAAGGTATTAACTTTGACAAAAAAAAACTTGCTTGTTACTCGCTTTGAAATAGTGATAATTCTTCTATTCCTAACTACTAAATTGAATTTGCTAATTTATCAATTTGATGTTAAGTCTTTTTGAATAAGAAGTTAGAAGATGAAGTCTATATATCCTAACTTGAGGGCTTTGTAGTTAATAACAATGAGAAAAAGATCTCTAGGATTAGGAAAGCTATTTATGGGTTAAAGCAAGCACTACAAGCATGGTAAAAAAAAAAAAAAGACTCGTATCTCTTGAAAAATAAGCCCACACTATATGTAAAGAAGCATGGTAATGGTGAATTCTTGGTAATTTTCATTTATTTTGATGATATGATTTACATGGGTCCTCTAAAACCTTAGTTGTTGTATTTAAGTCATGCACACAAAATGAGTTTGAAATATTAAATTTGGGAATTTTGCAATACTTTCTTGTACTTGATGTGAAACAAGTAGAAGATGGGATATTCCTTTCGTGAAGAAAGTATGTGAAAGATCTTTTGTTTAGGTTTAGGATGCACAACTGAAAAGCAACAACTACACCTATTAATCCTAATAAAAAAATTACGACTTGAAGATTGTACAGAGGCTATTGACCAGAGTTACTACAGAAGCCTAATAGGTGGGCTAAACTACTTAACACATAATCAACTAAATATCATGTATTGTATGAGTGTATAGTTTAAGTATATGCATAGTCTTACAAGGCAGCATCTAGGGGCACCAAAAAGAGTGTTACGTTACATTACCAGAACTGTTGATTTTGGGCTTTGACATTCAAAGGCAACAAGTTTTAGCTTTTTTGGATATAGTGATAGTGATTGAGTAAGATGTGTATATGACAAAAAAAGCACTTCTGGCCATGTTTTCAACTTGGGGTTTACAACAATTTTGTAGAGCTCAAAGAAACAGGATGTGGTTACACTGTCGTCTTCAGAAGCAAAGTATGTTACAGCATGTTAGGCTATATAGTTTGAGGATATAATTATAGAAATCTTAGTAATGATGCAGGTCTTCATTAATTTGCTCCACTTTATATAGTTGTTTGAAATATTCTTGAACTTCTTGTTTAGAGATATCACTTTTTAAAATTTATTCATTATTATGAAGTGATTTTATCAAGTTGGGCTTCTACAAATAAATAGTGATTAAATCAAAGAACCTTATATTTTTGTTGCCCAATTAAATTCGATCTTCATTAGATCTCTGAAACCAATGCAATTCATTGTAGTCAAGTATTAAATCATATTTATTCTTTAGTTGTTTTCCAAGCTGATGAGATAATTATTGGGTTCTTCATCAATACTTAGTGGATATCACATAATCTTGCTAGAATTCCCTTCTTTTCCTTTCTTAATCTTGTCAAATTTATCATTCATTAATATAAAACACATGTTATGTTAAATCAAAAGTTCAGAATTCAAGTTAGGTTGGTCCAAGTATGAACTTTATTAATATTCAAATTTAAAGTATATTCAAAATCGATTTAAAACCCAAAATTTGATTAATTTAAATTAAACTCACTAATTTATGATTGAATCCTATTATTTTCATCAATCTTAAATAGAACAAAGACTTCTCTACACCGAATATGTTCTCAAACTTTTATCAAACATTTATAATATCATTTACAACCCGAGAAAGCTAAATATGAACATTCTATTGATTACTCATTTTTCTAGTTATAAAAAAAAAGAAAATAAAAGAACATAAATAGTATAATATATACATGTTATATGACTACCATAGGAAATAGATAAAACAAAGAAAAGATGATTGATAATAATTAATAACGAACTTAAAAAGAAGGCCATGAATGACACTAATATGTTGGATTGTCACGTAGAGATGTTTGGAAACCTAGGGGCAGAACTCGTGAATCACGTTTTCCTTCAAAGAAATTATTAGGCTCTGTCCCTTTCAGTTGGATTATTTACTACTAAACCATTCCTTATTTTTACAGATCTTGACATCGGGTGAATCGAATCCAAAGTTAAACTTAAATTTAAGATTTAAAAGGTACAATTAATATCATATTATCGTAAAATTGATTAAATTTTAAATAAAATTAAAAAATTTTAAATAAAATTAAAAGGATTATTCTTATCCGACAAAAACTTAAAGTTTAATTTAAAAAAGATATTATAAAATAAAAGCTAATTGATTTATTTTAGTTTATAAGAATTTATTAATTTAAAAAAATTGACTGATTAATTAATAAACTGATCAATTTTTAACAACAAAAATTATTAAAATAAATTAAACCAAAAAATTAAAAACCAAACTAAAAAAAATTAGACAATTATGAGATTTTACAGTTAAATCAGTTAAACTTGTTAATTTTTTTAATCATTAATCGTAACATCCATATACTTACTATATCATTACTCATATTTAATTGAAAATCTCATCAACTTTATCATTCTATTTCAAATTTTTTTGGTCTCAACTCAAAATTTGTCTCATTCGGTTAGAATGCAACAAAAAGAGTTAATTAAAAATCAGTCTATTCTAGAGAAATATTTTCACAAAATCAGTCCATTTAAACTCTCCTAATTAGGTCTACTTTATTTTTTACATTCAGAATAAAATACGTAAAATAATATCTAATAATATTTAATTTTATAATAATACTATTTGAAATACATATCATTTCATCAAAATTAAATAAAATCTTTGTTTAATTAATACTTTTTAATAAAAAAATTTGTATTGCATATTTAATATTACATGCCTAAATGATAATTCAAATTCCTTTGGAACTTTTTGTGTATTGGGCCTAAGAAGAGGACACAGATATTGGGCCAAAAAAGCCCTTGCATCTAAACCTCTTTTGGTATGCTTACGTGTCACTCCTGTGATCATCTAAAAATGGCCACTCTCCTGTCAGCGTATCGTTTCCCAACTTCTCTCTCCCACTTTACACCTTCAATTAGGGCTATCGGTCTCTCCTCTCCGGCCGGTTTCCGAGTCTCGGCACTGACCCGGATCATAAAACCTAAAGACTCAATGAGTCAGACAAGCTTCGAGTCGGAAACAGCAATGGAGGTCACAGATCCAGCAAACGACGTCGTGAAGGGTAATAGTTCCGATGAAGTGGTGGTGCAGTACGTAGTGTTGCGACGAGACCTAATAGACACGTGGCCAATGGGTAGCGTGGTGACGCAGGGGTGTCACGCGTCGGTAGCCGCAATCTGGGCCTACAAGGACGATCCTCACACCCTCCATTACTGTAGCCCTCAAAACATCGATTCAATGCACAAGGTAAGCGAGAATATTGGGCGTCTGACTTCTCTTCTCGTCTCTTTTCTTTTTGGTTTCTGAGATTTTAGGGTTATCAATGATTTGAGCTGGAGGAACTTTCCAGGTGACTCTAGAGGTGAAAGGCGAAGCACAGATGGTGAACTTGTCAGAGAAGCTGACAGCTTCTGGAATAGCTCATAAACTGTGGGTTGAACAGCCCGAGAACATGCCGACTTGCCTTGCCACCAAGCCTTATCCAAAGTCCACTGTCTCCTTGTTTTTCAAAAGATTGAAACTTTGCAAGTGAAATGAAGTGACCCACTCCTCATCTTTCATGTATCAGTGTCGGATGAAGTATATATATTATGGGGTTTGTTGTTTTTGTATGAAGTAGAGGAGGAGCAATGCGATTGGACTATTAACAATTTTCATCAAAGTTTTTGGTTGATTGTTTGTTGGTACCATTTCCTGATTTGAGTTCGCCTGCCACTGGCACCAGATACTGTTATGTTCTTTAAGAATTGAGGAGGCAATTGTGTTTTGAAGGCATGACAGTACCTGAAACTTGATGAATTACAGCTAAACAGACAATTCCTACGTCTATAATACTTTGTGAGTATTCAAAAATAAAAATGTGAAAAGTGTTCCAACAGAACTGTCTGACAATGAAACAGTCAAGTAAAAAGAATTCCAAATATCATCTCTAATAGTAACATATAACATAGTCACCTACAAGGTCAAGATTAAACTCCACTGCTATGAGAAAAAATATGGGGAAAATTCTGTTTTTAACATTGATAGAGAAGAAGTCTATAATTTTGTCACTGTTTATCAACGGTTACTAACTGTAGAAATTTGATCAAAAAGTACAATAAGCCAAGCCTCTTTTCTTCTCCCTATGTAGTAGGTACCTCGAGAACAAAAATGCCACCATCAACCTTTGAGCTCGGATGCTAAGTACCTTCAGCGGTAAAAAAAAAAAAAAAAAAAAAAAGAGAATGGAGGTTATGTGGAAAAGCTTGCAACTTCTAAATACTAAAATAGTGGTTGGATTGAATATTCAAATAATGAAATGACAAAAGTAATTGGAACCATTTGAGTACCGGTAAAATTGGAGAGAACAATGCTGATATTTATGCATCAAATACCTCCCTTCTGTTTTAGGGTAATCTTATCTCCGAGGCTGAGTGCAATTCCCTGGGTCTTGCTCCTTATCCTAATGTATCCACTGAGCTTCCCATCTGCCTGTTTCTCGATGCTTACATTTACCAAGGCATCCTCTCCAAACACACTCTTCGCATACAAGTTGGCTGCTAGAAATCCACACTCACCACCTAATGCAGACCTGACACAATCAACAAGAAAGGTATTGGATCAAATACCCAAGTGCTTCTCTAGCTAGAAAATTAAAAGTGACTAGCAACTAATGTGTCACAGGAAACTGATAGAAACTTACGGCGCAGTGAGGCACTTCATATTGGTCGAATTGATAATGTGGTCAAGGAAGTCTTTCTCATCCTGGATCATCGTGTTGACAGCAACCTGAAACACAGCTATACAAATGAGTCAATCGTGCATCATGAGTCTTGGCTAATATCTACCGATTCCAACAGTATTATGCCTCTGTTATAAAAATTCTCAACCTGCTCAAGTTATCCAATTTGACAACATGGCACATATTGCAAAAGACATAACAGTATGTTGACTTGAAATGTAACTGAAACTATCTATTAATGAAAATAATCACACGGAAAAGAACAGAAAATTTTTAAAATCCAAAGGACAAGGTACCTTGTTTTCCCATTCAAACTCTGCCCACATTGTCCTGAAGGCTGCATCTGTACAAACTGCTGGAGAAATGTAGTCCATAATATCAATGTGTATATCATTGAGGACTATGACAGTTCGCTCAAGTACATTCGATGTCTCATATACAATGTTTCCAAATATAACACCAGTCTCAGTTGAGGACACCTTGATGTTGGCCTTTATTTGCTTGCTTGATTCTGGAGCTAGAGTATAATTTTGAGGCCGTTCCACAAGTTTAAGGTCACCCATGGTAGCCAACTCCAAACATAAGTTCTGAAGAGTTTCCTTTGTCCTGTTGATAACTGTAACATCAAGTACAATGTCATAGTGATGAACAGTGACATATGCTTCGGCATAAACAGGGTCACTAAAACCAGTGAGTTGAAGAATGCGATTTAGCTTATTTGCATCATCCCCATCCTTAATGAACTCTCCAGTAGCACGCTTCAGATCATCTTGAACTTCATCTTCCAACTCCAGCTGGCTCATACCCTGGAAATCAGATGATGTTTGACATCTTAAAATGAAACCACCAAAATTATTGCATAGTACCAAAAAGGAATCCAATTATCCAAAGAAACCATCTGAAATATGGGCAGCAGATTGAAAAATTATCTCAAAACATATAATAACAGCCTAACTTCAGATGCACACTACCATAAGATTGACTTGACAGGTGCATGATACCAGAACACCCTGAGCTGCCAGCAATCCAAATATCAATGCCAACTTAGCAAACCAGTCTTACCTTCCTGCTCTTCAAATGGTAGAAGTCAATGAGATCATCGGGCTGTGCATGAGAAACTTGGGCCTTTGCCTTTTGCTCCTCAGTTTCCCTCAACTGTTTCTCTGAGAGCATCTTTACGAAACTCTGGCGGCAAGATTGCAACCATATTTTCCTAATATCATCACCGGTATTGCACAGCAATCTTATGCACAGGACAATTCTATCATAAGAATCACTATCAATTGGGTGTTGCAGAACTGGAGATTGTCCAAGTTGTAGCATAGAAACCATAATCAACAAAGCCTGTGTGGATGCTTTATTCACTTCAACCTTAGAAGTCTGTACCTCTTCCAATCTCAGAACAAGCTTTGTCAGCGTGCAGGCAATGACAGCTCCAAGGAAAAAATCACCAGTGAGCAGAAGGGATCTCAGATTTCCAGCAGCCAGTGATCCCTGAACAAGAGTAGGCGGTGAGAAAGCAGTTTCAGAGGCAGCACTCTGCGTTGCATAAGTCCCATCTGCAAGGATAGCGGGTCTTCTTGAAGAGACTTGATTGGAAGAAACTGGCTGAGGCTTCTTAGAAGTGTCAGTCACTTCAGGTTCTTCTGAAACTGAGAAAAATGGCAACTCTCCAAGGCACTGCGTAATGGTTGCTATGCCATTCTCGACTTCCGAAAGGGACAAGCAGTACTCTCCAATGATCCACAGAGCACAAGCGCAAACCCTTGCAGCTCGAATCTGGTAGAAAGTATCCAATAGCCTTGTTATTATTGAGACTCTAAGTTTAGGATTGGTTTCAATTATCTCTCGAACAAAAATAACTACATCTATAGCAGAAGCAACATTACTGTCTCCAAGGAAATCCATCAACAGATGAACAACTGTGCTAGCCACCTCTGGGAACTTAATAGCACAAGAATGGATGGCTTGAATAAGCATTTGTCTGTACTCACCATTCTTCTCAAGCTCTCCAGACTGAGTTTTAACAACTTCCTTTTTCAACATAAGAACAACCTCATTGATGTTCCGTGGGGTGATCAAGTCAAGAACAATATCAAGCGTCTTCCTCCGAATGTCAAGATTTGGGCTTGAAAGTGCCCTAAGAACATCCATGACCATATCAACCATAATATCTCTATGGGATGACTTAAGCTCAATTAGCCTGTCAAGAACAATAAGCTTCACATTGTTATCACTCTGAGAAAGAAGAAGCTGACCATAGGTATTGGCAGCAGCTCTTATAGCAGTAGGTGCAGAAGATAAAGAAACAAGTGTGCCAGCACATTCATAAATTACTGCACTTGAAGGGGCATTCAACAGAGATATAATGATCTTAATGTACTTCCCCTTCTCCCCACGATTAGTCCTACAGACTTTTCGAATCAGCTCCAACACAACCATCTGAAGCAATTCTCCCCAATCAGAGATCCTATCAACATGTGTTAAGAGGTAATTGATGGCTCGATCTTGTGCACAATTAAACAGCATGAGGAAAGCATTTCTTTTTGCTGATTGATCTTGCTCAGTTGAAAGAAGCTTCTCAATCATTTCAGGTGCATCAACCAAAAGCTGCTCACCCTGGGGAAGCTTATAGATGGACATCACAGCCAAAATAGCATTCCTCCTGATATAAGGATGACGATGCTCCAAATTTTGTAAAACTGAAGGAATCAGAGGCTCAATTATTTCTGTCTCATTCAAGCGGCAAAGAAATCTCAGTGTTACCCCACGTATGTATTCATTTGGGTGTTGAAGGTTGTTCCTCAAATTTTGACATATCAAGATCATTTCCGGCAACACCTTACCCTTGGCATCAGTTTTTTCAATGATCTCCAAATAAAGAAGCAAGAGTTTTTGGATTGTGTGATCCTCAGAAGGCAAAACATATCTAACAATCATAATGAAAATCTGGGGCAAAGTTTCACCATTCAGCAAAAGACTGATTGCTTTCTTCATTGCATCGATCTTTGCTGGCACATCATTGCCTTCAAGTGCTTCCTTAATCTCATTTGCCATTGCTGGCGTTCCTTTATCAAAGTGAATAAGCAGTGTACACGACTTCTCCATCTCCTGTTTATGTTCTGGTAATGCAATAAAAGAAACAGACAACTGTCGCAGCTCATTTACAGAACCCCATCAGAGAACATGATAAAAGAGGTACCAGGAAGATGAAGAACATAAAAATACGAGGAATGCATGTAAAATAAGAAGAAAGCAAATGTATTTAAAAGGTAAACAACGAAATCATAACTTCACAGACAGATTGTCCTCCAAACCTTGGCAAAAGAATGCAAGAAGAGCAAGAGTTAAATACAATTAAACCACTTAGGTAAACAGAAGAAACACTGAAAACTTGGCGGTTTGTATTCCAACACCATCCGTAACTATAGCTCCCATAAACCTAGACAAACAATCCTATCACGTAAGCTCGAAACATAATTAGCCACATCTAGCATTGTACAGATCTTGCGCTGAGCGTACATGGTTCACATCACTCTCAATACTACTAGTTGAAAAGAAACAAGAGACCAATTAGCAGCAAAAAGTTCACAGATAAATTAAGCAATCAAACCAGATCTGAGGCTAAAAGTCAGAGTCATTGTCGCAAAACTTCAATTTTCCTCAAAAGGCATGGCAATGTGTGCTAATAGAAACACCACACTTGTGAACACGAATCTAAACGCAACGCAATCGAAAACAGTAAACCATCTGTTTGGCCGCCGAGATAATTTAACACCTTACTAAAAGATCGGAGCAAATTAGGCAAAAGGGTCAGCGAGAAAACGAACCTTTACAGCGATCAGATCGGGGGAGAAGAGGATGAGTTGTGCGGAATTGGATTAAGAAACCCGAGACGATTTGCAAAGTTGAAAAGAAAAAAGGGATTATACAAAAACGAGATCAGTGGCTAAATGAATTTGTTCTTTATCTTGGATGTTGGATCCAAAGATCTAAGCCTTTAGAGATTACTAGCGAAGCGAATAGAAACTCAGGACGAATATTCAGTTTAATTTTGGGCTTTCGAGTTTTCTCTTTCTTTTTGTTTTTACTCGAAAATAACGAATCAGATCAAATGTTTAAATGGGTTTTTCTTCAGGGTTAATTAAAAATATACACAAACTTTTCTTAATATTTTAATTATAGTCCGATTTTAAAATTTGCCTGAATTTTCACACAACTTTGTAAGTTGTAATTAATTATTATTAATTAAAATAATAAAACTAAACAACAACAATATTAAATTAATAATTACAAAAGTTTAAGTGGCTATTTGGTTGAACTTTTGGAGGGTGAATAAGTACTTTTTTTACCTCAATTTTTTTTTAAAAAACAAAACAATGTTTAGCTGTAAAATAAAAAATACTTTTTTAATAGATATATCTTTTTT
>JANITW010000003.1:58779669-58794757 GCA_027564335.1 Erythroxylum williamsii
TTTATTTTTTAATAAAATTATTTATAGATATAAATATTATTTAAAGTATATTAAACAATACGCAATACACAATATATTAATTATTATATAATTTTAAACCTTATTAAACATAAATAAAAATATATCTAACCAAATCTTTTATATAGATTATAACATAAGTAAACTAATATCGAAAACAAATATTTAAACATATAAAAAAATCAAATAATATTATATAAATTCTAGAATAAATATCTAAGTTGAGTAAATAGTTAAATACATAATAAACGGGAAGATGTATTTGTTGGTATTGTAAAAATTATGTGTAAAACATAAGGACAAAAGAGACTAAAAATAAGTACATTAAATGATCTAAAAAATCTAACTAAAAAACGTTTTTTTAGAAGTTTCAAATTTGAGCTTCTTAAAAAGTTGTATTTTGTCTGCCAAAAAAGTTATATATATTAAAGAAGTGCTTGTTTTTTATAGTCAAACATCCAATTTTTTGAATGATTTTTGTGGTAGAAAAAAGTACTTATTGACCTCCCAAAAGTCCACCAAAATATGCAATTAATGATATTTTAAAATTTTTAATTTTATTTAATCTTTAATTAAATTTATAATTATCTAATAAATATAAAATCTTTTAAACCTAAAATCTATTTTATTATCGATTTAACTTTCAACCTAATTTTTAAAATCTAAAAAACACCTTGTACAAGTAGCATGATCGAGTTGTCAACATAATACGCAGGAATATTTACAGATGCTATTATGATACAATAGATCATAAATTATTTATTAATCAAGCTAACTTCACCTCGACGTGGCCCGCAAGACTTGAGCTACCGACTCCATTACAACTTTTTTAAAGTGAAATCGACTACCGGACTGTGTCTATAGAATCATGACAGTCCAATAAAAAGAACCAATTCAGTCCCCATCCATAAACAAAAGGCCACGTATCATTCTTTGGCGGCCGGCAGTTATGTATCGTCACATAATCAAATTTAACGGTGCTGTCATATTAGTGATTAGTTGCCAAGATTTTGAACGCTTGTGGCTTGCAGTGGACAATGAACGGGACACGCTTTCTTGTTAAACTGAATGTCTTGTCTGAGAATCCTCTCATCCCTATAAATATGCTCGCCTCTTAGCGTACGACATTCTACTCGTAACTAACATAACATGGTTAAACAAAAGTCGAAGAACCGGTCCGTGCTAGGCCGTCTCAAGAATGCCGTGAAGAGGATAAAGTTTTTACTCGACTTCAATATAGGTCGGTGGCCCATAGCTTCATTTTTCAGGAAATCGTCGACGAGGCACAGCTTAAGCTTTAATGATCGGTTTGGCTTACATGGGTGTCTAGAAGATGAAGAGTTGGACCGAACCAACTCATTTCGATCGCTTCAAAGGACCAGAAGTTGCGTATCCGAAGAGGACATAGACAGGAGAGCGGAGATGTTCATAGAAAACTTTCGACGCCAGCTTTTGTATGAAAGGCAGGTCTCGTTAGAGCTACGGTACCACCGAGGACACAGTTTTGGGAGAAGATGAGATGATAGTTTCATCGTTCAGTATTTGAGTTTAACAGGCGATGTTTGATAGAAGCAAGATGATCAGAGATGCAACTGCAATTTTATCAGAAACTGCTTATCGGGAAAGAAAATACTGATTCCTGATGACAGCAAACAGTGGATTTTTTTCATCAGCTACTACTTGATTATGAATTTTCCAAGGGAAATAAGTTGTTTGAATTAGTAATTTTTTTACATTCTTGTTTTCCCTTATCTGAACATTTTATTTATAGGATACAGGTTATTCATATGTACATTTGGTATTTATATGCAAGAGCTTGAAAATCTTGTTTGTATATTAATTGTCAAGTTCTAGCACAGTTAATCTGAGCTGAAACACGTTTGAGTACATGTATATCATGTTCTGTCCAACAAATTACAGTCTTGTAAAGGATAATACGAATGGTTCACTAGCTAGCTGTTTAGTTCGTCCAATAATATACACAAACTGTAAAGAAAGCTGACAAGCACATTGGCACCTCCTCCTCCAAACGGTGTCATGCACGAAGTAGGCTGTTTTCCGAAAATGGTTTGATTGCTTCAATTTGATCCGAAAATAATATCTCAAATTCTGTTACCGCATACCACTTACATCTCCATATGTTGTCTGAATGATTAGAAACAGTTCTCAACAACTCGGATCATTTAGAACCAGCTGATTCATAATCTATTACAGTCTCGAAAGCCCCAACAAGGGCTTTCACCTTGTTCTTCCTCTTCTCAAGTAGCTTGTTTTTAGTCTCTTCAATAACGTCATTGTATGCTGCTGGTGATTCCTTCTTCCCCTGTCCAACTTGCAGGTTCTGTGGCACACTATCAGTTGCCTCTGGCTTCGCTTCTACAACGCTTTCTGACAGATCTTGTCCTTCCTTGGACTTGATTTCCTCACTTTCTTCTTCAACTTGGTTCGAGTCTTCGTCTTTCTTTTCATCTGCTTCTTGTTCTGCATTTTCGTTGACATTCTGTTCTAGTTGCTCCTGATCAGCCTCAACTTTATCTTCCTCTGCAATGACCTCTTCATTGTGATAGTTTCTGTTTTCTTCTTTGTTATTAAAGTCTTTTATTTCTTGTGGATTCGATGCGCCTTCCTCGGGTATTTCATTTACCAGTTCTTCATTTTCTGATAACTGGGGCACACTTAAACCATCTGAAACTGTTGAAATGTCAGTAGTTTTGAACTTCTCATCTTCTTCATTACTAACCTGAGTATCCGCCGCATTGATATGCTCCTTATCCTCAGTTTCCAATACATCAGAACCCACTTGAACTTCGCTGTCAACGCTAAGCGTCTTTTCAGGCTCATGAAGGAGTTCATTGTTGTAAACTTGCTTAATTTCAAGATCCAATGTTTGGAATATGTCATTATCACCAATTTCTTTCATTGAAGCAGAAGAATTTGCTACATTCTTGGTGGGATTCGTGGGCAGGCTTGCTCTCCTAGAAGGACTAGCACTCCGCTTTACGGTCCTTGAAGGTGGTGTCTGAGATTTTACAAGCTTAAGTGATCTGGAGTTCCTCTCTAGAGCAGGTTTGGATGAAGGGGTGTTTTTTGGGCTCACTGTTGAAGATCTTGTCAATGTTCTGTCCCTATGTTTAGGATCAGGAGAGACGATTGAGCTTTGTACACGAGTAGCAGATGGTGGCCTGTCAAAAGATCTTCTTCTAACAAGAGCAGCCTTCTGGCTGTCTTCATTGGCCGGTTTCTTAACATACTTTAAGGACTCGGATCTTGAACTAACTGTAGGTTTAAGGTAGTTTGGAACTGCTCTGCCTGATGATGAGCTTGATTTTCTATCAACAGAACCCGAAGAGGATGGTCTGGAATTTCCTTGTTTGAGTGTAGTTTGAGAATTTGAAGAAGGTGTCACCTTCTTCTCCTTCTTCAAATTACTACTCTCGGTCTTAGCTTTTGTTGCCATGAATCGTCAGTACTATGGGTCTAAACTGCAATATAACCTGGACAGAATGCAGCAGCTAGATGAACCAAGTCCACATATCTCATGGATGATTCATTTAAGGTACGAACATTTTGATGATCACATATTAATCTAGTCAACTAGAATTTACATTGGCATTTCATCTTTACACCAATCAGAACTATGGGGGCATTTACCGGATTACAACTTGCATGGAAACTTGGCTACCGGCAAGTAGAGTTAAATGTGAACTCCCTGACAGTTATTAACATATTATCCTCTTCGAATGATCAACAAAGTTAAATGTGGACTCCCTGATAGTTATTAATATATTATCCTCTTCGAATAATCAACAAATCCAGTATAATTCTCTACTACTAGGAATTCAAATTCTAATAGCCAAAGAATACGTTGTGAAGGCAAGATATGTGTACCGAAAGGCTAATCAAATTATGGATTAATTAGTTACTTATGTCACTTCACTAAGATTTGATATTTATATATTTCAAAACCTGCCAGTAAGTTGTCTGTCTATCCTTCTAGAGGACATTTTGAGAATGTCCCTTCCTCGCTTAGGTAATTAAGATTTCATATATCTCCATTATAATAAAAAAAACATAAAACAATATAGGGATAAACAATTTTAAACTAAGCTTTTTAAAATTTTGTAATTTAGTATCTAAAATTTTTAAATTATCAATTGAGTCATCGAAATTTTAAAACTTTAATAATTCAATTCAAAACATTAAGCTAGTAATTTACTAATTTAACTAACGAAATCTTTATTGTTCACGATACGTAAGCACCCACGTGAAAAATTCTCTCCAATGCAATTTAAACATGACTACTATTTTTTCAAGCCAACATCTACATGTCATAAATAGCAAAATTGACATTCATCAACAATAAAGATAATGTTACCATGTTAAATTTGCAACATAAGCCTATAAGTTCACACCAGAAGGACAGTTAGATCAAATACAAATTTAAGTGAGGTTACATCCAACAATTAATTAATAATAGGTAGAGTAATCTATTATATTTATATGTTAGTCTTTTTTTCCTCTCTTTCTTTCACGTGGGTGCATTCTCAACAAGCTAAATCAATAAATTAACAACGAAACTAACGTTCTAAGATTTTAACACTCAATTAAAAAATTTTAAAATTTAGATGCTAAATTAAAAAATCTAAAAAATTTGGACATTTTAAAATTTGTTCTCTCTAAAATATAAAAACATTATATTGGAATTGGTAACATGCAATTTTGTAGCCGATTGATTCTGATAAGAGCAATATACAGGGAATTAAGTAAAAGAACATGCGCAGTTGCATACAATATGTGTAGGAACAGCGAGAAGGGCAGGCTTAATGTATAGATGAAGTAGCCATGTCTTTACTCTACCCCCAATATCTTTCAACACAAGAAGCAAGCAAATGAACTATAAACAGAAGCAAAAGAAACAAAAATACATACCGAGAAGCAAAGACAGAGACGAGATGCTCTGGAAATGCAAGTAACGTGCCTTGATCGACCAAAGTAAAAACTCATCGGGACAAGGAAAAGGAACGAGTATATGAAGGGGAAGTGAAATGGAGATTAGACGTTGTTTTGGAGAAGGGTAACAGAACAGAGGCGTGAATTGCGGATAACAGAAGGAGGGTTGGCTCTGTCCATGGCATTAGTGGAGGCCATGAAATGGAAATCGACAAGATCCTAAGGCTAAACCGAGATATGTGGGGATGAAAGTTGACGTTTTCAATGCAAGAGAGAACAATTTTAGTTTCTTTGAAACGTTAATTACTAATCTAGGTGGTCGCTATCTCACGTTTAAGATGGATTACGACACATATTTTAAATTATAAAAATAATATCTTATTTTTTATCTTTTTTTTAATCTTATCTAAGCTAAAATTAAGATTTAAAAAATTTAAAGTATCTAAACTTTTAGGTCCATTTTTAACGTTTCGTTTGAATTTACTTTAATAGCTCTTATTATTAAAAATTGATCAATTTATTAATTAATCTATTAATTTTAAGTTTTAAAAAATCCTAGCTAATGTTCTAACAAACTTTAGTCTTGCCTCTTTGAACTGCAAATTAAAGAAGAATGCATAAGTTCTGTTTAACAATCAGCTGATTATATTAGTTATTAGTTGATGGCTAATTATATCAGCTGATTTGATCAACGTATTGTATTGGCTGTTTATTACAGATGTTTAGAAAAATTAACTATTTAGTATTAACTGTTTATATGTAAAATGATATATAAAAATATGACTTTAAAAAAATATAAAAGTATGAATATTATATATTTAAAATATTTATAAAATATTTCGTTGAATATTCTTATAAGAATTTAGATTTTAGAAAAGTTATATTCACGTGTATTGTTTCATTATCTATGAAAATTTATACAACTCTTTCTATTTTCATTTTCATTTACGGTCAACATTTTATTTCTAGCTTATAATTGCATAAAACAACTATAAAAATAAACACTGTTTCTAAAATGTAAGTATCTAGCAACCTCAATTAAAGAATATAACTGACTTTTGATAGTTAAGTTTTAGTTGTTTGATAAAAACGCTCCTATATAGGAGTGTTTTTATGTTTAACTGTTTATTTTAAATTAATCATTAGATCTATTATTCTCAAAACAACTTTTGTAACTGTTTAAAGAGTCAAACAATTAAAGATAGCTGATTAGTTGTCTACCAAAATTACACAATTAGTTCAAAAATTAACTTTACATTCTGATACAAAAACTATTAACCAAATAACTGGCAAAGATAAAATTATTTATGGGTATGAATCTGATCAAGAGATATTTATAGATGAAAATATGCCCGAAAGTAGTAAAGCTGGAGAACTAGCATTAGAAAAACAAATCAAAAGAGAACACAGTGGAGATAAAAGAAAAAAGGAACAACAGCATTCTTACCAATGGTAATCAGATTAATTTTTAAATCAACATGGTTATTATCAAAAAGGAGCTAAAGTCCGAAGATATACAATGGAGTATACACCTAAACCTATAACATTAGGCTCAGATGAAATCAATGGCGTAACTATATGGAACTCAGTGGTACATTAGGCCCTTTAAAATTTAAAAAAATTAAATATTATATATATATACACATATATGATGATGAAGTTATTTGAGGGACTAGTAGTGTTATTGGGCCACCAAAATTTAAAAAAAATTAAATATTTGTACCCTCTTATTATAAATTTCTGGCTCCGTCACTGGATGAAATATTAAATCTTAATTGTGTTGTAGATCCCAAACAATTAATTAGAGAATGGATAAATCGATTACAATTACTTATTCAAATAGAAAAACCATTTGGTACGATTACAAATAAAGAACTTGTATGGAATTTTGTAACTTATAAAACTTCAGGTATAGTACAAAATTTTTTATTAGATAATGCATCAGGAATTCAACAAACTCCCCTTTATCAATCAACAACAGCAAATATTGAAACCTTTCAAATTATATCTGGTGAAATCTATAAAGAATTTTTAGGTAAAGACATTATTTCCTTTAAACAAGAAGTAGATAATACAGAAAGACGCAAAGCATTATGGCATTTAAATAATATGACAATATGTGATATTTGTTTTTTAGATGAATTTATATGTAAATTTAAAAAATATTATTATAAATTAAATCGGTTGGAACAAGAAATGTATATTCATATTTTTATACAAAACTTACCTCATCATATGTATCAAAAAGTAGAAGAAACATTTAAAAAACAAAGAGAGCAACAACCGATAGCATACAAATTAGGAGGAGCTATTTATAATACCTACCATATATTAATAAACCAATGTTTTGAAGCTAAATTAAAACAAACTTTATACCATACAACCAATCGGACATGTTGTTCTAGATATTCAGAATTACCACAACAATATGGATGTGATAATCGAATAAGATATAAAACAAAGAAAAAATTACACAAACTAACATCTTAAAAATGGAAAAAAATACCCACGAAAATATTATAAAAGAAGACCATTTGTACCTTACAAAAAACAATTTAGGAGATATAATTATCACAAATTTAAACTGAAAAAACAATATTGTTCACACACAAAAAATCATGTAAATGTTGGCTTTGTAAAGAAGGACATTATGCAAATAATTGTCTAAAAAGACAAACAAATACCCCAAAATATAAAGAAAAACTTAACATATTACAATTTGCCTTTCAAGAACAATTAGAACCTATTGAATCTGATTACAATACTAATTTGACAATTTCTTCTATTTATCATTATAAATCTGAAACAGAAAGAGAATCAAAATCAACAATTAAATCCAAATACAACTTTTATTTAGATAACGATTCAAAATAAATTAATTAATGCTTGTATAGATACAAGAGTAACAATATGCGTTGCATCAAAATCCTTATTAAATAATTGGAAAAATTAAATAAACCATTACAAATAAGAATAATCGATGGAAGTTTTAAACAAATTTGGTACGTAAGTTACTATAACAATATTATAATTGAAAATGAACTTTTTTTATACCTTCTATTTATCAGCAAGAATCAGGTTTATTTATTATAATAGGAAATAATTTCCTAAAATTATATAATCTTTTTTGTCAATATTTACATTAAATTATATTAAAAACTGCAGTAATAAAAACATTAAATCAAAAATCCATTATTCTAAAAATTCCTATTTATCACACTACTTATTATCCAAAACTAAAAAGCATTCAAGAAAAACTTGATTATTTACAATTCTATCTTCTCAACAATATGACTATACAAACTGAAATTGACACTTTATTACAAAATATTTGTAGTGAAAATCCTTTAAATCCAGTTAAAAATCATAATCAACAATTAATTGGAATCAAATTAAAAGATTCAACACAAGAAGTCAATATACGAAATAATATACCTTACACTCAATAAGATGTTCACGAATTCATTACAGAATATTCAGATTTATTAACGAAAAAACTTATTTTACCTAGTACAAGTAAACATTCAGCCCCGCTTTTTATGTCAATAACTCTGCTGAACAAAAAAGAGATAAAAGAAGAATGATAATTAATTACAAAAAACTCAATGAAGCTACGATAGGCGATGCATATAAATTGCCACGTAAAGATTATATTATAAATAAACTTAAAGGACTTAAGTAATTTGATTTTGTCCTACCTTCAACTCGAGTTTTAAGTAGCAAAATGGTATCAGAGCTCATATATAGGTCTGAGACTTATCCCTACGTCGTGAGTTTGAATCTTACTGAGTGGATTGGTCATAGGTTCTCCCATGCACTCAGGACTGACGCTGGGAGACGTTCGCTAATTAGTAAATGTGTGGTAGAGTTAAATAATTTGATTCCACCCTACCTTCAACTCAAATTTTGGGTAACAAAGTGAGGCATATTCAAGAGCTGAAAAGCTGATTCGATAATGTTCAATGAGGAAAGCAGCTAGCGATTATTCATGTCAAATAGGTCAAGATCCGGCTTTTACAACCTCATAATGAACTTTCCTTTATTTCTGTCTGTCACCAACTGCTTTATTCCATTCTCTTCTTTTATGAATCAGACTGTTGAATGCTCGAGAACCCGGTGTGGTGATCATGGAGCTAAGCCAGGTTGCACCCACTTAGTCATGAAAAGAATAATTCATAATTTTAATAAGAATTTAGTATAAAAAATTACTCTTAGTGGCCCAACTAACCCTTAGTTTGTAGGTCCACTCCTGTTGTGATGGCTAATTAGATCTTGAATTGGTCATCCTTGGCATGAATGCGTTGCAGGTGCTAAACATGCCACAGGGTTTCTCAATTTGTTTATTGATTGATAAAGAGAGAATACAATTTTTTATCTTGCCACTAGGGGAGATAAAGTAGTTTAAAATTAAAATGATAAGTTAATTAAAAATTGAATTAAGTTGAAACTTAAAAATAATTATTTAGATGAAATTTAAATTCAAATTTAATGATCCATTCTAATCTAAAACAATTTATTTTGTTAAATTAAATTAAAATATTTTCAAAATTGATTTAGATTATTGGGTACCACCTATAAGTCAAATAAAAAATCAAAATTGAACCAAAAGTTAAACTAATATTATATTGTCATAAAATCGGTTAATTAAAATTTTTGAAAACTGATTGAAGCAATTTAAAAAGTATATTATTAAATAAAATTAATCAGTTTATTTTAATTTATAAAAATTATTTAATTTACATAAATTGACCAATTAATTAATAAATCGATCAATTTTAAATATAAAAATTATTAAATTAAATCAAACTAAAAAGTTAAAAATTGTATCAAAAAGTAAGCTGAATCAAGGTTTTAATTATTAAATATTTTTAAAACAATGTAAAAACAATTAAATTTAATCATTGTTATTTCTAATAGTATTTATTGTTCTATTTCTTAATTAATATTATTTAAAAAGAAACTAAAATATTATTCCACGTATGGTACATTTACATTATATCAGGAGGGATCATCATTTGTTTGCATTAGCTAGAAAGGATTCCTGAGAAAGTTCCCAAGTACCTTTGAGTAAAAGGAAGGTCTTGGAATCTGTAGCTTTGTTACGTAAAATTCTGATGTGGCGTTGAGGAGATAAAACATATTCCGAACTTTGCACGAAGCCATAAATGAGCAAAGGCTCCTTTGTTCCTTCTTCCCCAGTAAAAGAATAGCATCTCCGTACATTTCATTCTGTAGAGACATATGGCAATGCTTGGATCAGTGTGGGAGATCGATGATGGCGATGAACATAAACAACAAAAGATCTCGTGAAGTACGTCATCCGACTTGATCAAATCAAGAAATCCATCGATTTCTTTGCTTTATACGCACTAACTCAGTCATATTCCAAACATGAATCAAGTACAGAGCAATAATAGTTCAAAAAGTAAAACAAGAAATTATGTAGTTTCATTTATTTAAAAATATTTGTAATGTTAATTTTTAAAAGTTTCTGTTAAGCATAATAATAATATTTAGGGTTAATTATAAAAAATTCTAAAATGTACTCAATTTTATAATTATAATATGTACTTAGAATAGCATTAATTAAATACTCAAATTTTTAAAATTTTTAATCCTAACTCGACATTAATATTTTCGTTAACATTGTTGATTTAGTTTACCACATAAGACAAATCTTAAACACTTATATATGTCATATTTAATTAAGTTTAACTAAATTTCGTCGTTTTGAGATTAAAATCTCTAATGACGCTTTGTCATGCTAGTGTCAAACGATAATGATACAGTTTTTAATGCACATATAATTTGTTACCATGGGTTCTCTTTCGTTCTGATTTGAAAATCTCAATTTCAATTATTGAGGTAGTGAGTTTGATTAGCGATATCAATCTTAAAATAATGTAGTTTAATTAAACTTAATTAATTCTAACAGGCATAGGTGTTTAAAATTCTTGTCATATGTGATATGTCACGTCAGTAATATTAATGAAAATATTAACTTTACGTGAGAATCGAAAGAAATTGAGAAATTGAGTATTTAATTCATATTTTCTTAAGCCTAGGATGTAATGACAAAAATGAATAAAATTTGAGGTTTTTTATAATTAACTTGAAATTATATGATTATTCTAATTATACGATGATATAAAACTTTGAATCAATCCTTAGTTATTTTTTTAAAATAAATGCTGTCGTAGTACTTAACTATAATAATGTTTGATTGATATTTTAAAAAGTCGATTGCTAGAATTTAAAAGAATAAGATATATTTCAACTAATTTAAATGTGAAGAGTAATTTTGATATGAAAGAAACAAAACAATAGGCGAAGTCTTTATCTTCTACCCATCCCGAAAACCAAAAGTTGATGCCAACACATGGCCCTTAATTATGAGATACATCGAAACTGTAGTTATTGGGTTGCACATAGCAAGAACCCCTTCAATGAAGTCCCATTCACAACTTAATACACAACATGTGTTAGATGTGGAAATTAACTAAACATTGTATGGAATATTGAATCTTAATATGAGCATAGTGTAGAGTCCACTAACAAGAATTGAGTTTGGGTCAACTATTATCCAAATAACTAGAACTAGTTGTTTGGATAGTTGGCCTTTACTATTTATAAACGCTTTAACATTTTCACGTCTAGGTAATATGAGACACTCTAACACTCTCTCTCAAATGCAACTAAGGCTGGACATCCAGTTGTCACTTGAAATATACGCAGTGATAACCGGATCGGGCTGCTGGGATTGGACATCTAGACGGATAACCGGGAAATTAATAATCTGGACCAAACCTGCTCTGATACCATATTGAATTTTAATATAAGCAGAATGTGGAGTCTACTAACAAGAATTGGGCTTGGATCAACTATTGTTTAAATAACTAGAATTAGCTGTTTGGATAGTTGATCTTTACTACTTATAAACCCTTTAATATTTTCATGTCTAGGCCATATGGAACACTCTAATATAGAAGATGAGATTAATCTAGTGGTTGGAATTTGTTGACTTGTCAGCACATAGGAAGGGAAGACTAAAACTGAGGTTGGTTTTGTTAAAATTAAAATGGTCACATCACACAAAACTCCTTTCCATTCCATCTCCACTCGATGAGATACCAACCAGTTAGAAGCAGCCATAGATGTTGGTTCTGGTAAAGTCCCGTTTGGAGCCCTCTTTTGTTGTTGTTGTTGTTGGAAGGTTTTGGTACTGTTCTTTGACGTCACGAACAAAGTGACCTTCCTTGCTTTCTTCCTGCCAATATATGTGTCTTAGTGGCTTAAGCCAACCTGTACATAATCTCTTCGTTAGACTGACGATGATGATCTCTGCTTCTTTTGGATAATCTTTCCACATTTATGTGATTAGTATATTAATTTTGATGATGCTTATCTTTATACAAGCTAGCAGACAAGAAGATGAGAACAAATAATTGCATCACACAGTGTTAGTGGCAGCAACTTTGGTTCTTTCCTTTGTGTCACAATTGGCTATTAAGCTTTTCTTGTATGGCATTATGATGCTGCTTTTGTCTTCCCCATTTTTAATGGTTTCTTAAAGAAGGTAACTTCGCTCCTTGTGGAAGCTCAAACAAGAGATAAAAAACAGAAGGCAATATCTTGTCACTTTCTTCTTCAATTCTTTGATGAGAAGGCCCACTACGGCGAGCTCCTACTCCTTAATTTATTGAGTTTGGTCCCTTTTAAAAAATTTATGTTCAGTCAATTTCAAAATTATTCATAATTTTAGTTAGTTTTTATCTTAATAAAAGAAATAGTTCGACTAGTTTAATTGTAAAAGTTTTGAATCGTTTAATTTTTTATTCGATTTAATTTAATAAATCTTGTTATTAACTAATTGGTCAATTTTTATAAATTAATAGATTCTTATAAATTAATTTCAATTTAACAATCTCTTTTTTCAATTAAATTTCAAATTTTTAGATAAGCATCATATTTCAAATTCTTTAATTTTATTTAATCTTTAGCTACGATACATCATTTTAAATATCTTATCTTATTAATTTAATTTCGAATTAAAATTTTAAAACATTAGTCTGAAGCACTATAACAAGATCATATCTTAATGCACATATAATCATAAAGTTTGAGAAAAGAAAAGGAGTACCTCTAAACAATCATGTTTTTGTTAATTATATCTATCTCTAATCCAAGTAGTTACTCTCTAAACCCCCTCAGATAATTAGTACCTTCTATTCTGTTTCAACCCTGCTTCATTTCATCTCAGTTATATATTTATGTAAGACTTACTTAAATATATGATTAAAATAAAGTAGAGCAAGGTTGGAATAAAATAGAAGGTAAAGAGGATCACTTCCCTCTCTAGACTCGCTTACTTGTAATTAGTGGCCTAATCATAAGGTTTTTATTCTTATTTTAGGTGAAATGTGCTCAAATATTCCAAGTTTCGGTATCAAAATTATATAAATAACCCTTTTTCTAATTTTTAAAATCGCTAAATACGTTAGATTCCTTGCACACATGGCTGCCAAAATTCGGAATTAACCATTTTAAGAAGAAAAATCTACTTCGATTTCATTATCCACGAATGCAATGGTGCTACTAGAGGACAGAGTTCAGAATCTGAGGACGATAAAACCCAACCGCCCCAACCATGTCGTGGTTGTGTTTCGGGGGGTTTGCGTGTCTTGTAAGAGAAACCAAATGCAGAGCTTAAAAAACAGAAAACGACGCTGGACCCAGGCCAGACCGCAAAATCGCCGAGAGCGAACGTTATCACATCATGCCTAATCAACATCACCCTCAAATAGGACAACGCCTCCCCTGTAATAAAGACAATGAAACAACTTAAAAAAAAAAAGAAATGCCACTAAAAATTGAATTAAAATTTTAAATAAACCAAGAAAAGTAACTCCTAATTTAGATGGAATATTATTTTTTAAAAATAAAAAGAGATTTTTTTGAGATATTTAAAAATTGAAAAGAAACAAGACTTACCATCCAACAGTTCTGACAATAATACGGGTCTTAGGTAGTGGTTATGCTAAACCTTGGGCTGCGGTAAGTGGATAGGCTTATCCTTATGCTATAGTTAAGTCGTTACTATATATACTTTTGGAAGGAACCAACTTTAAGAATGTAGTTGTCCACACGATTAGTAAAAGGAGGGACTTGTTCTTCAAAAACAGCTCAGGAGTTTGGTTTGGAGACTTTGAACATAATATAGGACGATGCTCTCATACCTCTGCTGAAATCTCGGGAGTTTTATCTAATCTTCAGATTGCATAGCAAAGGGGATATCGCAGGATTATCTTAAAAATGGACTCGTTAACAGTTATAAACATTCTGCCTTTTTCATATATGCGTTCAATGTCTCTCGATCTCCTGATCCTCAACATTAACGAGTTTTTTACTTAAAACTGGGTCGTTCATTTATGTTACATTCACAAAGAGAGCAATTGGTGTACAGACTGACATGTCAATTTTGAAGTTTAGTTTGAGTTTGGGAGTATTTCTCTAGAATATACACCTGTAGGATGTATCTCAATCTTTTTAGAGGATATGTCGATGATTTGTTTCTCATAACTAGTTTTGTAATTTTTATTTTTTTTTCTTGTATGAAAAAAAAAGAGAGACTTGTTATGAAAGGAACAAACACTTTTAAAAGGTAGATATTAGACTGGGGAGTGATACAAATCTAGAAAATTTGATAAATAATTTAAAGTAAAACATGTAAAAATTTTCAATGTTTTCGATTGATTAATAGGTCAATTTTAATTTTTTAATTAAATGTCAAATTTTTTTAATTATATTTTAAAATTTATTTAATCTTTAACTCAGTGCAATAACTCCTAAATATTTTAAACTTTAAACAAATTGATCTAACTTTAGTTTTGAAAATATTGTTAATTGAGAAGGAAAATATAGTGATTTGGTATGTCTCATCAACAAAGTTATCATTAGACCGGTTTAACTATTAGAATCTTAAAATGTACAACCTTTCAATCCATATTTTAACTTTTTAATTAAAATTTAATTTAATAACTTTAGTTAAAAATTGATCATTTAATTAATTAATTGATTAATTTTTTAAATTAATAAATTTTATAAACTAAAATAAACAAAT
>JANITW010000003.1:58816226-58829207 GCA_027564335.1 Erythroxylum williamsii
TATATTATTAGTATTATTATTATTAATTTTCTTCTTCTTCTTCTTCCTAATTTTAATATTATTGTTATTATTAAATTTCTTATTATTATTAATTTTCTTCTTATCATATGATTGCCCGACATTTTGCAATGGTTGATTTTTCCTGATCCAACTTATGTTAAGATTCCTTATATAGTCGCAATTGCAATATGAAATAACAATGTAACAATATTGAAAATAAATATAACATAGGGCTTTAAATTGCCAAAAAGTTATTTAGTTGAACAAAAATTAAGTTTCAGCCCTAGTTTAAATAACTAGACAAAATATTTAAACTTCAACATAACCTTTAATGTGTGGCAAGAAACCTCCCCACCCACCCAAGTTTTTGAGAAGGTGAAATAGTGAAAAACACAAGCATTTGTGTAGGAAGATCAAAATTTTTGCCTAAAGCAGTATCCCTTTCATCATATGTGAGCCCCTCTATCTCACTCAATGCACTATATAACTGTTCAACTCTTTGTTGAATATACATTTCAGTCCCAATACTTTTATACAATTTATCTCCAATTTGATTCATGATATCACTCAACATCCTAGTAGCAATAATAAGGTTATCTCCACAACTTGCTTCTCCTGTATCACTTCTCCTTTTTTTTTCCTTCATCCTGAAATATTTTCAGTTTGTCTTTCAAGATTTGATGTTTGAGGTCGGATAAAGGACTCATCTATATCATGCAAACTATGCTTGTATCGATCTTCACCACCTTCATTTGACCCACCTACACCTTCTTGCCTTTCCATTTCTTCAAAAATATATGTAGTAGTTTGTGCATCATTTCTAATTGCACGATCTTCTCTATAGATCTTAATTAATTCATTATAGAAAGGAAAGCTCTTCCTTCGAAATTGAGCAGCATCTTTATAACTTTGACAAGATGAAAAAAATCAATAATTTATATAAATGACAAGAAAGTAGTTAAAGAAAATACTTAAAATAAGTCAAAAATTTAATACTTACACTTAAGTAAGAATCCCATACAGGATCTTTAGCAGTGACCATCTTCCTTTCGGTATCCAATCCAAATCCAGTAGTATCTTTCCTTATCATATCATAAACAATGATCGACTCTTTCTTTAAAGTCTTAATCGTAGACCTTATGTGAGGTCTGGCTTTTAAGTTTGAATTAGGAAGCTTTGTTGCTACTATTCTTTCTAATTCATTGAGATACCAGCTTTAAATCTAGTATAGCATTGTACATTCCTATATTATACAAATCAACCTTGTAGGAAAGTAGCACAATATCCTCATCATAGTTCCACTTTCTTTTTGCTGCTTTTGAACTTTGAGAATCAATAGTTGAAGGGGAATTCATCGACATTCTTATATAACAAATTAAAGCAATATTTATAAATTAAAAAATAACATCATAATAAAGGAAACTTTCATAAAATTCTTCATACCAATTAACATTAATGATCAACAACTTACAAAAACATTCATATTGTGTTCAATAATAGCGTACAACATAAACAACAAAGAGTATAACAACTTACATAAACAATAATATAAAACCTCCTAATACTCAAACATAATAGAACACCTAAAAAATTTCAATTCTCATTTTGCCTAGATGTTCGCCATTCATTGACTATTTCGTGTGCCAATTCATTTCTCCAATTTGTCTAATCATTAGTTGGGTCAATAGCAGTTATATACTTCTCTTCAACAACTGAATTGGTGTGAAAATAATCCCCTAAATCACTTTCTATGGGATAAAAACTCATCCCCTACCTAATAAAATCGTGAAGCAAACAAGAAGCTATAATAATTCGATTGTGTGTTTTTATTGGATAAAATGATGGACTCCTAAGAATAGACCACCTAATTTTTAGTAACCCAAAGCACCTCTCAATTACATTATGTGCAGTGGCATGTTTCATATTAAAAAATTCCTCTAGGTCAAGCTCTTAGTTGGTAACCTTGACATCATTCATTCAAATGGTAACTTTAAACCCTAAAGGTGAAAGGAAGCCCTCATAATTTGTATAACCTGCATTAACTAGGTAATAGCAACCTATATACAAAAAAAACACTGCAGAAGTTATTCAATGTACAATATCTCATATACAAAATTTCAAACAACCTTCCTATATCATATGGGAAAGCTTACCATGAGACACTTTTAGTCCATGTTTCCTAGTAATTGCATCACGAAGAACTTGATCATCAGTTACTGACCCTTTCCAACCAAGAAGAACATAAACAAATTGCATGTCAGGTGTGCACACACCTAATATATTTGATGCAATGTCGCCCTTACGACTTCGAAATCTAGGCTTAACTTTAATTGACACATTAACCCTCATGTGTCCCAGCTAGAGCAACTAAGCAATTCTACAATTAAAATTAAATAAAAACTAATGAGGAACCTTAATCACATTCATATTAATATGATATAAAAGTAATAGAATGATTATCTACCTTAAACCACATCCACCAATAGTCCGAAGAGTTTGTTAGTTTGGGCTCAGGTTTCCTAAAGAAATGATCTTGTAAATGGATCGTTGCATTTAAAACATTATAAAAATATCGACTAATTGTCTCACGTGACCTTCTGAAATTTTTCCTAATAACTTGATTTTTAACATGATGAGCAATAATATGTAAGAAAATTGTTACTTGTTCATCAATAAGCATGTTTTTTGTTGACTTTAATTGTCCAATATTTTCTAGCATCTCACATAGTTTAAAAAAAGCATGCCTATTCATCCTAACTATTGAAATACATGACTCATCATTATCATGCACAATTCGTCTTACATAATCTCAATTTGCATAAAAATTTAGAAAATAACTTCTAACCCTTGGCCTATAACTATATAAAGAAGCCTCTAATGCCAGCAAACTGAATAGCGAACTAACAACATTACACAACTGCAACCATACAGTTAAGATAGCCATAATCCTTTTTGTTCTTTTGGCATTTCTACGTAAACTCAAATTGAAACTAGCCATGATTGTAAAACATAAAATTTCTAATGTATTTACATAAATTTGGTCAAACAATGTACGATGTAAGAGAACAACCATGACATAATTCAAAATAGTTCAAAGTTAATATTTCCAAAGTTAAAAAGAGGGGATTATAGAACATAAAAATCGAAACTCAAACCAACAGTTTAAATGAAACCCTAACTCAAATAACCCAACACCAACTTAAGGAAGATAGAAAGAAAGGCAAAAGCATAATAAGCATAATGACCCTAATGGTCAAGGATAAGGAAGTACATTTTATGCATTGTGCTAGTGAAATGGACTAAGAATAGCAAAAAGAATTTTAAGACATTTTCAAAGCACTATTGATTATGGTAAGAAGTTTGAGATTGATTGACAAAATTTATTCACAAACTCACTTTCAATTAGCAAATTTGAGTTTTTTAGGAAGAAAGTTGAAGTTTGAGGTCTTTAAAGCAAGGAATAGGTGTTAGATACTTGCTTTAAGAACATATTAATGCTTTAAGAAATGTACTTGTGTTGTCTTATGTTACACTGCTTTGATTTTATTTGTTGTTAGTGTTATAACCCCCTTTTTTTAATGCACGCTATACCTTTAACAATATTAACAATCTTGAAGTTTTGTTTTTGTTTATACAATTAATGGCAATTTTACCATCAGCATACGTGTTTTCAAGTATTGCAGTGATTAAACGCATTAAAAAACAAATTTGTAGTGATAATGGTCTAAAAATTGTTTATAATCTTTAACATGAATCATATGGAATTACAAAGTGTTAGCAACCTCATTTCTATTACAATCATCTTCATCCCTTGAAAACTAATTTAAAATACAAATTTAAAACAAAAGATTTGAAGTATGCTTGAAGTGAATGAAGTTCTGTAACTTACATGTTTTCTATTACAGTTTAACATAAATATAATTGTCATACTATAGCATTTTAAGAATTTTTTATGACTTATTTCAATTGCTGATAACAACATTTATTCAATATTCAATTTGAAGTTCACTATATTAATGCTTGTTACTATTCTTTAAGAGAGAATTTGCTATTATAAAGAAGTTAAGTTATACAGTAGTGGTTTACTGGACAACAATTACTTATGCGTTCATCTAATATCCCTTTCCATATATACTGCTATATATACTGTTATATATATATATGCCTTTACTTATGATTGAGACTATGCACTGCAATATATGCTTGAGACTATGTACTACTATATATGTCTTATATTTATTCTTTATTTTCAACTTTAAGACTTTATTCTCTATTTTCATATCTAAAAACCAATAATAATTTATCAATGCTCCAACAAATTTTTTGAGGATGAAATTCTATAGACTAGTAATAATCCTCTATCTAAAGATGATTAACAAATTTTCCTATCTTCTACAACATGAACAAGACATATAGATGTGTTGACGTAGGGAACCAATCTCTTCAACTACATTTATACCATATATAGCCTATTGAAAGAAATAAAAAATTTGTTAATGGCTAAATTCATTCATAACCAATTTTAACTACTAGTGGTTTCCTCTTCGAGTTTTTGCTCTAATGGAAATCTATCTAGGAACAAACTCTTCTAGTCATTGGCATAACCAAGATAATGTAATCACCCTATAATCCATGGTAATACCACACAGATAACTCGTCTTCAACATAATTCATATCACCCAAATAACTTAGACACACTAAAATCATATCAATTAGCAATTAACATGTCCCAAGCAATTCAAATGATTTTTCACTCCAACTTCAAACAAGTTGATGCAACCACATTTAAACAAGTTGACCCAACTGCTTGAATACCACAGAGGGGAACAAGCAGGTTGTTACAATCCTTTATCAAATAGAAAGACTCACACAGATACAGGGAAGACATGGGAAGCATATAAATTCGTCTCTTCCAATCTTGGTCAAGTTGATTGGAAGAGACGAGAAGGCCAAATAAGCATCACAAAAGCTATTTGTTTGATGAGGTAAGCCAAACAACCACATTGATAATAAAGAAAAAAATTAGCAGCAAAGTTAGGTTTACAAGAAACATGCCTAATTTGTGTAACTGGTAGAGAAATGTTGGAGAAAAGACTAGATCATGAAGAGCGAGAGAGACGAGAGCTTGAAGACGAGAGCGAGGAGGACGAGAGCGAGGGAGACGAGAGTGTGAAGCGTGAAGACGAGAGCGAGAGAGACAAGAATATTTCAGTCCTCAATGTCATAATGTTTATTCCGACATACCTAGAATAGGTAAAGACAAGCGTATGTCTTCTTTAGCTATTCCCCAAGGTCGGGGAATAATTAAACCTAGGAATAGCTATTTTAACTCTCTTTTTCTAACCAAATACAAGAATAGGTAATTGTCAGGAATACACTAAGAATAGAATACGTATTCCATTGAACCAAACATGTTATAAGGTCTACAGATTAAATGAATCCAACTAGTAAAATAAAAATCAATCAAACTATAAGATCCAAATTAAATAATTTTTTAAAATATGAAACACAAAAATATAAATTTGATCCAAACAAATGTATGACATCAGAAGCATCAAATAATAAAAATATTATAACAATAATAGTTCGTGATCCAAATACATCAAAGTGAAAAACTATTTGTAGTTATTACTTTCATACTTATATTGTATATTTAGAATTTAACATTTAACAAATACAAGTGAAACTAAAATGGATAAGGAAAAATGTAAAATCTAAAATTTCATTCTATAGCATTCACTAATTAAATTATATCAACCCCAACTTTTATATAAAGTTATCATCATTAAAGAAGTCTCATCATCGACATCAACCACCGACTTTTCTATCTAATGTCATCTTCCAATTAACTCCCAACTATAAAATATACTTCCTCTAAAACCCAATATGATAGGAGATCAATATGATTAAGGAAATTGGAGCAATAGAACCTTATACTTTATAAGAGTCATAGTAAATAAATGAAATATATTATTAAATTATTACGAAAGTATAAGAAATATTCAAATTAATAATGATAGTGCAATACCTTTTTCTAACCTTCAAGTTATATCAAATAAATGCCAAATCATTCAACCTTTTGTGTTTTAATATATTTTGCTTTCTTGAATTGATGAATTCAAATATTTTTCAACTCTTTTTATATCCAATTGTACTCACACATTGGATAAGAATCTGAATTACAAAATTTTATAATTTTAAAACATCTCTTTCAGAATGATTTCATTAGGTAACTTTAAGATAATAAAAGTAATTTCATAAACAAAATAGTGATGATTATGTTCAAACAAGTAACACTTTGCCATTTGGCATCCCAGCTGACAATATAGCCCCTATAAGACCCATCTTTATCTCTTTATTCATTTCATTTTATCTTATTTAGGGATGAAATCCTTAAAGTAATTAGCTATAACAAAGAGCAAGTTGGTAAAGAATCTATTAGGAAACAATCTAAGAGGGAAGGAGTTAACAATGAAATATATTACCATTTAGACTAGGTGAAACCAATGATGCATCTTTCAGAAAAGTCTTCAAAAAGAAACCATCTAAAGGAATTATCACTAAAATAGTTATAGTTATCTCTTTATTGCTGCCTTCATAATAACTTTCTAAGTAATGGGAACTACTTTCTAGCACACCATTTTAGTGTTATAAGCATAGGCTTACTTCTACTTCCATCAATGATATTGCCATAATTATAACCACTTATTAGCCAATTTTCTCTCTTCTAGCCTTAATATATTGTAGAAGTAATATGATTAGAAGATTCATATCTAGCTATTAAACAATTAATGTGTTAGTAATGTTAGATTTATGAATAAAATAAGTTAAGGACTTATTTGAGATTTTTTAACCCTATTCTTTAGGTGATGGGTTTTGAAGAGCTTTATCTTTAAACTTTGTGGCTTGGTCTTTAGTTATTCTTTAGTGGTTATTAAGGCAATCTAGTTAAAGTAATAATTTCCAATGAGTTCCTAATACATATTGTAGGTTCACATGAGGTATGGGAACTGGATGGATAAAGAAAAGTAAGAAATCTGAGAGTTGATGAATGGGTTCTGGTGTGAAATGCAGATTCTAGTTGTCAATTTAGGCTTTTCTAGAGTTCAAGTTTGTTCAGTCTACTATGTTATTCAAGGTTCAAATATGTTAAGAGATAATAAACAAGGATAAGGCGATCGATAGCTTCATCTACAAGAGTACCAAACATAAGAGAATTCTTCTTTATTCATTCTTCTTGATTAATTAGTTTTCTATAACATTTGAACTCTATTTAATTTTAATCTCTTTGGTTGTTGTGTTATATATACTTTATTGAAGTATTCAATTTGTTGATCTAAAACTCCAAAATTGAAAACTATACTTATAATATTTAGGCAAGATAACACTCTGCCATTTGAAGTGGTAGAAACCTATAAAAGTATGGTAATTATTGGAGCAAAGTTTAATAAGTGTGTGTGATTTGATTTTGTTCACCATTCTACTATTGGTCTTCTTTTGGTGTATACGTATGGTCATTTTGAGTTTATCTGGATGCAATAATTAACTAATTACATTTTTTAAATTGTATGTGAGATATGAATAATTTGTAAAGTGATCTTGCTAATTTATTCGTACTTTTTACTTCTTGCTATCAACAAAGTATTATTTTTCTTAGTTTCAATAAGATAATGAGATATCGTCTTATAGGATATATTGATGAATTTTTATAAGAGACATAATTATTATCTGTCTTCATCAAGAGCTATTATTTTAGTATAGTATTTTAAACTTGCTTGTTTGTATGGTAACACTAAAGAAAAGAAGGGTGAAGGAATAAGTTATACACTTCTCTTTAGTTTTTGACATGTTTTTAATTTAATCAATAATTTCTTTTCGAGTGTTTATGCCTATCTAATTACTTCACTTTGTATTTTTAATTTTTTTTAATTTACTTTTAACCTTATTCAGTTATTTGAACTATAATTTTTTAATTGTACCATAATTAAATTTAATTAGATATTAATAGAAGTTATATTGACTTCTTTAATATTTACAGTGAATTTTATTTTTAAAAAATTAAACCAAAGACAATAATAATATAAATATATAATTACTCATATAATACCTTGTGAATTGAGTTATATATTTTACTTATTGACATGAATTAACTTTTTTACTATAATGTAATCCAGTTAGCATAAGCTCTATTTTATTGATTTACTTTTTCATGATAGTGGGCTACTTCTAAATTAATTTACACAATTTTTATTGCAGCCAATTAATATAAATAGAAAATTTTATCTTTTTTGTAAATATCCATGTCACAGTTATTCTTTATTATATTAAGAGCAAAAGATCTTTTAATCTTTTTTTGGCTATTTGGAATCATCAAAAAAAGTTCGATGAATATAGCATCCTCTACTCGTGGTAAACCTGATCTAGCATGAAATTATTTTTCTTCTTTTCAAGCATCTAACGGGATTATCCAATATAATTGTATATTTTATGGCATAATAATTAAAAGGGGAGGGATTTATATAATAAAATAACACCTTTTTGGTGTTAAGGATAATATTGCTTCTTATAAAAAAGTATCATTTGATGTGCGTGAGAAGATTGAAAATTATTTATAGCAACAAGTTAAAAAGAAAAAGAAAAATGAAGATCATTAAGATATATCTTTTGGAGATGATGAACTACTACAAATATTAAATAAAGGAAAAAGGAAAGCTACTATTAACATAGATTCTTATTTTCCTTCAAGAACTACCCATGGTTCCCAACTTAGTTTAAAAAATGTTTTGGTCGATAAGGATATTGTCTTGCGATGTAAACGAGCATGGATTACATGGTTCTATCATTATGTATTTCTTTAAATGCTTTAAATTCACATTATTTCAAGAAGCAATGGATTCTACAATAATGATAGGTCCAAGATTTAAGATACCTTCTTATTATAAGATTCGTGTGCCTTTACTTTAAGATAGAAATGTAAGTTAATTGTGGATGCATATAAGTCTAGTTGGTTAACAAAATGCACTATTATGGCAGATAGGTGGAGTGACTAAAGACAAAGAACCTTGATTAATTTCTTGGTTTATTGTAATATTGGACAACTTCTATCTAAGTCTATTGAAACTTCTAATATGGTAAAAAAGTATTAAAGTTTTATTTGAAATATTTTTCTGAAATTTTCGAGTAGGTTGAACTAAAGAATATTTTGCATTTTCTTACAAATAATGCAACTAATTATGTATCAGTTAGGTACTTGTTACAATCAAAATATGAGCATATTTATTGGTCTCCATGTACTCCTTATTGTATAAATCTTATTTAAAGGATATTGGTGCAATGAACCATATTTCTAATATTGCTTCGTATGCATTTAAGATTACAATTTTGTATATAATCATGTCATATTTTTATCTTGATTAAGAAAGCAAGAAGAATGGATTGAGATCTTTCATCTTGTTGCTACCAAGTTTGCAACTAGATTTAGTACTTTGAAAAGTGATTATGAACATAAACAACTACTTCAAAATTTAGTGCTAAGTAAATAGTTTTCAAGTCATAAGTTATCAAAGAGTGCAAAAGGAAAAGAAGTTTGTTTTATTATTCTAGATAATAATTTTTTGGATACTTGCTTAATCATTGTGAAGATTGTGGCTCTACTTATATAAGGTTATTGAGAATTGTTGACTCATATAAGAAGCCATCTTTAGGTTATATATATGATGGTATGTATAGAGCACACAAAATAATCACAAAGTTTTTAAAGGAATTGTACAGGCCTTATATAGATATTCTTGACCGTCGATCGGATAAGCATCTTACTCAAAGGATTCACTTAGCAACTTATTTTCTTAATCCTTATTGCTTATATAGTGGAGACACATGTATAATTAATATTATATTCAGTTTGTTTGATGTGATTGAATGCAAAAGTTTTTTCTCTATTGAAGAGCAATCACATGTAATAAATGAATTAAATTATATCATGAAGGTTTATGGAGTTTTCCTAGATCATCAACAAAGAGAGAACCTAAGATGAAAACATGCAACTTGGTAATTTTTTATACTTTTAGTTCATACTTTACTTATTAATAATATTTTGTTTCATAACTATTAATTTAAAATATAGATAAGTGGTGGAGATTATTTGATGAAAGTGCTCTAACATTGATAAAGCTTGCTATTATATTACTCAGTTAAACAGCTTCTAGGTCAGGTTATGAACGTAATTAGAGCATTTTTGAATTTATTCATACAAAGAAACGAAATCATTTGGAACGTCAAAGACTTCATAACCTTGTTTATATTACTTATAATTTGAGAATGAAGAAAAGTTACTCTATAGTTTTGTTTTTGTTTTTATTATTTTTATTTTTATTATTAACTTTACAATGTCTTTGTTATGTATTCAGAACACTTAGTAAGAAGAGAATGTATGATCAAATCAATATTGATTGTATTGACCATCTAATTTTTTGATCGGAGAAGAAGAACAATTGCCTGATTTTGATAATAATGAACTTAAAAATGCAATTCATGAAAAAAATGAATTGAGAACATCAACTGATGGTCAATTCATATCTTATTTTGATTATATTTAAGATAAAATTATAATATATTAGAAATTTAAAAATGAGAATAATTTCATATATTACTAATTTGTAACTTATTTGAATGCAAATACTTTGGATAAATGCATAGTTTAAGAATCTTTAGATAATGTTAGAGAATTTGAAATTTTTGATGATGATGAGACACAACCTCCTTCAAAAATATAATTTTGATTTTAAGTTTGATTTAAGTTTCTTGTTAGATTCAAATTTAGTTTGAATTATTAGATTTGATCTACTATTAGTTCATTATATATAATAAACATTGGTGTATTTTTATTTCAATAAAATATTTAATTTTTACTTATTACTATAACTTTTACTTCATATTATTATATACCAAATTTATAATAGTTTAATATCGGTTGAATCTTTAAATCTTAAACCTTTCCTTTGATCAATGCGATGTTCGATCTGATTTTTAAGACATTGTTACAAAGGCAATTAGATAATATGAATAATAATAATAATGATGATGAATAAACAATTTTGTTTTCTTGTCAAAATAATTTTTATATAATTAGATATATTTTTACATGTTTTTATTAATTAACATAAAAGAACTCAAATAATATGAACTTATGATAACAATCAAGTAAAAAATTGTCATGCTTATAAACAAAACATTTATTATTAATATAAAAGGAGATTTTTATTCTAAAATTTTATTTCATAAAAACATAATAAAATGACTAATCTAAAATAAGTAAATTATTAATATAAATATAAGTATAGTGAAAAAAAGTAAATAGTTTTACAATATTCTTTGTTATTCAATTTGAAGCCTTGTTCAACCAACTTAAACCACTCAATTACAAGAGTTTAAGTTATTAAATGGAGAATCACCAATCCAACATTAAATTATAAGAATGAACACATCCTAAAATCAAGCAAAATTAGTGAAAGTGTTATAGTATCCTAAAATGTGACAAGCTTATCTAATTAAAAAATAATTTACTTTATAAAAATATTTCTTACAAACAATAGGAATTAGTTTTAAAATGTTTTCCAATTACAACATGAAATATCTAAAAAATTGTATTTTGAAATACAAAAATAATTACTTAAAAAAATTTTCCCAAATCAACGAGAGGTCATAGAAAACTTGTTATTACTACTTCTACAAATATATATGTCTAGTCTCATATAGTAGAAGAATATATTGTTTCTGACGATTATTTGCGAGCTATAACAATATGGAACCAAAATGTAGATTCAAATCGAATAAACAAGAGTTGGTGGGTTATTATTTGTATAGAAAGATCATGAACAAGTGACCTAGAGACCATGAGAATGAAAGAACATTTTGCTAATATTAAGGGTAATATTTTTTCTTGCAAAGAAAAAATATTTGATGCACGTGAGAAGATTAGAAATTATTAGCAGCAAGTTAAAAAGAAAAAAGAAAATAAAGAGGCTCTTGATATATCTTTTAGAGATAATAATGCACCACAAATATTAGATAAAGGAAAAAGAATTGTTACTATTGACATAGATTCTTATTTTCTTTTAACTACTCATAGTTCTCAACCTATTTTAAAAAGTGTTTTGGTTGATAAGGATGCTCTTTTGCAATGTAAACGACCATAGGCTACATGGTTATGTCATTTATGCATTTTTGTAAACGAGCACAGGCTACATGGTTCTATCATTTATGTATTTCTTTAAATACTTTAAATTCACCATATTTTCAAGAAACAATAGATGCTATAACAACGATATGTACAAGATTTAAGATACCCTTTTTGCTTCAAGATTTAAAAAAGAAATGTCAGTTAATTGTGAATATATATAAGTCTAATTGAGAATCAACAAGATGCATTATTATAGGAATTAGTTTAAAAATGTTTTCCAATTACAACATGAATTATCTTTAAACTTATATTCCAACATACAAAAATAATTACTTAAAAAATGTTTTCCCAAATCAACAAGTGGTCATAGAAAACTTGTTATTACTACTCTTATATATATATATAGCTACAATAATATGGAACCAGAATACATATTCAAACCAAATAAGCAATAATTGGTGGGTTATTATCTCTAAAGGAAGATTGCATATGGGGGATCGTGAGAGCATGAGTGTAGCGCCCCCTCACCGTAGAGTACACATCGGGACGCCCGAAGGTCGCTCCGACACGTATCCCACGATAAAGGCGGACCACCAGAACATTTCCACTAAAATCCACATGGCATCACAATAATTAAAAATCATAATATAACAGAAATCAGTAAATTAAAATCCAAAGTGATCATGATACAGTCATCCAATGTCAGAATAGACAAGTCTATCAGTTCCCTAAACAAAACCAAAAAGGAAACTGATACAAGCATCTATCCTAAGTCATCCTCAAAAGTCCAACCCAGCTGACCG
>JANITW010000003.1:58837912-58851373 GCA_027564335.1 Erythroxylum williamsii
TTTTTTATTAATGTTAGGTTTTTTTTAAACTGTTCTAAATATTATTTTTCTGTCCTGCATCATTTTTTTCATGTCATATTTGTATATGGGTCTACTGAAAACAACCTCTCTATTATGTAGGGATAAGACTGCGTACTATTGACCTCCCTAGACCCTGTTTTATTGCGGAATTTCAGACTAGGTGCGATAATGATGACGACTCTTCATTCTGCACTCATTTAGTCCAAAAATAAGTATTTATTTACTTTTTTATTAATTTATTAATTTATATATTTATTTATTATTTATTTTTATATTTTTATTCATATAAATTTTTATATTTTTGTTGCATTATTATTATCTTATATATATATATATATGTGTGTGTGTGTATGTATGTGATTTTTATTCATAAAAATCTATTGAAAATAATCCCTCTAATAATTAGAGATAAAGCTACTACGTACTAATAAATCTTCCTAAACCCCACAAGATATAATAAATAATAACGTCCTAATAAAAAATTCATTCAAACAACAATATGAACAAAGTCTGAGTAAGAACTATGATAAAAATATGAAGTTTAAAGAGGTACAAAAATACACTTTCTTATCCTAATAATATCAAGATATCATACAGCCAAAATTATAAGTAACATAAGCATAATAAAAGACTCGCAAATTGCAACATTACGAGCATAATTACAACAGCAAATTATTGGAGAATTCAATGATTCCTAGTGATAGGGGAAAGGTGGCAATTGACTTCACTAGCTCAAGGTCATTAACGTTGTGAACGTGTGACAATGGTACAACAAAATCCGTGGATCAAATCCTAAACCCAAGTATCAATACCTAAATCACAAACATCAAAGGATCTAATGCCCTGTTAATGGCACTATACTCGTTTCTACTTTTTGTTTCTTGGATTTTGGCTAGTTTACAGTTGTTAAATAAATACAGAGGTACCAAAAACTAGCTATTTACCACGTCCCCTGCCTCTCCTATTAGATCTGCTCACTTTCCTTTCTTGTTGCTTCTCTGTTCTCTTGGCAGGATTGCTTCGTTTTGACTTTTGCTGAGGAAGGGCTAGCAGAAACTGTTCATGTTGCATGCTAGAGCTGATTTGAGAGCCGCTGGCCACACTGTTAATCTCATCCAAATACTGTTCCTCACTGTCATTCACATACATAATCGGCACATCAACAGAAGCTTCACTCAAAAGCTTGCAGTTCTCCTCGTCGAAAGCATTTTTTGTCGTCTTTTCACCGTTTGACCCAAATGGTTTGAGACCCTCGTCGTATAACCTAGAGTTTTGTAGAAACGGGATTAGTTGTATTAAGTTTAAAGAAATCAGATGTAAAATGAAAAGGGTGTGTTACCTAGATCCTGGAGAAGGGAAACCATTGGCAGGAACTGTTTCATCCCTTCCAGCAACTTCCTTTGATGTTGAACAACTTATTTCATTGAGCCTTGGATCTGCGAATGCAATAAAGACCATATTTACTTGAAATTGGATATACATACAGAGAAGTTCCAATGATGATTTGATCTACAAAAGTAACACTCCATTTAGATGGACTACTAGCATAGTAGTAGTTCCTTTTCTTTACGTGGTTAAGCTAAGATAAGCAGTCATGCAGTGGATCCTATACATCTTGTCAGTAGTTTAATTAGACATTTGGGTAGACCAACTGGAAACAGGCCTATAACACGTTATTCCAAATTCAGAACAAAGCTAAATCTGCAGATATAGAAATGGAATATATCTCTTAGACTAACAAGTTTCTGCTGCTTACCTTGATTATACTCTCCCTCTATGGAGCTCAGGGGTTGGATGTTGACATCAGTGTTCTTGGGTCCATTAGCAGCAATAGCAGCCCTAAGAGCAATGACAATCATGAAGGAAATTGTATATGAGCTTTAACAGTAGGAAAGGAAGATAGGAGTTCAAAAGGGGGAAACAATAGATCACCCATCTTTCATGGAGAAGCTAACCTTTCTGATATGGCCTGCATATCTTCTGAGGGTTGAGGTGTTTGTCCAAGCTTTGACTTCCCATCTGGGACGTTTCACAAGTCAATCAGACAGTTCTAATTTGATGATTAAAACAAAGAGAAAGAAGTAGGCATAAGCACCTTCTCTTTCCTCAACAATCAGGTCAGGTCTCAGATCCTTCACAAAGATACAATTAAAAGCATAAGAAGCAAACTTCTGGAATAATTTGTTTTTCTTCTCACTTATTACTAACAACTGATTATAACAGAGTAGAGCTATAACAACGTAATTATGATCTAATGCCATTTTCCAATTCCATAATTTAGAATACCTCATTCTGCTGAGGATTCAAAGTAGCTGGATTTGATAAAACTGCATCATTTTGCAGTCCATGATCTTGAGCAATTTGTGATACTGAAAGCATAAAATGGGATTCCCTTTCTCAGTATTCTACGTACAAGCAGGTAGAACAAGAACAGGAATTAACAGTCTCTCAGACAAGTATAATAGGAAACCTGGTAAGTCATTAGAAGTTGCATGACTAGCCATGATTAAAGGAGCATCAACTAATTGCTCAGAATTGTTTATATCATCTTCCATGCCAGCGTCTACTTTGTCCTCCGACAACAAATGAAGATGCCTTTTATAATCTGAAGCTGATGTAGACCAATCAATTCTTGAAGATGGATGAGACTTGAGCAGTTCTTCAGTTGCTTTAGATCTTACTTTGCTACGTATTTCCTCCAGAATATTCCATGAACCACTAGCATGGGAATCCCTGGTAAGCTGCATTGAAGTTTCACAATGTAAATCAATCATCACAAAGTGTCAGCTCTAAAGTTAAAATCCTGATGTCAACTATCAAGTAAAGGAGCATAGTTTTTTAATTCCTTTTCTTCCTAGTTTTGATGTCACCATTGCATTCACATTTTAAATTTCAATCATACAACTTAGATAAGTCTTCTTTTTCTTTATCTGGTGTAGCAATTTTGAAAGCTAGCCCAACTACAATTACAATATTGTTTGTAACCCAGATGACAAGAGAAAAAGAATGAAATCAAAAGAAGCACTTTTGCATTTGGTTGCCAAATGAGTATTTGGCACTTTATAAAATGCAATCAAATGTGAAAAAGATTAACAAGAATCCAAATTAACTCCATCGGCATTAATTGTCAAAAGCAATTATCGAAATAAATTGTCAAAATTGCATTTCTTATTTGGTCAAAATGGCCAAGTTCATTAATGCATGCCTAGATAATTTCTTGCTCTCCACACACACACACACACACATATATATATATGCATATGTGTGTGTGTGTTTGCATACAAACAAAAAAAATCATACAAATAAACCTAGATATAAATATATATATAAGGTTTAAGCTGGAGATAGAGAGAAAGGAGGGAGAAACCCATCAATTGAACCTTGGAATAGGATCCAGATTTGCCACCCAATATGTATGATGTACTATCGTTAAACAGCTGTGCCCCTGTTGGTGAATCATATTTACAAAAAGATGGAGATGTCCAAGGAGGACGTGATCGCATATAAGATTTGGCTAAATCCACAGGTGAACCCTCCTCATTATTAGATACCTGCTCAGCGGATCAGCACATTGCATTTATTAAATACAAAGCATACCTGCCATTAAATATAATTCCGCAACTACCTTTCCATGATAACTTAGATTACATAAACCAGTTGAGATGTAACGACTAACCTTTAGCATTTCATATGAGTTACATAGGATATAACTACGGGAGCACTAATGGAAAGGATCATAAAAACTTGTATTTAGATCATCATAAGTTAAGACACAGACCTACAACTATATACTCCAGAGCAACTGCAAGAATAATATAGCAATAAGTTCACATGGGAAAGTAAATTGTGGGGAGAGAATTACTTACATTTACATGTGGAAGCATATCAGCATTAGAATTGCAAGTTCCACACTCTCGTCCAGACATTGAATTTGATCCCAATTTCTTCTCTAGTAGCCATTTCTGGGCCTCAATAACAGCTTCACTGTGGATATCAGGTTTATCAACATCTGAAAAAAGACTCAGATTATCAGTCTTATTGTATTTGTCAACTTCATAACCTAAATAACACTGCAAACCATCATCTCAGGTATCTCACTTTGTCTTTCAAATGCTTTACTGCCAGAGACAGCAGAATCCACAACTCTTGACTTTATAATATGTGTTAGCCTATCACATTCCTCCCTGGTCATAGGTGAATGCTAATTAGAATTATAAATTAATCAATTGTTAATGAAAGATTTAATAAAGAGCAATCGATAAACTTTGTAAGCAAAAGAATGGCACCACGAGTTTTGGAAGTAGCAGATTAACAAACAAATACCAGGTGTTCATTCCAAACTAAAGTCTTGAGTATAATACTGCTAAACGTTGAAGGTGATCCCACACAAAATTATAAGAAGTATTAATGCATGAGATAAGAGGACTAAGAAAAGGTTGCAAAAAAAAAAAAAGAGAATGCAATTTTTAAATCACCTTGAGAAGGTTTCCCTCATGAGAAGTTGTTCAATTACACGCTTTGTGTCACTCCTCCATTGTAAAGCTTGGGAGTCTTTCCCCAAGGAATTGACAATTTCCGGTGTCTGATTTTTCGAAATTTTAGCACAAACACAAATCAAAAGCCAAATAGATACATATGAACTCATATATCAACAGATACAAATACAGAACTTCATAATGTAGCAAACGCATTAGTCATTGCACTTTCGTCTTGAAAACTAGCAACCAATTGTTAAGAAGAGAAAACCATCAAGAAGATATGTTAGAGATGTCAATTTTTAATGTGGCGTAATTATATTGCAGATCAATTAGCACATGTATGCAGCACCGAGACAGTAACAACTAACAACAAAAAATCACCATCTATTGATGTCTTAATTTATGAACACCACAAAAACTTACAATTCAGTCACAATAGTGATGCATAACAGGGAACTTGCTCAACTACCTTTTCCAAACCATTAGCACCATGAGATGAGACAGAAGCATCATTGCTGACATCATCCATATCATCCTCTGCGGAAATTGAAAAATAATACTAATGGGTGAAACGGGTCATAAACCACAAGTCTTTACGAAATAGATAAACTGCCATTAGCAACCTAATGGAGCTGATTATACAATCAAACATGTTTACTACTAGACGCAAATTAGACACGTCAACTTAAAACTCCAAAGAAAGACAAAAACACGCATCTATTTGGACACACGTCAAAACATTCGGGCAAGTAAAACCCTAATGGACAAATCACTCAACACACATAACATCAAACACTGGCAATGACTCAATACCCCTGAAATAAAACAATTAATAACCTCACCAATAAGCAAATACAATTGAATCGCAAAATTCATCCGACTAAAAGCAAGAAAAAGTATTACAACAGACAACACTTCCTACTTAGCCCTATATTTTCCTTCTCTCAATAGAAACTCATTTCGCGAATTATATGCGCAAAACGAATGACTGCAACAAACAGGAAAACCATACCAGAAACCGAATCTTCTTCGGAAGACGAGGAGGAAGAAGAAGACTCAGGAGCGAAGACGGAAGCGAGGACTTTTCCAGCGCCGGTAGCAATCATACGAGTAGGAGACAAAATGAGTTTGGAGAGCCAATTAGGGCTAGCAGGGCTGGAATTGGGACGCAATCGAGGAGTAGGCCGGTCGTAAGGAGTCCGGCTCAGAGCGGACCGTCGAGGTCGAACCATTTTGCCACCGGATCTCGGGTCGGGAGTGACATCCATGTTGTTGCTGGAGTCAGAGAGACACGCGAATAAAAACAGAAGCTTGTAGGTAAAAAGACAGAGAGAGAGAACAGAGAGAAACGGCTGCGAATTTATAAGATTTGATCCGTTTAACGTTGCATCGGTTATTGGTAATAGGAGAATGTGGGATTTTGATCCACAACAAAACATGCAATTAGTAAATGTCTTGTTTCTCTAATTTTATCTTCTTCTTTTCCTTTTTTTAATATTTGAAAGTTAATTTTATTTATACTGTTTAAAGAAAATATTATAACAATTAGAATTATTTAAAAATAATAAATATTTTATAAATTATTAATTATTAGTTATAATTAATAATATTAAGATAATTTAGTACATATAAGGAAATTTTAATAAGTTCATATTTTAATATGACACAAAATAGTAATATTTTTAATAAATATTTAATATATATTTATTAAAAGACTTTCTATTAAAGACTTTTTACATTGGGGTCATTTGTAATAACTTCTTTATTAATTTGATTACTGTACTTTCTCAAATTTCGCATTTTAGTGATATTTTTATTGAATATTATTTATTGCTATTGTTATATAAAATTACGGAAGATTAATTTTATAATAAATAAAAAGTTTGAGTATTGTATTATTATTTTGATAATCTTAAGTAATATTATAAATTTATGCAATATTCATAATATAAATATAATTTACCTATTGTATTTTTATGATTTTTGGAATTTAACTTCATATTTTAAAGTGATGTTACAATTCAATTATAAATATTAACATAAAGACTTATAAAATTGGAAATGACTTTTAAAATTTATTCAATTTCCAACTCTTATTTTTATATTTGTTTTTTTTAAGTACTTGTGTAGTATTATAATAATATTATAAAATATAAAACTATAATTTTAGAATTTAAACATAAACAGCACTTAATGCCAAACCCAGTAAGAGAGCCCAAGGTCCATGTAGGGTAAAGCAAAAGCCAATATAATGACATTGGATCAACGGACCTCGTAAGCTCCTACGCAAGCAACGTTCCCGTTTCCACCTTTTCACCGACTACTAGCCGTCGTATATCTTCTGGGCACCACCGCCTCCACTTGTAACTTCTCGTGTATCAATTGCTACTTTTTTGGAGATTGGCCAAATTTAATAGGGAGAAGGAGGAGGAGGAGGAAGAAGAATAGAGTAGGACAATGCCGGGGCTAACGTGCAACGCATGTAACAGCGAATTCAAAGACGATGCGGAGCAGAAACTCCATTACAGGTCCGATTGGCACCGTTATAATCTCAAACGCAAGGTAACCCACTTTTACCCTTAAGACCCTTCTTGTCTTACTTGCGTATATACGCGTAGCCCTTTGTCTGTCTCTGTTATAACACGAAGTTATGAATAGGGTTTCATCAAATTTTTATCTTGTCTTTGGTTTTGATGCAACCAAGTCGTTGATGGAATAGAGGGAAGTTTCTAGTTAAGCCAATTGCTTAATTGTTAGATTGTTTTTGTTTTTGTATATATTCTAATGGTTTGAAGAAAATTGGAGTTTTGAAACTTTAACCTTTAGGAATGAACTACAGTCAGTTGATAGTTTGTGTTGTTTGAAGTTTGAACCGATGTATTGTCTTGTAAACGACTTGCTAATCAAGTGGAAAACGATCTCCTAAGTCGGAAATTGTAGAATTGTTGGCATATTGTTTATGGGGGTATAGAAGAACATGGGCAGAAACACTTTTTGGCATGTCCATGGAAAATTGATCTTTGAACTTATATCCGTATATTTTGATGTTCAGAAACTCCTGAATTTGTGCTTGGGATTCTATTGATGTAGAATTTTATACCCAGTGAGGGAACAGGATTGTCTGGTTGCTATATTTGATAATGGTAGAGACTAATAACAAGCATAAGCTTTCTTAGTTTGTTTGATACCAAGTTCTGCCTTTTTGTTTTAATCCAAAAATTCAGGTAGCTGGTGTTCCTGGAGTGACTGAAGCATTATTTCTAGCCAGACAGGCTGCGCTTGCTCAAGAAAAAGATAAATCTGGTGATACTCCCATGCTTTATAGCTGTGCTCTCTGTAGTAAGGGATATCGAAGTGTAAAAGCTCATGCTCAGCATCTTAAATCACGAGCTCATATAATGCGAGCGTCTCAGGAAACAAATCCTGAGGAGGCAAAGGTAACAATTAAACTACTTCCCCGCCGTGTTGTCAATAAGCATCTCCCCCAAAAGGAGGCAGATAACGAAGACAGCGAAGAGAGTGAGTGGGAAGAGGCTGATTCAGATGATGAGTTGGTTGGCGAGGCGACAAAGTCTTTGTCCGATCTAAACGTAAATGGAATGGCCTCCAATAATATGGATGAGGATGAAGATGAAGATGAAGAGGATGATCTTTTGGATCCTTCTTGTTGCTTAATGTGTGATAAAGAGCATGATAGCATTGAAAGCTGTATGGTTCATATGGATAAGGAGCATGGTTTTTTCATTCCTGATATAGAGTACTTGAAGGATCCACAGGGTCTTCTTACTTATCTTGGTCTGAAGGTGCATAATTGCTTGCTAGTGCAACTTGAAATCTACTTCTCCCATTGTTCCTAGAAAATGTATTAACCAGACCTTTTTGCTTTTTCTCCAGGTGAAGAGGGATTTCATGTGTTTGTACTGCAATGAACGTTGTCATCCTTTTAGCAGCTTAGAAGCAGTTAGGAAGCATATGGCAGCAAAAAGTCATTGCAAAGTACACTACGGTGATGGAGATGATGAGGAGGAGGCTGAATTGGAAGATTTCTATGATTATAGCTGCAGGTTACTATCATCTCTAGCATAATCGTCTTCAACAAAAAAATAAATAAATAAGCATTGACGTAATTTTCTTTGGTGGTTATAGTTGTAATCCTACTATATGTAAGTGACTGATAATTTCCTTGATTGCAGTTATGTAGACGAAAACGGGAAACAGCTAGTTGCATCAGGTGATATGAACAACACTGCAGAACTTGGGAGTGGGGGCGCAGAGCTCATTATAACCACTAGATCCGATGGTAAAATAGCAACCAAAGCACTGGGTTCCCGAGAATTTTTGCGATATTATCGCCAAAAGCCTCGCCCATCTCCAGCAAATGGCATGGCCATCATTGCTGCCCTGGCATCAAGGTTTGTTACAATTCAATATCTGGTAGCAATGTTGCTTTTAATCAACATATGGTAGAAGGCTTTTTACCAAACTTATATTTTTTTTCAGGTACAGGAGCATGGGTCTGGCAACTGTGGCGTCAAGAGAGCATATGGTGAGGATGAAGGTGATGAAACAAATGAATCGAACAAATGCAGAGGCTATGCGCACCAAAATTGGCTTGAAGAATAATGTTATAAGGAACCTGCCCAAGAATGTCCCACATTAGTCAGTATAGAGATTGATCTTATGTAGTATTTATAATCACATTTCACCCTTTTCTAAGAATCTTGGAATAGTAATTGTCAGAAATTTCTCTAAATTGCTTGTGCCAGCTTTCCCAATTAGTCCACGTATCAAAATCATGCTTTTCATCGACAGCATTTTTTCATGCTTGAAAGTAATGTGTTTCACTAATAGTTACTGAAACAGGTTTTGATTCGTAATTATTCAATCTCCAAGTACATGCCCGTCTGGTTGCGCTAAGCTTCTTTCTGGTATTCTACTTCTAAAGGGGGTGAAAAATAAGTTTCAGAATTTTGGTCTTTACATCTGTTTGAATCTCTTTCGAGACAGTCAGAATATGCTGTTAAGATCATTTGCCGTAAGCAATGTGGTCCCAAATCAAGCAAATTAGGCAAGCGTGTATTTTATGTTATTCTTTGTACGCTTCTTCAACACCAAGTCATATTATGAGTTCATATATGCATATATAAAGGTTATATTGTCTAAAAGAGAAGTATCAGTCCAAGCTAAGCAGCAATGCCAACTTATAAAGGGACTTGTGAGCTATGAATTAAAAAACGAGGCAATTTCAAAACCTAGAAGTAGCAATTGCAGCAGCAGAAGACAAACTGAATCCACAGTCAAGTCACTGGTCACTTTAGAAAATCTATGAGTCTATCTTTACAATAAGATCCAAAGAAAAAAGCAGTCGCCATAAAGACACATGGAATGCTAACCACATGAACTCAGGTCCAACCAGCTGATTCTAAAAGCTTATATATATGTTACATGTAGTCAAACTGTGGCTTTTGGATTCATATTCTGCATGCTTGTCTTGATCCTTTGCTTTGCTCCTACTAAGCACTGCCAACACCATATAAAGAATCTTAAGTATGAATATTAAAATAAGCTATCAAAATATTGATAAGAGAAACAACGAAATATAACCAATTTGAATTTCCTTAACAGAGACAGTAAATTTGAGTTAACATGCGGTAAAGCAAACCTTCTTCAAAGCCAATGCAAGAAGCCAGAGGTGACGCACTCAATTGTCATGAAAGCGAGATCTCCGCCTTCGAGAACTGAGAAATGTTGTAAAACTGGAACTCAATTAAAGAGAAAACATCGTAAAATGGCCGTAACTACACCATAACTTTGCCAACAGAAGTGATACAAGATAAATAGCAATTTAAGCAGGATTATGTCATAGATTCACAATTTTTGCATCTACCTGTCAGAACAAAAAATTAAAATGCTGCACAGTTGACAACCTTCAATCCCAGGAATGATAACAATGACAACACAAGTTCAATCAATGTTGTCAAGTCATGCAATAATCAGTTCCTCAAAAGCTTTACTCACAAAAATTCAAATGGAAAACTAAACTAAGGGTAACAAGGGTGCAATTAAATATTTGAATGAGTATATATCTCATTTTGACCTGCGATGACCAGAGCTACCCCGGGATGAAACATTTGCAAACTCATCATCAGTATCATCTAATCTATACTCCGCAAAGTCTACAGATGTCACTGAACCCTCGTCAGAATTTGAATTGTCATAACTTGAATGACGACTTCCCCTTCTAGCATCAGCTACTCTTGATCTTCTTCTATTTCTCGAATTTCTCAAGTTATCAAATACCTGATACAAGATACATGAAGTCCACCAATTTCCATCATCCCCAGGAAAGTCCTCAAACTCATCTACAGTCTCATCATCTCCATATTCAATCACATAATCCCCCAAAACCACACCACGTGGAACTTCTGAATGTATAGTGCTCAATACATCAATGATCTCAGACGATTGTTGGAAATTCTCCCAGTCAAGCTGACGAGCAGGGTCAATCTTAGAAGGACGGGCATGAGGATGCTCTATTTGAGCATGTTCACGAAGTTCCAAGTAATTTCCTGCAAATGCACATTGTTCTTCCTCACAGCAGCGCCTCTTCTCATCCAAGTGTGCACGCGCCCTATCCACAACAACCCACCCAATAACTTCACCTCTACAAAGGGGACAAGCCAGTTTACAGCTGCCTTCTGCAACTGTCTGCCGAGTATTTTGTGTTGAAGCTGCATCAGGTGTTGAGAAACATGACATACCAGATGCACTTTTGAAACGGTCTAAACAATTCGAGTGCAAATGGTCTGTATCACACACAAAAGGCCTGCATCCTTTGTTATAAGAAGAGCACTGGAGGAGTACACCATTGTGAGGGAAATCCAAACATATCGGACAAGTCACATCTTCCCAATTGACATCCAATTGGAGTTCCCCCACATTGAAACTCTTAGCCAGGAGCTGTTGCTGATAATAAGGTTCAAATGCCATAAATAAACTCCCCGATTTAAAACTTAAAAGTATCACACAAGTTCCCCTTCTCGGCTTAGGAATGCAAGTAATAAACAAAGAGAACAACAGTATTCCAAGAGACGAATCCCCTACACCAAAACCAAACAAAGCAAGGCTTGAACAAATAAGCATGGAAATGAAGGTATCTACAGGAGTACATCCTGATACAGATGAAATTAGCAGAGAGGAACAATGATAAATATACCAGAGGAATTAAAAGCTCTTTACAATCATAGTTACAATCTTTGCCCATGTTAATCACATGCTCCTTCTTTGGACATAATCACCAAGATATGCATCTTTCATTTCATATTATTCAGCATTCAGAAAGCTCCGTTATGAAGGAAGTACAATTTTATCCCAAGCAGAAACATATAAGAGAATCAGGTGAACATAATTGTAATTGTATACCATCAAACTACAATACAATCACTTCTCTTGTTAAACTTTCTGAAAAAGAAAGGGCATAAAGTTTAATATTAGGCAAATGGAACCTAAATTACATGAATGTTTTGAATAACATCGAATGTACAACTCCCACCAACAGACATCAACAGCCCAAAACCATGCCTACAAGGATATGTCCCAACAGCCGCCAAAATCAACCAACAGAATAAACAATCATTATTAAACACTTATTACTGAAGAACAAAAATGTTGACTAGATTTACATATGAGTTTCTAAACAAAACGTCGAAGTTAACGAGTTGGTAACTCCAAAATCAAGGGTCAACCACAGAATCAGTAGCAAAAATACGTCATGGGCGAAGATTGACCGACGCCAAAACAAATCGATAAAACCCACAGAAAAGGGTCTGATCAAGATTCAACAGAAAACCCAGAAACTTAACTTGAAAAGAACCAACACCGCAAGCACGAAATTCTACAACAAAAGAAGACGGATAGGAAAGGGTCACTGGAAAAACAAAACAAAGAAAGAAAAACCAAAGCAGCCATACCTGGTACGGTAGTGAATTTGGATTCCAAATCAGCCCAGAAGGAGACAGGACGAAGAAGAGCAGAGAGTGGTAGAGAATGAGGAAAGAGTTGGCTGTACCTACGAGACTCGCAAGTATTGAGGTTGAGTGATTGGGAAAACAAGTTTTAGAAATTCGGTAGGGTCTCTGCTTTCGTACATAAATCAAATATTCAAAATTTCAAGTAAGTTTAGAAAAAGAAAAAAAGAGAGAGAAAATACATATTTTCTTAAAAGTTAAATGACAGAATCAACCTCTTTCCAGGGTTGACTGACACCACATTTGAAATATTTTTCCTTTTTGTGTGGTGAAGAGATATGAAATCTGATCATGGGTATATCCTCTCGCGTGAATTTTTTTTTTAATTTCCTAACGAAACGAATGTACATATTACGCTATCAAACGGGAAAAGGAAATTTCAGCTATATCCTCTGCTAGGATATTAAAGCAATCCACAGGCGGGTAGTGATACCAATAAATACCAAAATTTAAGAATCTAACATGGTGCGTTAACCAATCCGTGGCTCGATTAACTTCTCGATATATATGCCTAGCTTTCATGCACTTATCAAAGATTAAATATCCAATAATCTTTATAATCCTTCCCTAAAAATTTTTTAAAAACTCGACCGATTATATTGTAGAAAATTTAAATTATTTGATTTTTTTAGTTTGCTTTCAAATTTTCGATTTATTTACTTTAATAATTTTAAAAATTGATTCATTTTTTAATTAATCAGTCAATTTTTATAAATTAATTAATTTTTATAGATTGCAACAAATTAATTAGTTTTTTTAACAATATATTTTTCAATTAAACTTTAATTTTGGTTATAGATAAAGACAATATTTTTTAACCATATTTTAATTTTTTTAATTTTATTCAATCTTTAATTTGTTTTATAGACCTTTTAAATTTAAGTCTATTGTCCCACCGATTTTTAAAATATTGGTAATTTTTATTTGATTTATTT
>JANITW010000003.1:58851473-58863281 GCA_027564335.1 Erythroxylum williamsii
TTATAAATTGGAATAAATTAGTTATTTTATTTAAAAATAATTTTTAATTAAATAAAAATAGTCTCTTGTTTAATTTTATTTCAAAATTTTCTTCTTTTTTTTTACTATATACCGATTTTATGTTTATTCTTTAAAACTCAATTTTTAAAACGTGAACGTGTATTTAACTTTTGAGGTAGGTAAAACTTTAAAAGTCAAAGGTAAATATAGTATTCAATACATAATAGTTAGTTGATGGTAAGCTTTGACATCAGCTGCAGTTAGGTGTGACCTATTAAGGGTACATAGTCGTCATCAACCCATAGAATTGCCATCCAAAGTTTCAACATTGATATCAAGTGAAAAGTCTCCAAAGGAGATTCAAGTGGAGAATTTTTTAAAACTCCAGTATTTGAAATTTTTGAGTTTATGTTTTTAATTTTTTTATGAAATTTGTGTTGAAAAGGTATAATTTTATTTTATGTTAAAAAAATTATTGTCAGTTATTTAAATTGAATTTATCACATTTTGAATTACTAATTTTCAAGTATTTTTTCATAACGCAAAATTTATAAATTATTATATATGTTCAAAATTTTATTTAATAATTATTTAATCATCATCATCATTACACTCAGTTTGAAATCCCACATTGAAGCGGAGTCTAAAAAGATCTGATAATACGCAACCTTATCCTTACATAAAACACTTTCCGACCACGTTTCACAAGGGTTAAAGATGCAATCTTCTTTTTATATTGTATAAAGAGGTTTCTGTTATTCAAATTAGTGATCTTCTCGTCACAAACAGGACTTCCCTTCACACATTCGCATGTGTGTGATGTGTGGGTATGTGGATATATATATATATATATAATATTTTTTATTATAAAGAATAAATAAAATTGAGCATGATGATGAAAATTTATCAAAAAATAAAATAAAATGAACTTTAAAGAAACAAAATTAAAAGTCTACCATTGACATTGTGGATAAAAGATAGTTGAATTTTGACTATATCATGGAAAGAATCAACGACTTGCATGAAACTTGTTGGCCATTCCCACATGAATTAACAATTATTCTGGTTACAATACCCGGACCAATAATCGATCATCCCTGTTGACTTGGGGAACGCTTTTCAAGATCTTTACACACGCTGCTTGATTCAGAGCCACCTGAAATTTTGATCGAATTGGAAACTTGTCATCCATATCCAGTGGGCAAAATAACAGAAAGATAATCAGTTACAGCTAACGTTCTGCTTGCCAGTCTTTGCAAAGTCTGAATCTTCTATCTAATTTTATAGTGTCTTATTTTATTCTATAAATCTCAATCATTCATTTATGTGAATCCCTGTGCTTTTCACAATTAGGATTGAAACCTCCGAGATAAGCGCAACCTTAACCCGAAACCTTTCGAACCTGGAAGTGGGAAAGGTCATGGTGGTATAGATCGTATCCATCCATCACATAACAACTGCCAAATGCCTGAGAGACTCACAATGGCTTTGTCTCCGGCTCTTACAATAGCAACAACCTTTTGAATTGTCTACGACAAACCGTACTGTTTCTAATTTTACTCATGGCATGACTCTTAAGATACACCAGGGAATCGATGCTAGAAAAGAGCAGTACTGTATTTGTTACACTTTCTGATTCTCCTGAAACATCAAAGGCAGAAAGTTAAAATGGCAAACGAAAACATCATTCAACAAATAACATTAAACCAAGAAGATTCACATGCATGACGCCAATACCCATCTAGATTAATTCATCAAGTTCTAGTTATAATGAGAACTCTGTATTTAGTATAAGCTAGACAAGGAGAGGATCAATGAAAATGAATACATTTGGCACGTACAGAAGGAAATGGAGGGGAGGTTAACATAAAGTTAAAAGGAATATGAACTTTGTTTTCATTGCAGAATGCTGACCACTCCGGAGAGCTCCAGCCTCCAATTTACCAGAGACTGACACCTGACCCTGACCTTGAGAAGATGTTTTAACTGTAGAAACAAGTAAATCAAAAAGTTATTCGAAAGGCTGCACTTTCATTGAACGGGGAGTCTGGCTTAAATAGCCTTACAAGCAAAAACAAAAAAAAGCTACCCATCCCAACTATTTCTACGGAACTAGCTAACAGAGCATCCCTTAATAATAGGGATTTTATTAACGTTGAAACAAACCCAATAATTATCAACTAAGCAAATAACTAACATTAACAACATCACATACGGGCATCAGAAGAGGTATCGAGTTTTCCGATTTTGCATAGCACTATATGGAATCCTTTGATTCCATGAATCCTTGAAATTACAAGCATGAAGAAAAGCCCCAAGTTGACTTTTGATCAGTTCAAACCGATCCTTGTTTGTTATCTGCTACAATGATCTTTTCAACACCAAAACTCCTGGCAAGCTGGTGCATGCTCTCGTGTTTGCCCCTTAGTGCTATCCGTACCAGCCTCAAAAGTGTTAGTTTATTCCTTGATGCCACTAATTTGGATACTATAACATTATTATTTATTAATAAAAGACTTTTTTTTCTTATACATTAAGTTAATTACATTTGTTATTTTAATATTGAAGATAAAATTTTTGAAATAATTAATATGTAATTGAAATTATAATGAGATCATAATTATAAAATTCAATTTATATTTACGTATTGTTCATAAATGTTCTTAGTTGCAGCTTCAAAAAAATAAGGCATTATTAAAATGGTAAAATTAGCATACATTATGTTTCTTTCTTATGAAGAAAACAATTGATCTTATAAATTAAAGTTTATAAATACTTAAACTAATGTATGGGTGATTATTAAATAATAAGTCACTGAACTAACCCAACTATGAGAATTTCAAATAGAATATTACTTATGTGTCTATAAATTTTCTCATAACGATGGTTCTAAATTTGATCTCTAGACTTATATTACTTAGGTATCTTGTGTGAAAATTACCATGTTTTGATGCTACTTATGAACTATTCTATGATAATTTAGTCGGTAGTATTTGGATATAGTATGAACTATCCGGAGATAGTCGAATAAGTTAATAAAAGATTCGTTACTTTAAAGTAATTAGAGAGAATATTCTGTTGTTCTTAATTAGTAGTGATTTATGAAATGTTTTAGTTAGTGTGAATTGACATTTGAAAGAGTATTTTCAAATTTCAAATATAAATCAATTATTAACTAAAAAGAACGAACATGATTAAACCAAAAGAGTAGACATTATATCCATACTTTGTCCAATTCAAATATTGGATGACAAAAGGCTTAAACTATACGTTACAATCATGCATAGACAGGTTAAGTCAAACCACTTTGACATTTATGATATTTAGGTGATTGTAACATATTGTTAAACATCAATTTTAATCTATAATTATGAGTTGTTTAATTGGAGAAGTAAAGATAAATTAAAAGAAACTTTAATTTATCTTATTCTAATTGTGAATTAGAGTTAGAATTTATAGTCATTTTCAATATATTAAAAACTTAGTGGTCATATATCATAGAACAATTTGTAAAAGAAAAATTAATTTAATTATGTTGACTTAATTATAAAGTTTGAGAAACTTTTGGATCAAATATGAGATGTGAAATCAAATTCAAATTCTAAGTAATTTAATTTTAATAAAAATTATAAAAATATTCTAATGATATTTCTATTAATAGAAAGAAAATTTACAAGCTAACACTTCTTTTTATTCCTCTCAAAATTCTTAAGAAATTGTTCTATAAATACTATTAAAAATTGGACGATTAAACAGTTCTTGGTTGACACGACGAAAAATTTGTCAACAGATTTCAGGAGGAAACACAAATCAGGTATGATTTCATACTTTACAATTTGTGTTTTTTATTCAAGTTATGAAATTATCCGGATCCGATTACAATTTGTAAAAATTTTGCTTTTGGCTGCACTTATGATTTGACCACCGTTGGGTTCCTTCAAAAAGCACCAAGACTCACATCAATCATAAGTGTAGCAACATTAACTTGTGTAGAAAATTTAAAAAAACCATACGAATTTTAAATTCTTGAAAAAAACTCCAAATTTTCAGTTTTCTAAAAAAATCTCTTCTTTTATATTTCGGTTAAAAAATAACAATAAAATACATGTAATATGAAATCAAATATAGACTAATAAGATGTCAACAATATGCTAAATTAATTCAACTTTTAAACTCGACCGAACAAATTAAATTAGACTTAAATTAATAATTAAGATAATTACAATAAATGATTTATTTGTGTCAATTTTAATTATTTCAACCTGAATTTAAGAATTATGTTGAATCGATATAAAAATAACATTTACATAGTCCACATAAAAAATTGAAAGTTTTTTTTTCAAGATTTTTAAAATTTAGGAGTTTTCCTTTGATTTATGTTTAGGTATTTTATCCTTCAAAATATAATCACTTCATCATGTCTAAAAACTTATTACATAAATTTTCAAATATTTAGTTTTTATATATTTCTCAATCATATTAATAAATATTAATACAAAAAAATGTAAATTGAACTGTTTAGATTTTTTTTTAATTGAACACTGTGGAATCACTGACTATATTATTACATTCTAGCCTCACTGTGCCATTAATGGCAACAAAGTTTCTGAAACTATAACAAGTATGTAACCTAAACCTTAGCTATAGGATATGGTTCTTACATGAACATGACCATGAGCATTTTGACAAGGAAAATATCAAAATTACAAAAATTCTACATGATCGGATTTTCCATCAGGAATGATATGAAGGTCCATATCAAGCATTTTTGTTTGGCCTCCTGGACATGAAGACCGACTGAAGCAATACACAAAGCAACTGAAAGAAAAATAATCTAAAACAGATTCTTACCAGGGAAAGAGTTGCCATAGCTCAGAACTGTTGCAAAAATGGCAGTATTGTTGAATGAATAAATTTATATACATTGGCTATTTCTCGAGTTTTACAAAGCCACTCTTGGACTACTCTTTCTCTGCAGCTTATCTGTATATGTCTGTTTCAATTGTTTCCTATGGTTTTTTTTTTTTAATGTCAGCTTGCTGAACTGAGAGTTCCTACAAATGGAGAACATGGTAGCAGCATAGAATTGCCCTGATTTCTCTCTAAAACAAGTCCTGGAATGGTGTTGCTTTGAAGAAGAAGCTTCAGTCATCTGTCATATAAGACCGAGTTCGCCCAGGAAAGCATGAGATCCCGAACAACTGTTGGGAAGTCTGCAAGACAAACCATAGATTGAGATTTGACTATCTAAAGAACAACTTGGATTACATGTGACTGCACGTTAGGAGTTCGTTCAAACTTTACCTCGTGCAACTTCAACTGCAACTGTGGGCATGTCTATTTGGTCTTCTACCAGTCTGTATACATCTAAAAGCTGTGAAGACAAATGATATCTCAGTATTCAAAGGGGTAAGGTATGGAAATACAAAATCATGCAAAAAGGAGCATAAATAGCACTTCGAACGTCGTGTACAAAATGCCATTTCAGCAATAAGATGAAAGATGCAGTAAAAGAAATTAGGATTTCATCTTATTGCCAACCTCTTCGATATGAAGCTTCGAATCTTCAGTCAAAGCCAATAGTAGCTGTCTACGAATTCCTTCATCAATAAAGAAAAGTCGAGCGCCATCTTTTATGGTATCTGTCAGGTCTAGCTTCTTTTCAACTTCCAACTGTCTGGACCTCTGCCTGCAGATGTGACATGATTATGTGTATCTGCGAAAGCAAAATTAGCATCATGACAAGTAAGGAGTCCATGAAAGATACATGTTCACTTGGAAGGCAGGATTGGTGCTCATCTTGGCCACGTTTTCTTTTGCAAGAACAATAAGATTTCCAAGCCGTTTCCATTGAAAAGAACCATCCTTGAACAGAACCTGAGACCAGAAGGAGATATTGAGGTATTAGAAAATAAGAAAAATATAAGATCAGTAAGCTTATCCTTTGATTTCAAAGTACAAAAAAGCAAACAAGAGCACAATTCTCTGGTTTCAGCAACCTAGAATGCAAAAGAAATGTGTTATTGATTATAAAGAACCGTGTTAAACTTCTTTTCTTGAAAGCAGAATGCCAAAGAATCAAGGTCACAACCCCTACCTTCCTTATTCATGCAACAATGTAGCAAATAGATGATACATTCAGCAAAGGCTGGCTACAAAATAGATACTTTCAAATGGTAAACATGCTCAGAATGCTAAAAAGAAACTATATCATATTAATTAAGGTCATAATGATAATAATCAATTGCTACACATTTTAGGCAAGACGCGCTGTCTAAACAAGAACAGCAAATAAATTAACCTGTATGAGGCGCTCCCGAAGGGCTGGATTTGGATCTGTTAGGAGACGCTTTGCCACATAAGGGTAGGCAACCTGTTAAATATTAAATGATAATAATGATTAGGCAAAAAGAGAATCCAAGCTTTTAAGAGTCTATAGAGAACAACAATGCATATTACATTGTTTACCAGTAATTATAAATTGTTTTCAACAAAGTCAAATCTTAGAAAATTCTTAGAAGCTAACTAGTTAGCTTTGATGCCCAGGGATATGTTGCCTACAGTGAACATTTTCAACAACTTTTGCCAATTAGCTCCTCTTACCAAAAGAAAATCCTGGAAGGAGAATGAAAGATATTTCACCTCGAGAAATTTAAAATCTGGCTTCAGGGTGAAACAGATGCCTTCTTGGGTCAATAGAGAGCGAATAACGAGGGAAAATCTCTCTGGTATACGGATAGGATAATTATAAACCAATTGGTTAAACTTCCCTGCAGCACAAAAAGCCATATTTTAACTTTGGTTGCTAGATGAAAGAGGACTGAACTTAATGCAACATATTGGATCTTCATGTTATGTCAGATACTTGATAGTGAATCAGTTCTTGCAACTTGAATTTAGGGAAATGCATTATTCTGAGTTTCCATCTAGCCGAAAGCAAAAATCTCGCATCGCACAATCCAACTAAAATGATGCAATAAAAGATACATAGAACATGTGAATATCTAAAGAAGAGTATTGTCGCTGTTCAGGAAAGAAAAAACATAGAAGTTACGATATTAAATTTCTTCAGAAAAATAGGTTAGGTCCATGACTAGTAATTAAAAGATAGCTCAGCAATTAATGATTTTACAGCTAAATCGTTATTCATTTAAAGTGATCATTCAACAGAAAAATAAGGTCTCTTTTTACACCTAACAACTAAATTTGCTCAAACATAACTTGTGGAATATAAGATACCTGTAACACTTCTGAAATTAAAATCAGAAAGCCCTTTTCCAGCTGAATTCTGCCAAATTGCTTCTAAAGCTGGGATAATTGGAGATACATCAGTTCCACTAGCCAAGAAACCAAGCCTAGTGAAATCATTCGCCATCTCAGCGTAGTCCTCATTGACAGCATGCACAACAGCATCAATCAATATCTGTTTATTTAGCTGAAACATAGTACAAAAATAATGTTAGAAATATCCACTTAGTAGTACGATAATCCTCCATGTTCATGAATGAAGTTTTTAATTTTATAACTCTAAAAGGAAATTATCTTCTCCCGGAAAATATATTTGTGATCCTACCTTGAGAAAATGTTATGGCATTTCTTTTAAGCAATAAAGCTAGTAAACAGTAGGCCCTACCTATTAGATAATTTTAAAGTACATCTTAAAAGATTTAAACTACCTGACTAAGCACAGCAACATTCCCAAAGTCCACATAGGCAATACGACCATCCCGCAATGCAAATATGTTTCCAGGATGTGGATCCCCGTGAAACAATCCAAACTCTAACAATTGTCGCAAAGCAGCACTCACTCCAACTGTAAGAAATCCTTCTACATCGATGCCAGCCTCCTTGATAGCCTACACGACATCAAGCACAATATTACTGCTTTTTCAAAGAAAATAAATGAAATGAATCCGTAGGATGATCATGGTTTGATCATGATATTCAAACCTGCGGGTCAGTGCATCGAATGCCATCTATCCATTCCATCACTAAAACACGAGAACCAGACAGATTTCTGTAAACTTGAGGGATTTTGACAGTTGGATCAGACTTGAAGTTTTCCACGAAGTCTTCCAAGTTTCGAGCTTCCTAAATTAGACAAATAAGACCTTGACTAAAAGTAGTAGCAACAAGCCTAAAGGTACAACTGTTTCTTCGGGTGAAGAAAGCACAAATATCATTGTAATAGTGATCATGAAGTCAGAAAATCTAATACGAGATGCAGGCACAGATATCAATTTTGATTCTTAAGAGCACGACTAAAAGTTATTTGGAAAAAATAGAGAACAGCTATGCAAATACCAAGGTGTAATCAAGCTCCTCCAAAAGCTTTTCACCAAATTCATCAACTATCAGCTCAGCATTGCATCCCAGCTTTTGCAAACTAATTCCATTCAAGAAGGAAGCAAGAGTTCTGAAAAGAAAAAGATCCCGATAGATTATAGGCTCTATTCCAGGCCTCTGTACCTGCAAATATATAAATTCAAATTTGAATTTTGGAAAATTACTTAGTCCCACAACATTTCTGGAAAGATTTGAAATAGCATCAAGTGCTTGGAACACAAAGTTCCCCTGTTGAACTAAAAAAAAAAAAAAATGTGCCCAGATTTTGCAGCCATACAAAAAGCCAGTATGGTAGCACAGCTATCATTTGCTACCAGAATTAAGAAAATTATCAATAGATTCAACTGCCACTTTCAATGTTTGCAGTTCACTATAACTAAACTTGAAAATTTGAAAAACAAACTGAAACAAAGTCTCCAGAATCATTTAAGTATTCCATTGCCCAAGAGAGAAAAAGCTGCAACTGTTATCACTTGGTGATTGGAAAAATACTAATGCTAAGAGAAGGGCCACTCAATAAACCTTAGACAACCTTAATTGCAACATCCTCGCCTGTACCCTTTAGAGTAGCTCGATAAACTTGACCTAAGCTTGCAGCTGCTATAGTTTGACATGAGATTTTACTGAATACAGCTTCCAGGGGTTGGCCCAGCTCTTCTTCGATGATGCTGAATGCAACCTATCAAGATAGTTGAGGGTTTGAAAACAACTAGACCCAAACAAAGTTTGAGAAAACAGGATCCAAGAAGAAGATGTCCTTGCCTGATTGGGAAAAGGAGGCACGTCATCTTGAAGAATGCAGAGCTCATTCATATAATCTTCCCTGATGATATCAGGTCTGTTCGCAAGAACCTAGTTATCAAAGAAAAAATCCACTGAATTTTTTCAATTTTCAATCTTCTACTAATAAAAACAGGATTACAAATTCATAACTCCACAATTAAATCCAATCCCTGGCACATCTTAGCAATTTGTCGGAGCTGAAATCAAACCTGGCCAGCTTTGATAAAAGAAGGTCCCAAGTCGCACAAGAGATTTCTGAGCTGACGAGCACGATATGGAACAACCTCTTCGTCTCTTCCAACCAAGAAATCATACATCAAATTTGACCAGTACAGTCCCAAGTTCCACACTATTTCCACTCCACGTAAAATTAACGACAGTATTGCGCCTCTCGACTCCAGTACCTTACTCTTCACCTATTGTTCATCACACAAAATGAAAATTCACTAAGTTTGAACTCGGAAGATTTCATGATAACTCCTACAAAAATTTGATAGAATTAATGTCATGTCCGTACTGTCTCTGGAGAGTACTTGCGAAACGGCACGCACACGCCGCGTTCGATATCGAGCAGTTCCAGAGCACTGCTTGACTTTCCTAACTGTAGAACGTTACCGCTAGTCCCACCCGTAGCCTCAGTCCTCCTGCTAGAAACAGCCCCATTTCTGGAGCTCTCGGCTCCGGAGACCGCAGCAAGACTCAAGACTTGAGTTGGCGAAAACCCTTTACGCCTCCAGGGCCCGGAGCCTGAAATTCGAGTACGGGAGTGTGAAGTTTGGCGGTGAGGAGAAGGAGCGTTGATGCAATTGGGATGAACCAAGTCCATGTCGAGAGACAGCAGGCGGAGTTTGGCGAGGTTGGGAAGTGGCGAGAATGAGAATTAATCATGAAAATCAAATGATCACCACAAAAAAGAAAAAGAAAATCAAATTCGTAGATAAGTTTGATGGATAAATAAGGAAGAAGCTGGTTCTTCCGTTCTGGCCACGAAATTTAAGTAAACAGCTTGATAGGGATGGGGGTTTTGAGCCCAAGATGAGGCGGATGTTGTGTGGTACAAAGCTCAACAACGAAAGAAGACTTTGGGAGTGCATAGAAATCAGACATGTTGTGTCTTTTCCATGCTTACTTTTGGATGGTACTGAGTGGGGATATTCCACGTAGATACACAAATACACAATGCTTGCTAGTATAATTTATAGTAAAAGAGACAGTGCTTCTTCTGGCTAGAGTTTAGCTTCGCATGAGATACTTATTTAATTCAAGTAAAATTTAATTTAAGAGTGAATAATTTAAAGGTAATTTTTTATAATCACGATTTTCATAAAATATCATGTGAATAATAAAAAAAAAGATAGAGTTTCTTTATAGTTTCAAATTTCTTTTAACTTTTAAAATTTTGAAAAAAGATTTTTTTAACTTTTAAAATTTTAAATTTGATTAAAAATAATGTGAAATTTATGTAATACAAATATGAGATGTCGTTAATATGATATTTAAATCTTTTAAATTTATCAATTAAATTAGACTTAAATTAATATTAGTGACATCTGATTAATTTATATATAATGTTTATTTCGTTGTTTTATTTTAATCGAATTTTAAAATTTTATAATAAATTATTAATTTAAATATAATTTAATCGGTTGAATTTAAAAACTGAGTTAAAGTTTTTATATTAGTAACATTTAATTATTTCATATTTAGTTAATTCAGATCAAATTTAAAAGTTTTGCTCTATTAATATTTAAATACCACTTGATTAGTCCATTTTTTATATTCATATCATATATATGTTGTCATCATTTTTAAATAAGAGATTTTACTAAAAAAATGAAAATTAAAAGAATTGTTTGAGAATTTTAAAAATTAAATTTCTTAAATTATAAAAGCGATTTGTGTATTTTATCCTATAAATGAGTGTCATTTTGCCAACAATTAAACTTTAAATTATTAATGTGATCATGAAAATATTTGTTCCTAATCCCTTAAAGGGTGGTGGAGTAGTACGAGGAAAGTTGCTAGAGATTCTTTATTTAAAGCTTTGAATTGGATTTTTTTTCAATAAATATTGGATTGCTTGTATTTTCTAAATAGATTGTTTATTTTATTTAAAATAAGTATATATATTTCTAATAAAAAATTATATAAAAATGATTAATAATATTTGATAAATTATCTCATAGTTGTTCAAAAAAATATTAATTTCAAATTTAAAATATTTTAATTTAGTAGAGAATTTAACTTAATAATCCTGACACATTTTGTAATTAAAGTACTTGAAACTTAAAAATTATAATCCTATCTTAGTTTTGTTCATATACTTATATTGTTATAGTAATTGTGAGTATTTTTGATATATAAAATGACAAAAATGAATATTACAAAAATGAATATTAAAAATATTAAAATTCATTTTTATGTTACTAAATGTTAAAGTCTAAGGTTAAATTCTAAATGTTGAAAAATCCATAGTAGAGATGATAATTAGGTTCGAACTTGTCATAAAGTCAACGGATTAGGTTCGGATAGCTCGGCCCCGCAAGATATTCGACTTTGTATTTCAAATTTTTTAAAAAATAGGGTAGGCTCTAGCCGAGCTGCCTCAAGCCCGATCGAGTTAGGGCCTGTTTGGTTGGATGTTAATTAATGGAACGGAATGTAATGGAATGGAAGGAA
>JANITW010000003.1:58901518-58912714 GCA_027564335.1 Erythroxylum williamsii
TTTTAGTAATAATATTAATAATAGATCAGTCGAAGGCATTTCTTTAAAAAAGGAAGAATATAAATATCCACCTTAATTCATATTGTGATAAATTTAACTATGTTGTCATGTCAATCAATAGCATATAATTTTAGGTGCACCTAGCATCCAAAACATATATAATGTGGAAGCACCCCACCACTCTTGCTCAAACCTTCGAATGGAAATTTAGTACAAAGCAAGAGAACTAATACCAATTATCAATTGCAGTTCAAGAAAAGATAGAATGGCGAATATATGCCTAACTTCACAGTCACTGGTGAACATATATATAAAAACAAAGAATTACACCGACATCAAAGAAGATGGGTCCTTCCACTTTAAGAGCAAGCCTCTTCCTCCATTACTTGAATTGCCACACCCTCCTGACTCTTTGGTTAAGTCATTTTTGGCTATGACTTTTGTTTTTTCTTTTTTCTTTTTAGGGTATTCTTTATAAACTTGGTGGCAGTATATGTAGTAATGTCATTAATTTGAAAAAGTATGACAATAATTAAAAAACTCGTCCCGTTTGATTTCTTCAATCGTAAAAATTTTGAGCCGTGTAACTTTTTGATTTGATTTTCAAATTTATGATTTGATTTATTTTAATAACTCTTATTGTTAAAAACTCATCGGTTTATTAATTAATCGGTCAATTTTTGTAAATTAATTAGTATTTATCAACTAATTTTTGTTTAATAATTTATTTTTTGAATTAAACTTCAAATTCTTTAATATATAAAGAAACTTTGTATCTTACCGATTTAACTTTCGGTTCGGTTTTTAAATTCAAGAAAACAATGATCATTACATTGTCTCAGCAGTATATATACCCGATAATGTTTATTGCTATTTTTATACTAAGCACAAGTAATTGGAAAGATTAGAAAAAATATTAGCTACCCCACAGGAAGCAGGTTCTGGGTAGCTAGGGAATAAAAGGTACTTAGGGAGTTGGATTAGATACAACATATATTATTATAGTAACAAATCTTGATTAAGAGAATATTACACAGAAGGCTAATACTTAAAAGGAATAATGACAGCAATTCAACGAGGATAGTGCTTGCTTTTTAGCTTCTTAAGAATTATAAAGATTGTTATTCTCATTTAGGAAGGATAATAAATGTACGTTATCAGAACAAGATATTCCTTGTGACTTAGTTTTAATTGAACCGCTCTTCTAAATGATGATGGATCTTTATTTTCCAACAAGATTGATTTTTGAAGTGATTTATGAATTGCATGTATGAAAAGGTCGTAGGATGAGACAAATGGAATGCATAATTAACGGCATCGAATAGCTGATAAAGGTGTGTTGATTCACCTATTTAATTACAGCACTATAAACCGCTCAAAACAAGAAATCGACATTGGTTCAGTCTGATTTTGTTGAGGCTGGACGCTGTTATTTGGATCTATGATCTCGATTAACTTTAACTAGGAGAAACCTGTAAAAACAATAAAGGCACACTGGAGGTTGATCACCAGCTTGTCCCTCCGATGCTTAAGTTAGTTCTTTGTCGTAAGTTTTTGTCTATGAACAAAAGGTATTAAGGTTTTTAGAGTCGTACCTGCATCATGAAGAAATAATAAACTTATATAGTAAATAATTGCCGTGCTTAACTCAACATCTTGGGAATGGGTCGATCGGCTTACAAGCTATCCTAGGATTAGACCTGAGCCTAACACGACTGACCCGACCAGACATAATGTTTTAAGTCTTAATTGTCTAGAACAGAACCTAGCTAAGAGTGAGCCTTTGAGTAATTAGTGAAATCGCTCATTTGTGACCTTCAGGTCACGTGTTCAACTCACGTAAATAGTCTCTCTGTAAAAATACAAAAAAAAAAATGCTACATATATCATGACTATTCCATATAATAAAAAATCGAATTTGGTCCATTTTTTATTGAATAGTAATAAATCTCAAATGACCCCTTACGATTAAAAGTTATAGATATATGTATAGATTAATCATCTCTTTATTTATTATAATTACAAAAAATTATTCATCAAAGAGAGAGGAATTAATTTTAACAAAAATGGTAAATTTTCGCAACAACATCTTCTGTATTAAATACATAATATTATGTTCCAATTATTTGTGAAAATTGTTTATTTAAGATCCTAAAATTATAATTTGCAATTTTAATTTTATGTCATAAAAAATTATGTTTTAAAACTAGAACCATATTCTAAGCCTGTTAGCCCTCGCCGGCAGAAATCTTTAGCCATGCAAGTGATAGAGTGTCACGCGGATAAAGAGATACTACTAAAAATCGATTCTATCTCAACCCTGTTCTACTTCATTTTAATAAAAATCTCTTCGACTCTGTCTCAAGTCTCAACCCTGTTCTACTTCATTTTAATCATACATTTTTGCTCTAAAAATGATGGTCAAGCAAATGACAAAATGCTTCTGATGGGGATCTAACTCCACGCCACATGCGAAAGATCTATTAATTAGCTAAGTTGGGGCAAGATGTGTTCAAGGAAGAACTAAGGTGAGATGGACTTCCAAGTCATTCACGATTTTAATATAGCTACATTGGAAATGCAAGGATGTAAATTAATCAAAAAAATTGAATTCCTTAGTTTTAAATCCAAATGCAGAATTTATAAGCCAACCAAGCTATATCTGATGAAATTTGCTGTCATTTTACCGATCGTACCTATTATATTCGTAAGGGGAAGTACATATGTTGAAGCACGGCCAAAACTAGACAGTTTTATGTACTTCTGTTCTTTTATATTAGGACTGTTTATATTTGTGATCTATGATATGATGTATGTATAAGTACTGATGTTTAAGGCAAAGGATCTTTCAAATTGCCAATAATAGTTGACTTACAAGAAACAGCTAAAGCTAGCAGGAATACACAAAACAAATCGAGTTTGGTAAACTCGTATGCACTGGTTCAGACTTTAATTAAACACTAATGTCATTTAATCTTGTCGATTATATCCGCAATGACTTGATCCATGTTAAGTGCTTTCATAGGTTTAAATGGCCGTTCCATGTCCTGCATACGTTAGAGGCCATGTAAAATAGTCAAATACTGTAGGAACTTGTCGCAAAAAATTGATAAAACTCACGACTTCAGAAGATCCTATAACCAAAATGGTCACACGAAAAAAAAAAAACTGAATATCAAAGATATAACTAGCCAGTGGAAAACAATCCTGAAGTTTATGAAAGAGACCAATTATGTCTAATGTCCTACAGAGAAAAAAGGTTAATCCGGTTGAAAAGATCACAATATCAGGAATCAACAAGTTTACAAGAACAATAAATCAGCATGAAGTTTTTAACAATTTGATGTCTAGTACTAAACTCAATTCTAATGTTGTCTGCTGACTTATATCCACAAAGTGCATGTGCACCTAACCTCTAATCGAGTCAATGCCCAATTATCCACAATGATGACAAGTGAAACCATCCACTCTTTATGAATGTAGCACAAGAAATTTCATCAACTATAAAGTTAATATCAGACTGGTGTATTTTCTAAAGTTTCCAAGTGGAAAATAATGGTATTCAAATCCTGATCAAACAATAAGATGATCTTGTAACGTTTCAAGACTAAAATGGTACTACAGATCAGTTTGTAAAGGTAGCAGAGGTGATTGTTTCTATTTATGGAAATTACTATCTATGACCACTAGTACTCTTTGTTTTCAATTACCATACAACATAATCCCTAGACCCCGTGACTCAGCGGAATTTCAACTGGGTGTTGATGATGATGATGATGATAATGCACACATAAATACATATAAATTGTGCATCTTTATCTTGTATCAAATATCAAGAATAAAAAGAGACACAAGCGATTGGCAGTTGACTGTTACCAGAAGACTGATGAACTTTTCTCCACCTTCCTCCCTTATCTCAAAGCAACCCCTCCGAGGCTGTTAGAACAGAAACAGTTTGGAGTAAAACCATCTTAAGAGCATATAACTTAAAAAGAATAAGGTGTCACAACTGTAGTTCATGTTGATTGAAGAAAAAACCTATGTATGATCAAAACAGATCCTTAACCTCCTAGTCAAATTGTAAGGAAGAAGGATAACCAATGCTGATTAAAAGACCTTAGGAAGTGTAGCCATATGCAAGTTTTCAAGCCATATCTTATAAAGAAAAGAGTAGTTTTCTTTTTACCTAAGCAGGTGAATGAACAAGTATATGAATGGAAAATTTCAAGTGCAGAACAGTGGCCAAATAAAGGTCACGGAAAACACAACAATTAAAAAACTAAATGATTCAGTAAAGCTTACAAGTATTAACTGGTAATACCTTTTCCGGGTTAAGTACTACAGAGACACCAGGAACAGCTTTCTCTATTCCAGTTTTGACTTGCACAGCCCTTGTCTTAAATGAGTTGCATTGCTTGCTACAAGCACCGAGTAATTGGTTAGAAATATTCCCAAGTATAGAATAGTCCAGCAAATAAACTCATGAGTTATAACCAGAGGCTTACGAGAAAAAAAGGTCAACTAAAGCTTCTTGTATCATTTCCCGAAGTTCTTCAGGATAGGCAAATACAAGATTAAGAAAAACCCCCTATTGGAGACCTGACACCGTGACAGTCATAAACCAAAAAGTACCCAAATTGAAAACCCTAAAACCCAAATGCTTGTATGTATTAGCAACAAGCAACCAGATACTATTTACTCACACAACTCCCTAGCCCTATAACAAGGCATGGTTCATAAAGCCTTAGCCCTAGGAAATCGGAACTATTAAATTAACGCCAACACCTATACGTTGCTAGGGTCTAAAGCTTGATTTCACTTTCATCTTCTTTAGCTTCAAGGTAAAGAAAGCGCGTAGCTACAGGAAACTAAAAAGCAAGAAGATTTTAAGCTCTAAGCTCTATACCTACGTCCGAACAACAAGAACCAGAAACACTCGAATATTAACATTTTTACGAATTTTCTCGACATACTCTCATCAACCAAACAGTAAATGTTAAAAAGAAAATAGATGAAATAAACCAAATCTTACCAGTGCTCGACAACAACAGTCTTCTTCGACTTGTCAGCATCAGTCGCCTCGTTAGCCTCCTCTTCTTCATCTTTCTCCTTCGCTTCCTCTGTCTCAGTTTGCTTTTCCTCTACAGTCTTCTTCTTCTTTTCTTTCCCCTTTTTCTCAGTAGCTTTTCCTTTCTTCTTCTTCGGCAGCTCCACCGCCGGCTCCGGAGCTGACTTCGCCAGCCGGGTAGACCTCCGTGTTGCCGGCGCCACAGCGCTTGACTTTCCGGCGTCCACCTCGTCATCGACCTCGGCCTTTCGCTTCCTCGGCGCCATTGAGGGAGAGAGCGAGAGTGTTCCGTACAGATATTAGAGCTCTATACTTTGTCCTCTGTCGAGGTTACGTGAGAGTGCATCGGTGACGCTGCTTCTCTTTTACGCGACGTTTCGCGTGACAGATGATGTTTTCATCTTCCCGCGCATTTTGAACGGACGGTGGGGATGGAATTTGTGGGGCTTTTACCTTGATTGCTGATGTGTGAGAGGACGTGAGTGGGAAATTGGGAGGTTGCGCGTGAGCCACGTGTAACAATCCCCCAGCTGGGTTATATATATATGGTATGTCCCTCCATTAGGTGGCCCTAGGGTGGCTCCAGGATTCCTGGGATTAGTATTTCTCTTGTAAAGTTTTGCATACTGTAACGAGAGAATTAAACTTTTTTTCGGAGGTTTTTTTAGGACGATTTTAATTATAAGATGATATCTTTAAGTTATTTATATTCAGATTAATTTTTCTCGAATCAAATAGATCTTTTGAAGAAGATAAAATTCTAATTATAAGTTTTAAAAAATCATATATATAAAAAATGTTCAAATTTACGACCTCACTTAAACTAAAAAAATCTAGTTAATTCACTTTAAGGGCTTGATAGGGCAAAGAAGGTGCGACTTTAAACTTTAAGAGCTGAGTTTGAGTCGATTTCAATGAAGGAGAATGAGTCCATAGTAGATTATTTTACTTGAGTATTGGCAGTGGTGAATCAAATGAAGTAACCCGATGAAAAGATTGAAGAAGTATGAGTTGTAGAGAAGATTTTATGCTATCTTAACATGAAGTTCAATAATGTGGTAATGTCGATTAAAGAATCGAATGACATCTAATTCATAACCATTGATGAGCTAAATGGAACGTTGTTAGCTCATAAAGAAAGAATGAAGAGGATCCAACAAGAATTGATGGAGCAAGTTTTACAAACAATTTTTTTCCTTTAATTATAAGGGAAATGATTGAGGAGGAAAGGGTTGAAGTAATTAATGATAGAGGCCGAGGTTGTGGAAGGGATTGTGATCAAGGTAAAAAAAAAAAAAAGACAAGCAAAATACATTTCATGAATGTCAAAATAAGAGTTCTTAAAGTGGTCGTCGTCGACAAGAAAGAAATAATAATTAGAGAAAGGAAAAAAAGTCAAGTAAAGTGCTATGCATGTGGGAAGAATGGTCACTATTTTTGAAAATGTCAAATTAAGAGTTGTGACGAAGGACGAACTTTACTAATGCATAAGGATGTGAAGGTACTACTTTTTTGTGTTCTCAAAAAGAAGGCTTCATAGAAAAAGACGTCACGTGGTATCTCGACAATGGCAGAAACAACCACTTGATAGGGGACAGGGGACAGGTAAATTAATGGAGTTGGATACAAAAGTGACTAGGAATGTTTATTTTGTAGATGATACAAAGGTAGAGATTAAGGATAAAGCTTGGTAATTTTGGTCATAAAAGATGAAAATCATAAACTTCTCTGCAGTGTCTACTATATCTCGAAAATAAAGATCAATATTTTGAGCATCGGCCAACTTTTAGAGAGTGGGCATAAAGTGAAAATGGAGAACAATTATTTGTGGCTTTAAAATCAGGATAATAGACTTGTTTTTAAAGTTGCCATGACAAAGAACAAAATGTTCATGTTAAATGTGAAATGGCGGAAGTGAAGTGTTTACAAGCTTATGTTAAGGATCTTTTATGGATTTGGCATATAAGATTCCAGCACCTCAACCTTAAAGGGCTTAAAATGCTAGGAACAAAAAATATGGTGAAAGGAGTTCCCAAATCAACCACTTAAATAAATTGTGTCTACGCATAAAATATGAAAGAAAGAGCTTTCCAAATACTTCACTTTCGCGAGCAATCAAGCCTCCAAAACTGGTCCATTTGGATGTGTCTGGTCCTATCAAGCCATAATATTCTGGTAAGTGCTCATGTTTTGTGCTCTTCATCAATGATTACACGAGGAAGATATTGGCTTATTTTTTTAAGAATAAGCTTGAAGTTTTTGAGACATTTAAAAAATTTAAGCTTCTTGTTGAACAAAAAGTGGATGCAAAATTAAAGCTCTAAGAATCGATTGAGGTGAAGAGTTCACTTATAATGGATTCAATGTCTTTTATGAGAAAAATAGTATTCGACATCCTATGACGATCGCAAAAGCACCACAATAAAATGAGGTTGCAAAGAGAAAGAATAAGATAATTTTTAACATAGCAAGGACGATGTTAAAAAATAAGGATATGCCTAAGGAATTTTAGGCTAAGGCGGTTGCATGTGTAGTTTATCTCTTGAGTCATTCACTTGCAAGGAGTTTGGAGACAATAACCCCTTAAGAAGCATAGAGTGGATGGAATTCAATTGTGTGGCACTTAAGAGTTTTTAGATCTATTGGTTGTGTTCATGTATCCGAACAAGAAAAGACAAAAATTGATGATAGGAGCAAGAAAATTGAGTTTATTGACTATGTTGAGAACTCTAAATGGTACAAAAATATCAACCCATTTATAAGAAAGTTATAATTAGTAGAGATGTGCAGTTTGAGGAAGATGTTTCATAGGATTGGAATGTTCAAGAAGCGGAGACATATTGTTTTCTCCCATAATTGGAGAAAGCGAGAATAAGGACTAAGAAACTGAAAGCGATAGTTCAACTCATTTCACATGTTCCTTAATAAGCTCAAGTGAACAACTTCAAAAATTTCGAAGCATAAGATATCTTTATGATGTTACCGAAAGAATAGACAGTGAGAATCTTTTTTGTCTGTTTATATATGATGAATCTTTAAGTTTTGAAGAGGTTGTTAAAGACGAGAAATAGGTGTAAGTTATGGAGGAAGAAATTCATTCCATTGAGAAAAATGACATTTGGGAGTTTGTCACCACACTAAGTGGTCATCAAACAATTAAGGTTAAATAGATTTATAAGCTAAATAAAAATGTGAAGGCGAGATTAATAACAAAGGGAACAAAATTATGGCGTGGATTATGAAGAAGTATTTGCTCTTATTGCTCACTTAGAGACAATATGGTTATTGGTCGCTCTTGTGGCCTAAAATTGGTGGAAAATTTATCAAGTGGATTTGAAGTTAGCCTTTCTAAATGGTAATCTTCAAGACTAAGTATATGTGAAACAATCAAAAGAATTTATGATTGAAGGTCATCAAAATAAGGTGCTGAGGTTAAAAAAGGTGTTGTAAGACCTCAAACAAGTGTTGCGAACTTGGTATAGTCGCCTCGACAAATATCTTCATGAGAATGGTTTTTCAAGATGAGTTCATGAATATGCATTTTATGTTAAAAAAGAGAAAGATGATATTTTGTTTATGTGAATTTAGGTGGATGACTTCATTCTTATGGGAAATAATTCACAAGTGTATGATAATTTTAAGAAGACGATAGCACGAGATTTTGAGATGAGTGATATGGGACTTATATCACATTATTTGCTGATAGAATTAAAACAATAGAGTGATGAGATCAAGAGTCGTACCTAAGAGAGATTATAAAAAGTTTAAGATGATAAATTGCAATCCCTTGAATAGTTTGATGGAATGTAGAGTAAGACTCTTTAAGGAGGTTGGAGTAAGGAAAATCAATCCAACCAGCTTTCGAAGCCTTGTGGGAAGCCTAAGGTACTGAACATGTACTATATTGTTTGTTGTGAAATTAGTGAGTCAGTTTATAGAGAATCTAAGTGAAGAACACACGCAAGTTGCAAAGAGATTGCTTCAATATTTAAAAGGCACATTTGATTATGACATTTTTTTTATACTTCTTCAAATGAGGTTCACTTAAAAGGATATTGTGATAGTGATTATGTCGGTGATATTAATGACCGAAAGAGTATTACTGGATTTATACTTTTCTTTGGAAAAACTGCAATTTCATGTTGTTCAAAGAAACAATTAGTTGTAACACTCTCAACACATGAAACAGAGTATGTTATTACAACTGCCAATGCATGTCATGCGATATGGCTAATGAGATTGCTAGGCGAACTTCATTTTGCTAAAAAAAAAGTAACTAAAATCATGTAGATAATAAATCAACCATCGCTCATGTAAAAAATTAGGTGTTTTATGATGGAGTAAGCATATAGATGCAAGGTTTCATTTTATTCGGGATTTCATTACCAACAAAGATGTTGAGGTAAAATACATCAAAACTCTTGATCAAATGGCTGAATTTTTACAAATCCCCTCAAGAAAGAAAGATTCAGCAGTTTAGAGAGATGGTTGGAGTTATGAAGACGTCAAGTTTACCGAGGGAGGGGTGTTAAAGAGTTCTGACTTCTTGTCTTCAGCAATGATGATGTAAAAGACATTTTGAGAAGGCAAAAAGACGTTTTTGTTAGTGAACTAAATATAGATTTAAAGCTTAATAGCACAAGTTTTAGGTTCACTGGATCACAATCCCACTATTGTAGTCAAGAATTACACATCTAAAGAGGCAAGGACAGGGCACACACCTTTTGTAGATCATTCCAATATCTTTAAATGCTTAGCCTATGCAAATTAGTTTAATGACACGAGAGCCAAACTAGATGATAATGGCATCAAGTACGTCTTCTTTAATGTCAGTGAAGAATCTAAAACTTACAAACTACAATACTATCACCAACTGAAGTTGGAGCAATCCTGAATTGTTATCATCCAATATATTACCATTGAGAGAAGAAGTAATCCATGCCAATTTGAATACGCTTCTAGTTCTTTATTTTAAGTTACCTCAAGCTCCAAGTCCACTCGAATTAGGCGAAGACCTGGATGGATACAAGACTAGTTAAGTAGGGATTAAGTCACTAAAGATGACCTTATTGCTCACCTTGTTCTCTTTGTAGAAAATGACCTCTTACATATCATGAGGTTGCATAAGACTTGAAATGGAAGAGCGCAATAGATGCTGAGATTGATGCCATAGAAAGAAATACCGTTTGGGAGCTTACAGATCTTTCAAATGGAGAAAGGAAAACTAGAGTTAAATGGATAAATAAGACTAAAATGAATCAAAAAGGGAGGGTGACAAATATAAAGCACGCTTAATGGTCAAGGGGTTTATGCCATAATATAGGGTATACTATGATGATGTATATACTCTAGTGGCCACAACTGACCATACGCCTTGCACTTACACTTGCTGCTCAACAATCTTAGACGATCAATCAGCTTGATGTTAAATTTGCATCAATTGTGCTTTTTATTTATTTATTTATTTAGAGGACAAAAAAAGGCACAATTGGATATGTTTACTCTTAAAAAGGCAACCCGGGATTGCACTGTCTACAATTGAACCAAATTTATAGTTGCAATGCTAAGTGCATACACTTTGAACAATGTTATCATTACAACTATTTCAAATTGTTTACCTATTGCAATATATATAATTATATTAAGTAATTTTAGAGCCTATTATATAATTTTAGTGGTAATACAATTAGAGCTTTGCCAAACTTAATTAAAGTTAAGTTCAAAAATTTTTTAAACACTTTAAATTTGTTAGTTGGCCTATGAAATAGATTTCATTTTCTAATTTAGATTTACCATATCAAAATTTAAAATTTAAAATTAACCTATGATTCCTATTTTTTAAAATTTTATAGTAATTTTATAAGTTTTATATAAGTATTGTATCATTTGCTTAAAAAATAAGGGAAGTTGTTTATAAATTAAATGTACAATTTTTATAATAATACACAAAATCATAATAATAATTGATGATAAAACCAAATTAGACAAATGAATGTAATAATTAATAGATTGGATAATTAAATAATATATAAAATAAATATGAACATTATTGTAAAAAATTATTTGATTACAATTAATTGGAAATTACTTATTAAAATTTTTTTGGAATATTTATTCAATCTTCTTAT
>JANITW010000003.1:58913382-58924510 GCA_027564335.1 Erythroxylum williamsii
AAATCCCATATCAACTTTGTATTTAATCGGTATGGGATTCAAGTCCCATACCTTGCAACTAGATCAAACCGTAACATCGTCAATGAAATAATAGATCAAGATATGGGTCTCACCACGTTAATAACATGTAACATGGAAATTGTATTGATTATTAAACATGTCAATCTCTCCGGAGTCCTCTTTGCTTTTGGAAGTAGCCATGTGTATCTAACCAGAATACAAGCTTCCCAGGATGAATCATCTGACATACACAAGTAATAAAGAAAAGGGAACAGATGTAAGTAGGAAGTAGATCAGGAGACCAGTCCAATGAGAACATATAAGTAGATCTAGTTACTTCCAAGTTTATTTATTTACAATGAACAGAACAGATCAGTTTCTATATTTAAATAAAATTTCCACTTAAAACAAATAAAAAAATAGTTGTGAAAGTTGACCCATTGAGGAGGGCCTAAATAGGGCTTCATGATCCGTGATTTGTAATGGAGTTGATGAAGAGAGTAGGACTAGGAGTAAGTATTTGTCACGATTCGAAAAGGGTTGGTTGATTTTGTTAAGTTGTGTTCGATGTTGTGAATTTTGAGAGAAATGGGTATATTGAGAAATGCGTACCAGGAAGTGACCAGTTCGAAGCCGTTGTTTGTAGCAATCTACGCAACAGTGGTGGTGGGGATCGTGTTCTCGTCGTTCTACGTCTTCTCTGCCGTCTACTCCAACAACAACTCTTCTACTTCATGGCTCTCTTCTCCTCCTTCAATCACCTCTTGTATGCTTTCCTTTTATTTGTCTGTGGCTTTGTAATTGAATCCAGTTTTTACTAGTAGTGGACGAGAGATTAGAGAGTAATGTTGATCATCATGTTGTTCTTGGGTTTTTGGCTCTGTCTTTCGTCCTCCCGTAGCTCAAGTTTGACTTTTTCTTTTTTGGACCAGGAATTGATTATGCAGCAATTTCAACTTTCAGTTTGAAATACTGACCGTTTAATTTCCATCTCTGGTTTAATTAATATGTAGCTTTCGGGTTGTTGAAAGTGTTATCTTTCTTAACAGCTTTGGTTACAGAGGATTCTTTTTGCCATAAAGCTGGAAATTTTGTCCAATATACTAGTCTGGAAAATCATGGAAGCTCACCTTTTTCAAAAGTTCAACTGTATCCCTTTTATAATTGTTCATAGCAAATGTTGCTTTTATTCGTTCTCATTCTCTTCATAGCATAAAACACTTGGATTCCGATCTGGACTTTATGCTGGTGATATTGGAGCTTAATGGAAGTGCTTTCAGTGTCATTAATGTGCTACTATAGGTCTTGCTAAGTTAATTTTTTCGTTTATGTTTCCTTCTTGATCATGGTTTGCCTGCCCTTTGTGCAGTCTTATCAGTGCAGTTTCATCTTTGAGATATACTTGTCCAATCAATCCAGTCATCACAATTAGTCGTTTACCATTTATTTGCCACCTCAACAAACTCTATTCTTCTCAGATGTGGATGCTCCTTACTTGGATCGATCATCAAATTATTCTCAATTGTCAACGTTTGCTCCTTTGATGCCAACATCAAAGCTTCCAAACAAAGACACAAAACCAATTTGGGATGCTCCTCCACGCAATTCCCAGATTCCTCCTCTAAAGAATTTTAGACTCACAAAACAACTGGTTGAGGAGAGGGTCAAAGATAATGTCATAATTGTTACATTTGGTAATTATGCATTCATGGATTTTATCCTTACATGGGTTAAACACTTGACGGATATGGGGCTTTCTAATCTTCTTGTCGGTAAGTCATGTAGACAATCTCATTTGCTTAAGATTTGTTCAGTGGGACTTTAGTTCCTGAAAGTTGTTACTTAAAACTTCCTCTAAAATAGGTGCTATGGATACTAAGCTCTTGGAGGCTCTGTACTGGAAAGGGATTCCTGTTTTTGACATGGGAAGTCACATGAGCACGTCAGATGTTGGCTGGGGCTCAGCAACCTTTCATAAAATGGGGAGAGAAAAGGTTATTCTGATAGATGCAATTCTCCCTTTTGGATATGAAGTATTAATGTGTGACACTGACATGGTTTGGTTAAAGGTACTGGTCTATCTATTTGGTTTCATCTTTTAGACTCCATACTCCTGAATTATCCCCATGCCTGAATCATTTCCGATATTTCATCTTTTTTCTTTCCCTTTTTTCATTTGGAAGTATTTTATATTCTTAGTGAGCCTATTTGGTTGTTGTGGCAATGGTTGCTACGTTTGAAATTAAATGCAAAAGATTGAGAGTATAATTTCAGGTTATCCCATGTAGGTAAGGTCTTGGATAGAAAATTCTGAAAAAAGTAAAAGGAAAGTTGAAATCGTGTAATTCAGTGCACTTTTGAATGAAGCGATTTATCAGGAGCCTCAACCTACAATCTTGCCTTGGCAAGCCTTTATATTTCATTTGGTGGTATGGTGCCTATCTTATCTAAGAGATAAAATTTCTTTGTGCCCTGTTCCTATTATTCCAATTATATAATTTTCTCTTCCCAACTGATTGAATTTGGTGTAGCACAACAAACAAAAATTTGTGAAGATAGAAAATTCGTGTGTAATTTCATATTTCTCCTGCTTCAATTCTGATATTGTTGTGGTCATCTTGTGTATATAATCAAATGTTTTGTGGTCATTTTTACAATAAACTTCTTCAAAAATTTTATTTCTTTTTATTTAGCACCATTATTTTCAGTATAAACTTCATAGGATTGTCCATTATCCTTGAACAGAATCCACTCCCATATCTTGCTAGATATCCAGATGCAGATGTTTTAACTTCAAGTGATCAAGTTGTACCCACAGTGGTTGATGACAGTTTGGAAGTTTGGCAACAAGGTGATTTGCCCTAGTTAATACTTCTTGCACTTTGTTGTCCCTTGTGTAGCTTTATGGCTGTTAAACTGGAGGCTCCTACATCATCCACGACATTTTTCCACACTCCCCCATTTTGATTGGTTGGAATGTCAAGAACTTTAAAGAATGACGACGATTATCTACCTTTTCCAGACAACTGACTCGGAATTATGGAGTGAATTCGACTAGTTGATAATAATCATATAAAAATTGGCTGGTCTAATGGCAGATAATTAGCTCCCTCTTCCTTCACTTTGATTTAAATACAGATGAGGGTGGGGGTAGGGTGATCCTTTCCTGCCTACAGGAAAAAGGAAACAAAATGAAGGAAGAGCCCTTATAATGCCTGAATATTTCTCTATATGCGTGCAGTAGGAGGCATGAATTCAGTAATTGTACTTGTAACTCTGCATTGTACTTAGATCTTCCAACAACGTACAGCATATTCATGAAGAATGGTATACTTGGATTTATTCTTCATAAATAAAATTCATTTGTAGCATGCTGTCCATGCAAGCTCGCCTGATTTGTGTAGTATATTAACAGTAGAGTCTGGAAGGTTCTCAGTCCATTGCTTTAATACTTTTGGGTTCTATTGTATGTTTCACTACTATGCTAATTGAGAGTATTTTATTACTTTTGATGATCGCTCAACTAATATGCTTGTTTCTTCACTTTCATAGTTGGTGCTGCCTATAACATAGGAATATTCCATTGGCGCCCAACAGAGTCTTCAAAAAAGTTGGCAAAAGAATGGAAAGAAATGCTTTTGGCTGATGACAAGATATGGGATCAGAATGGGTTCAATGATATTGTGCGGAAACAATTAGGACCTTCTGTTGATGGGGAGAGTGGTCTTGTCTATGCGTTTGATGGAACTTTGAGGCTTGGAATTTTGCCATCAAGTATATTTTGCAGTGGACACACTTATTTTGTGCAGGTGGCGTTTTCTATGTGTTGATTTGGCTTTTACAATAGATTTCTTTGCTTCATCTTGTCTTGACATAAAGAGCGTGAAAATGTGATCAAAAGACTAATGTCGTGATCCTTGTGGATATATTTGCAGGCTATGTATCAGCAACTCAGATTAGAGCCGTATGCAGTGCATACAACATTTCAGTATGCAGGTACTCCAGGAAAGCGCCATCGGTTGCGAGAAGCCATGGTTTTCTATGATCCTCCGGAGTACTACGATGCACCAGGTAATACCATGCCTCACTTCTCAACAGTTTTTTCAGGTTTTGTAAAACTTCAATTTATTGGCAATGCTATAAATTTGTATCACACTGTCAATGGATGTTTTGTTATCCACTAGATATTTCAATTTATTTAGAATCTATGAGTTCTTTTTGAACTGAATATCTAAACTCGACACTTTAATGGCAATGGATTCAACTGCTTACATATGTCCTTTTGTTATCTTCAATTATTTTTTTTGCTCTCCTTTCATCCAAAAGCGCCCCTCAGATCAACCAAAGTTTAAGAAATGAAATGGGGCCTTAAGGCTATGTTTGGTTGGGATTTTATAGTATAATTAAATGGAATGTAATATTATTCCATCGTTCGGGAGGAGGTTTTATAATGGAATGAAATGAAAGAGTCTCATTATATCCTAAACAGTAAAAATGAAAAAACTACGATTTGTGAGATTTAAGATGGAATGTAAAATGATAAACAACTTTATACTATATTACATTATAAACCTTTAATCAAAACAACATTTCACTACATTACATTATGAACTCTTTCATTCTTCCCAAATAACAATTTTCTAATATTACATCTATTTATGTTCCATTACATTCCATTCCATTCTATTAAAAACTTTACGTCCAACCAAACATAGCTTAACTATCTCAGCTTCTTCAACAACTAAAATTTGAATTAATTTTGTATTCAAGACTTTACAATTCTTGCTTGGGTCATTGCATCTGCTTTTAGTTAATGGTTGAAATCTGTCTTTGTTTAAGATAATGCTGCTCTTTACAATCACCTTAAATTTATGCAGGAGGCTTTTTGTCATTTAAGCCATCTATTCCAAAGAGTTTGTTAATTGAGGGGGAGCATAATCTTGAGTCACACTTTGTCGTAATTAATTATCAAGTATGCACCAACTGACAGTTTTGAGTTCTGCAGCTTGTCTAATATCATCTTGATTCTCATCCTTCCTTCACTGTCTTCAGATGAAACAAATAAGGACGGCACTGGCAATTGCATCATTGTTAAATCGCACCCTGGTGAGAATAATTTCTTTCCTGAACCTGCTTTCCCTCTTATGTTTTGGTAGTCATATGTCTTTTGATTTATTTCCATTTCATAATTTAAATTATTGTCTCCTGACTTCTTTTCGTTTATTTTTTATCCGGAGAAATAACTAAAACCTGTTGCTTGCTATGAACTCAAGAAACCTCTAAAATCTTACCTAATGTTGACACTAGGCAAGAAAATTTTCTTTGTAAAGGAGTGAGATCAAGTAAGTTGATGGGTAAACTGTTTTCTGAATCTACTTCCCATACACAACTTAAACTTATTTATGTTGGTTATTGCTTTCTCATTTTCATACATAAAGTGGTTTCAATGGAAGCAATAACGGAAATAGCGGTAATGACTCAGTTTAAAATGCACTAAAGTTTTGTTTGTTGATGTATTCTATGTGTACATTTCAGATCATGCCTCCATTATGGTGCAGATTGGATAGGCTATGGTTTCCCCATCCTGGAGTTCTGGAGGGGTCAATGACTAGACAACCTTTTCTTTGCCCTTTGGACCACGTATTTGAGGTGCTTTCTTTTATCTTGAAGATTCTTGTGGGAACTACTATTTTCTCCTTATCACTTAACTTGTTGAACTACTTTCTGCTTGAGAAAATGTTTGTTTGTTATGTACAATGTGTGGTATTACTCAGCTCCCAGAATCTGTGGGACAAAAATTTATTCAGTATGTTTTCAGCTGCCAGTGATGTCCATTTATGGTGCCAAAAGCAGATCATAAGATTTCCTACTCATATGGCCATTGGCGATTGGTTTTCATGTTTTGTAGAAGACTTCAATTCGTGCAATGTGAAGTAGTTTCTCATGCCATTTTGATGTGCATTGCATTTATATATATTTCAATTTGCGGTGGAATATGACCAGGTTGACATGGGATCAACTTCCAGGCTCTACAACTTGTATCCTAACTGCCCAGCATCAATTAAAGCATATTTAGAAATCTGCATACCGCAATAGTTTTAAAGTCTCCCCTTTTGTTGGTGTACTCAAAATTTTTCTTTTTCAGTTACCAACAAATCAATCCAATATAATTTTTCTTGTTTAAAGGAGTTGCTAATATTAACCTGGGTTGTCCCTCTTGTTAGTTGGGCCTTGGCATAAAATTCTCGAGTTTAATCATTTCCTCATGACTTTGAATATAAAAAGGAACTAAGATTAAAACACGCTTATGCTTAAATATGAACTTTTGGTTTTTGGGAGGGGGTAGATTATACCTTACCTGCTATAGTTGTTCAGATATTCATTATGAAGTACTTCTTAGTTTATTTTTGTTGTTGTTGTGTTTTTGGTCCCATTCTATATGCTCATGATGAAGTTCTAAATTAATGGAACCTAAGCTACTTCTTGTAGTTTGTTATAGTATGAGTTTGCATTTCTCCATAACCTATAGGTTGCAAGTATCTGAAGTTGGTGGTCTTCGGTTGCTTACTTTGTTTCTTTTTGGAATCCATACTAACCCTGTTCTTTACTTAATTTCTGGATCAGCTGTAACAGCTTGATCTTTATTATTAGCTTTAGAGTTATGTCTATTAATTCTTACCTTTTTGCCTTTCATATTCATTCTGGAGCTTTAATTATTTCCTCAAAAATGCCATTTGGATTTGTGTTGAGCCTTTGAATGTAGTTGCATTAGATATTATGCCTAATTTTGCTTTCTGATAGAAAAAATCGAAAAATGTTTTACTCCTGAACTTTGCCATACGACTGTCTTAATGAAAGGAATATCGACTGGGCTGTAGGTAAATGTAATGTTGAAAGACTTGCCATTGGAGGAGTTTGGCCCTGGAATTGGCATTAGAGAGTATTTCTTTCTAGACAATCCATTAATGCCTCTCCATGTAAAGAACTGAACTTACATGTCTGCTAAAAGAACTATGATGTCAGTGCTTCCAAATTAGCGATCCTTTGGACTTTTGTAGGTGAAACAATCATGGCTTAGTGTTCAGCTTTGTCAAGATGGAAGCCAAGACTGTCATGCGTCAAACAATATAAGTTCGTCAGGATTACTTAAATTTCCGAAACGCAGCAATGAAGAAACAGTAATTGAATTTTTTTTCAAGCTTTTGAAGCTACCTGCTTAATGTATATTTGGTTTGATTATTACGAGGAATATTGTGTTAATGCAGTCAAATCATTATTGTTTTGTACAGTAAGTGTTCATACTTCATAGACACAAAATTGTTGAGCATGTGTAAAATTTGGATTAGATAATCTAGGATCTGGAAGTATGTTGTTTAGTTCAATTATGGGGTATTCTTTCGTCGAAGACTCGACTAACTTGTTTCTTAGACTCCCTCTCAATGCCAGCCTTGCCTCGCTAACTTGAACTTTGTTTCCAATTGCAGTTCAAGACAGTATTCTCAGCATTCAAACACATCAAAGTCATTCAATTCTCCTCAATGCAAGATGCTTTTGCGGGTTTCGCCAATAAGGCAATTCTTCTCTTTTTCCTGGTTCGGCTTGGTTTAAGTTTAAAGATGTATGAGCTTCACTCTTTATGTAGTAATGCCCTGTTAAATATGCTCAGGAAAGAGAAGAAAAGTTTAGGAGACGTATGAAGCAGTACGTTGGTATATGGTGTTGTGTGGCTAGTCACACTCCTGGACATGTATATTACGACATGTACTGGGATGAGAAACCCAGCTGGAAACCAATGCCACCTCAAACTCCAAAAGACGACCACCCGCCATGGTGAGGCCTGGTTCTCATGCCTATGTATGTCATGATATCAGAATGAAACCCGGCATGCAAAAGGACACCCAACAATGCTATACATGGAACAGATACAGGGAAATTTGAAGATACCGTAGGCTGGTTTAGTTCCGAACTCATGCAAGATGGCACAACCACATATTTACGTACAGATGGAAAGTAATCCAATTTTTGTAACAGAGAAAAGGCTGTTGCATTTCCTTTCATCCTTGTAACATTAGCAGAAATTTTTTCCACCTTGTATCATGCACTTCCAGTCCAAATAAGAAAATAGTTCTTAGAAGATATATCATTCTTGTCAGATCTTGATGGCTTTATCTGACAAAGTCAGGTACTTTGACTGCATAAACAGAAGCTTCGACTTTCAGTTTAATTTGCTTCTTTGGCTACTGATATTTCTCTTTAACGAAAGATCCATCCAAAACCATTGCCTCAGGTGTTTTGCTGTTCTCTTGCTCATTTGTGTCTCGTATCAGCCTAGATATTGTCAAATTCTAAGCTCCATAAATTTCAACGGTTGAGCAAAAAGCCTGAAAAATCTAAATGTGTTACGTTTAGAGAATTTGAATTGGTGTAAGAACCAAAAGTGCATACATTGCAAAACTAAGGTTATTTTAAGTAGTTATTAAATTCTTGAACCGTCCGCTTAAGCAAATTTTCTCTTATTAATTAGGAGATTCACGTATTAAGAAAGACGCAGAATGTCATTAACGACGTAAAGGTATATAACTTTACAAAGAACAGTCGAAAGTTTCAATAACTTAATTAAGAAATCTCTTAAAGCAGGTAGCAACTTATTCATCTTTTAATAGATAATAAAATAAGAATTTTTTTGCATTTTTTCCAATAATACAAGTTGATGATTATTCTTGGTAGCATAATTAAAGTTTGTGTTTTGACGAACACCAAAATGCATACATTGGCAGTTGTCTTGTGTGATCAAACGAAAAGTCTTCTTACTAAGGTACAAATCTTGAGTCTGCACTCATCTTCTTAATACAAGCATATACTCTGTACAAAGATACGATTAGAGATGGTTATGGTTTGGATTAAGTTCAGCCGACGTGTCAGCACATAAACCAATTAAAAGCATCACGTGGGACCTGCCATAGATTGTCATGTTAGGATGTCAAACTCTAGGATAATCAGAACAGAACTGTGGTCTTGTCTGCTCCAATCTCAGCTCTCCGGTCCGATCGCCATGGCAACTTCTTCTTCTCTAGCCCTGTTATCGTCGTTCAGAGGACCTGAATTATACAGACAGAGAACTTCTCTGGTTCTCTCTGCACCTTCCAACTTGTCTTTAATTGGTTCTTTAACCTTCACTACTAGATTGAATAAGACTCCTCGAATCGTGTGTTCGGTTTCTGTCTCAAACCCGGAAGTGAAAACCAGACGACCCGATGATCTGGTTGCTTCCATTTTGTCTAAGGTAAGACCCAGTTGAATGAAAGCCTTGTATCTGCATGTTTGTGGCTTTGGCCGTGCATTTTTTTGAGTTGTCATATTAGTCAACAACTCAACATTGTAAATACTAATTATTGATTGCTGAAGATAATGCATAAAGTAGGTGTTTGAAGTTCATATTTTGAGTTGTTTTCATGAAATCTGAATATAAAAATGCACATTAGGTTGCAGGAACGGATGGCGGGGTTTCACTGAGTAAAGAGCAGCACCAAGAAGTGGCTGATGTAGCTCAAGAACTGCAAAAGTATTGTGTTCCTGAACCTGTGAAATGCCCACTTATCTTTGGAGGTGAAGTTCTGAATATTCGCAAAACACAAACCTGTATTTGTCTTCACCATTTCTTTCAAGTTTAGGGTCCAGTATTGGTTACCCTTTTCTCTTGAAGTAGCAATTCATTGATTTCTGAGCTTAACTGATCTAATTCAGAGTGGGATGTGGCATACTGCTCAAGGCCAACTTCACCTGGTGGTGGGTATAGGAGTGCATTGGGACGCCTCTTTTTCAGAACAAAAGAAATGATTCAGGTTGTTGAAGCTCCCGACACAGTGAGCAACAGGGTGGCTTTTTCTGCAATGGGGTTCCTGGATGGAGAAGTCTCTTTAAAAGGTACTTCCTTGGTGCCCCTAATTAGGAGTAACAGAGGAAGTGAATGAATTTAGTTAAATCTAATATTCCTAAAGATGTCAACTTTCATGTCTCTAGACCTTATCTTCAACATAAACCTGTAATATCAATGACAAGACCTCGTCTTCAATTGCTCCTTTTTTGCACACCCACATATAGGTAAATTGAAGGCTTTGGATGATAGCTGGATTCAGGTCATATTTGAAGCACCACAACTTAAGGTGGGAGCCTTGGAGTTCCAGTATGGAGGTGAGAGTGAAGTTAAGCTGCAGATAACATATATTGATGAGAAGATTAGATTGGGGAAAGGCTCGAGAGGTTCTTTATTTGTTTTTCAAAGGCTCTAGTCTCAGCCACCTTAAGCTCCGTCCATGTAATGTATACCTTCGACATGAGAACAACTGCTTTTCGAGTCACATCTTGGTGCTTGCATTGGGAAAGTTTCACCTTCAGGAATATCAGATTTAGCTCCTCCATCTTCCCTCCTGTTTCTGTTTCTTCCATCGTTGTCAAACTACTGGTAATAGACCAATTATGCTTTCTAAAACTCGAATGATTGTTATGTATCCAGAAGTGATGTTGGGTACATAAATCTTCCATGATCAGAATGATAAAGCACAAATTTGGATATCAAGACGACAAAAGTATGGTCTAGTCTATTGATAGCTGAGGAAAACCCTGATTTTAGGAGACTTTTCGAAGCATATCAATCAAGAATTCAATGTAATTACCTAAGTCTGAATGTTAACTTTCATAGGAACTTTCAATTTACAAAAAAAAAACTTTCATAAACCAAACTTAAGTTTACATCATAGTACAAACAGGTTTAAATTTACAGACCAAACTTCTTTGGTCTCAAATACGTGGATGAGCCTTGCCGTAGACCCGGGGTTGCAACTTGTTGCTGTTGTTTCCTTCTTTTCTCTCTCTCTCTTTTCTTGCTCTCTATTTCTGCCTCTGCCTGAACTTTTCGCAGATTTTCCATTTCCTCCTCCATTGCTGTTTTCTCTTCCTTCTGTTTCTTCTTGTGCTCCAACATGGATGTGTCCGAATCTTTCACTGAAAAGAACATCGGTCCGAGCTCGGCCAACCACTGGGGCTCCACTGCCGTGGCACACTGCATGTATTCCTTTGTTGTCAAAATCAATTCATGATAAACAACATAATCTGGTGTATAACCCAATCC
>JANITW010000003.1:58942314-58957620 GCA_027564335.1 Erythroxylum williamsii
AATTAATAAACTGAACAGTTTTTAACAACAAGAGCTATTAAAATAAATTGAACTGAAAATTTTAAAAATTGAACTAAAAAATCAGATGGTTTAAAGTTTTTAAAATTGAATCAACAGAATCGGTTGAATTTTGTAATAATTGAATTATTATAATTCAATAATTTTTTTAAATAATGGATTTTTAATTAAATATCATGGAGATTAATAATGTTTATAGATAAAGTGTGCCATTTGATTTGTGATTAATATGATGAGCATATGAATTTTGTCTTATTTTTCACTTCATTAAGCTAAAAGTTATTACAATAATTGTTAAGTTATATTTATAAAGGTTATAAGCATACCTTCCTATATTAGAAGTTATTAATATATTTTTAAAATGCATAATTTCATTAAACATTATAGATAATTAAATTAAAAATTTTAAGCTTATATTTGAGTCTCAGAGCAACAAGTAAAAATTGATTGCGTACAACGATGACCCTCCCTAGATGCTTTCAAAGCAGGGAGTCTTATGCACTTTATATGTTAACTTTTAACTTTTATTTGATCTAATCTATAAAATAGACCTTTTTACTTAAAATTGATTCAAAAAATCATAAAATTCAACCCAATCCATGTCATTTAAATTTTTAACAATTACACAAAATATAAATAAATTATTTAATTATTCATTACATAAAATAAACTTAAGAAATTGTTTTGAAATAAAAATGTAATTTCTTTTAACAATGTAAGTAAAACATATAATTTATAAAAAGAATAAATAAGTTTAATATCTTGTCTCTTAAATTGTTGAAAGATCTTAAGTGTTAGACTATTGAGTCACACGAGTGACATCATATAGAGTGAATTTGGTACATTTGTGATATGGCTTTATTTTTGTATTTATATGCATAATATTAGCATATACACATGAATTGTAATTTAGACAAATTGTACTCAATTGACATATTTCGGGGTGTGAAACTAAAAAGAATGTGGCATGAGTGTGTATTTCCAATGTCTTATACTTTGGATTACCAATGACAATAATTGATAGACTATAATTGGTAACTTGAAATTAATTGTTACCATTGAAAAATTAATGAATTAAAATGTACATTTGGTCTAAGAAAAATATCAAGTAGTAAGACAAATTAATATATGAAAAAATAGGATGATTGAGTGACATTTGGCACAGATAAATGAGTGACATTTGGCATAGCTAATTAATGGATAAATGGCATTGATCATGGAGTGATAAATGGACTAATAACTAGGTGACATTTGGTGGCTTAGGAAGATGATAAGTGGCTAGCATGCTTAAAGACACACGTTAATCCAAGTTAATGATACCTTGCACCTAGTTGAATTAAGCAAGTGCTGGAAAAACAAGTTTCTACTGAGTTTTCTCTTCTTTATTGCTTCTCTCCACCGAAACCTACATCCATCTCCTAGCTTTGCATTTTGGTCGAAGTCTTGTTAAATTTTGACACTAACATCCATGTTTTTACCTTCATAAAGTTAGCTAAAGAATCATAACATAGTTGTTCTTGTTATAGCTTTTGATCCTAGCCGAAATCCATTCAATTCCCACCTTGAATTCGTGATGATTTTTGCATGTATGGAGAGCTAAATTAGCTTGATCTTTGAGATGGAATTTGAGCTAGACAAGTAAGTAAAAAATTGGTATTTATGATATGTTATAATAAATAATTTATGATGATGAAATTGGGATAAATTGTATATGATATTGATGATGAATTGTGTTAGAAATTGTTGCATGAACTTGGATGCTTTTTCGTTATGTTCTTGATGTATGAAAAATAGGTTATGGATTGTTTTATGGATGAATTAGTTTAGGATTTGAGGTATAATGAAGGTGATTTTACGTTAAGAAAAGTGTTAATATAGTGATTTTGTAATGGCAACAGTACTAGGATACATGATTGATAGTGAATGAAGCTCCTGTTTTGACTTTTGATGCATAAAAGATGAATTGTTCATGAGGTACCAAAAGAACGATTTGAATTGGAATTGGATATGTAATGAATGAGAAAATGAAACATAATTAAGGTATAAGTGATGGATTATGATGAAGATGTGTGAATTTGGTATGAAGATGTTAAAAGTTGGAAAATTTTTAAAGGAAAATGAAGGAGTATTTTCGGATTACTCATCCCACGATCGTGGGAATTGTGTAGTTCTTGTTTTTTCCCATAGTCGTGGGACGTATTTGGAAGTTGAAAAGGTTGGTTTTGTATACTTGTTGAAATATATAGGGTTAAGACACTTTATAATGGTATAATTGGATTTGATTGGGACTTGAAATGAACTTAAAAAGTTGCTTGATTAAATGATAAAGTGTTTGATAAGTCTAAGTTGTTATTAAGGTTATAAATTAAAGAATTAATTGATTGATATCAATGTATATGAATTTGGGAAGTATGAGTTGTTAATGATATAAAGATGTTCATGTGAATGCAAATGTACTTCAAAGGATATAAGAAATGGATTATGTATGATTGAATGAGAATTGAGAAATTGTGTGAATAGTTAATGCTTGGAAAGAATTGACGAATGTATGATTGATGAAGTTAGGGTAATCAAACTTACCTAAAGCATAACCTAATTGCAAACAAGTTATATAAAAGCTATGATGAATGAACGAGCAAGTTTTGTGAATAAGGTTACATACTCCGGATAGTCAATTGAGCATGCATTAAACATAACACATATACATATATATGATTGAGTACTTATTTGATTAAACAAGTTATTAATGTGTACATATGTGTGTATTGCATGATTTAGAAGCACAAATTGACCGATAACATCTAGATATTGCCAGCTCGTCAAGGCAATAGCTATCTGAAGCATACTATGAGTTAACCTAGATGTTTTCTCACTATGATTGAATTGTTTATGATTATTGTCAATTAGTGAATTGTTACTAATATGATTGTGATAATTCCAGACATTGATGATCCGAGGAGTTTAATATCCAGGACTATATTGGAAGTGTTTGCAAATTGAATGTGAATATGGAAGTTGTGTTCTTAATTATATGTTGAATGTCGGATTTAGATTAAATAAATATGCTATATGACTGTGTACACCAAATGAGAGTTATTGATAGTATAATATGTGATTTGATGAATTTTCATTACATTAATTTGCATGATCAGATAAACGAGTTGTGACCAGAGTGACTAACGTGAAAAAGAACTTAAAGTTCAAAAATGTGCACACAGAGCAACAAATTCAACAATTAATGAGCCCGATATCCACAATGGGTATAGGACAATATCTGAAATGAACACGATATCCACAATGTATATAGGTTAGGTAAATAGGTACTCAGTCACAACAAAATAAAAATGAAAGTAGAGTCTTATGTGCATTGCATATATGTCTTTACATGTATCATGTGAATCATTGTAATGAATGACTAAATTGAGTTGATATGATGCTATGCTATGTTTGTGTACATGTGAATGATTATGAAAAAATAATGAATTGTGTTGATATAGTGATATACATCACTTGTATACATGTTGATGATATGAATGACTGAGGTGAAAGACAAGATTATTCTGAAAAGATTATATGAAATGTTTGTGTTATAATGTGCTTATTGAGATAAGATGTATAGTGTAATATTGTACACAAAACTATATGAGAATTGATTCAGGTTAATGTGATATACTTACGAATTTGGTTGTATATTGTGATGTTGTGTTTTTGACTCAAGTGAGCACATCGATAATGGTTAACTCACCAAGTTAACAAAACTCGTCAAAATTGCAATGTTAATTTTTAGGTACTGGAAATATCTGGCTTCTCTAGCTAGTTTAGTTAAAGTAGCTCTGCATTTGGATACGAGTTAGTGTCGGGATTAGTTATACCTCCAAATGTCTTAGTTATGTTTTATCAAGAATTGTATCTTTTAATTGTTGTATATTGTATAAGTGAATTTTAGAAATGTAATGACATTTGAGATTGTATATGTTGAGAATAAAAATGGAATAAAATGATTGTGACTGAATATTATTGTGAATGAAATATTTCAAAATGAAGTTTTGAAATGCTTTCATATGTGAAGCCTTAAAATGTGAAAATGCAATCATCTTAACGTGCCATCTTCATAGAGTATGTTCCCGAATATCCTTCAGTATATGGGGTATATGCTCTATAGGAGTGGTGTGTTATAATAAAGTAAGTAAATATTAAAATATAATTATAGTAAAATTTAAACATATATAATATTTATATAGAAGTAAACTAATTTAAAGTGAATATTATATAACACTTATAAGTTCATATACATACATACATATATAAGTTGCTTATAAATATTGTGTCAAACTAAACATTTTTAAATTTTTTATATTACTTCAATCTAGTTTATAAACTTTCTTATATTAAATTTTCATTTAATTCTAAGTCAAAATTTATTACTAAAATATAAACCCTTTAATTTGGACTTATTTCACTACACAAAATGGACCGGATAAATTGGATTAGATTTTTGTTTTCAATTCATTGAGCTACAAATTAAGTGTGGTCTTTTACTACGGAGTAAAAAATATATACCTCCCCTGTAATTTAGAAAATATTAGAAAATTTTCTTAATCCTTAAATTTTTATAAAACTTCTTCTAATTTTTAGTTTTACAGAGAAATCTCTTATCTCAGATTTCGGTTTAAAAATAATAATAAAATATTTACAATATGAACATTATAAGTAAATGTCCCTAATATGTAAACTGTTTAAAGCTCATGTTTTAATTTTGACTCAAATAGAGTAAATATGATTTAAATTAATAATTAAAAATAATTATTATAAATTATAGTTGAAATCAAAGTTAGTTATTTCAGTTTAAATTTAAGAGCTGAATGTAATTATAGTGTAAATAATATTTTATTAGTTTAAATTTGAAATTTCTAATCGGTCTATTTTATTGTTATTTTTAAAGAGCTTTTTCTTAATCTATGAGAAAAGTGCATTGAACTATGTATATGAATGAGACAATTATTCCCATATCAGACACAAAAAGATCTCTAGGAAGATAAAACATGATAACTTATCACAAACTAAATGTCTTCAATTCTCAAATCTCAACTCGCTACAATTAGAAGAGAGGAAGGAATATAAGGCTAATTAAGATGTAGGCGGCGACGCCGTCAACTCCTCCTGCAGGGTTTATCGCCGCCACTCAACTCAACACGGTGCATATATAGTTATATATCAGAACATTAGTTCTTGAATCTAAACATACTTTGTTCTATTCTATATCCATAAACTTGTCTAATCTGCTGATCTTCTGAGCCTGCCTAATACGGTGGCCAGTAGTTATCTAAATCCATGCAATGGTCCACACCAACGTACCTGCTTGGTCCATTTGCATTGTTCATTTCCGCTCCATAGTTAACTTCTGCAGCAAATGGACCTCCGCTAGTCATTATTGAAGAAGTAACGTCTTGTTGGTTCATTACCGGAGGATGAGGCAGTGGGCGGAACGACGGTTGCGAGGGTGCTCCGCCAAGATTCAAGTTTAACCCTGATATTGTGAAGCACCCAGCTGCTCCACCAACAGGGTAATTCACTTGGGATTGAAGTGGCAAGTTCAAACCAGTTGATGACCCACCTGCTCTAAAAGCTCGAGTCAACTCTAAGAGCTCTGCATTAGACATATAGTTTCTTCCAACCTGGAACGGGAAGCTTTGATCTGTCTGCATCAGATGTGAAGGGTTGATACCTGAACTTAAGTCCAGGTGGTAGGTATTTGATCCACGTGATTGACTAGATGAGAACTTTTTGACTCCGGCAGTCTTTTGGAAAACTCGGCAAACAACCCACTCATCCTGCTGAATCCATCAAAAACCATTAATATTGTTAGCTTTGGAGTGTTTACCACTAAAACTATCACACCCTATATTGTAAGGAGTGAAATAAAGTTATGTACATATAGGTTCATTCCAAACAAGTACATGATCAATTCATACTTAACGATATATTCAATTCTAGGTCAAGACAAATCTCTATCTTCATATATAGTGTTTTAAGAAAAATTTTTAGGTCAAAACAAATCTTTCTTATAAGAGACTTTAGTGGAAATTTTAAAAATATAATTCCAAGATCTTATTAATATTTTTTTAATATATGGATTTTATTATATATTCTATTAATAATAACCGATACTCATTAATCAAAGATCACGTAAAATTTTCTCTTCAAAGTATGAAACAAAGCGTTCCTAGGCCAAGAGTATTTTTCAAAGGATTCAATAGCCAAATAGGGTAGAGAATACAGATAGCTTATCTTAGCTTCATATGCAAATCCTTAGCAGAAAACATTGAGATGGAACACGGGGAAGCAAATAGAACGTGACTCACATCTTGGAATTTCTTTCAAATGCTTCCAATAGAATAAACGAACCTTGAATTCGGCTGTTTTCCATGGAAACCTTGTTTCTTGGCAATATTTGGAATATGTGAGACGAAGACTCTCATTTTGTTCAGTTTCCGACGAATGATTGTGATACCAAACATGGATTTATATTTGAAAGATTGAGCTGGATGATGAAGGGTAACTTACTTTGGTGTTTCTGAAGGTAGATTTGGAGTGAATACGATATTCATGCATGACCCAGTTGGTTTTCTCTCCTCTTGGAGCTCTTCCTCTGTAGAAAACCAATGTCTTCTTCATACCTACCAACTCTGATGTGACGCTGTTGAAGATCTCTTTGTCTTTTCCTGTGGTCTTCCAGTAGCCAGTGTTTGTTGCTCGGTTTGTTCTAACTCCAGTGGGATATTTCCGATCTCGTAGACTGAAGAAGTACCACTCCTTCTCTCCCATTTTTGCCTTCCCTGATCATCAGAGAAAACCTAGTCAACTTCCTTCTAATTACAAGATGGAATTGGTAAATCAAAACCTATTACAAGATCGATCTTCTAAGAAGTCTATGATAGCGATCAAATGTTGATGAGACTGTCTGATGATACTTAACGGAAGAACTATATGCAGCAGGAGAAGTAGATAGTTTTTATGAGATAGAGATGAGCAAAATTAGCTGAAAACACAATAAAGTTTTTGTTTGTTTTTCATGATCGACTCCTGATTTTCCAACTGCAAAGCGAATTCTGAAAACTTGGAATTACAACTACCTGGAAGATCCCAAGGCTCGCACTTGTTGAGATCAACGTCAGTAATTGCTCTCCCTGTGAAACTCGCATCTGATATCTTGCTCACAAGATAGTAAGTAATGAGTTCCTCATCAGTTGGGTGAAATCGAAACCCTGGTGGCAAACTTTCATCCTTTGATTCTCTTGAATCTCCTTCCATACGATCTCCTTTCTTTTCGCTTTCCTTGCCCTTTTCACTTGTATGTTTCTGTACCAGAAATAAACCACATGAGTTACTCAAGATTCTAAAACCCTAGAAGAGTGCTCAGGGTTCCAAGATTAGTCATTCTCTTTAATGGTTGCCTAATATCTCCAAACAAGCCAAAGTCGGGATCATCTTCTCAAGTAAAAGAAAACAAACAACTGACAAGGATCACAAACTTTTTAGGAGGTATGGAGGTGTACTTACTTGCATGGGGAGACAAGAAATTCTTCAAGTAGGTTGTGATGATGCTTTTGATATCAGTTTTGATTAAAAAAAATTAAGGGTAGCTTGAGAGAATGGTGTTTAAGAGTTAATGAGAGGGAAATTCTCTTACCATGCACAAGAAAAAGATTGGAAATTTAAGGTCTGTGCATGTGTGTGTCTCAAGATCTCACCTACTTTGGGCCTTCATGTTCAAGGTTCAAGGCTACGTCAAGAAGCTTTTAATAACATGAAAAGTCATTGAAGAAATCCCTCTTTAGGATACAGACATGACTTTCCATTTATTATATATTGAACTCAACAAATAATTAACAAATAAAAGAGAAAGAGTAGTTTCCTGCTCTCAAGAAATAGCCATATTGGCCATTATGATCATGTCTTGTTTGTTAGCCAGACTGCAATTTTCATATTTAGCCTTTTCCAATTTTACTTTTTTTAAATAATAAATTATTAAAAAAGTTTATTAACATATAAATTTCATGTTTTTCACATGTAAATAATATTTAAATAATAACTTTAAAAAGATTCTACAATTTGCACCGCAATTTATTTATATGATATCAATGAACTATAATAAATCACCTCTCACGTAATATTATCAATATATAGTATTGCATGATTTGGCCTAGAGATAATTAAGATTTTATTATTGGAGAAAAATGATAAATGGAGAATAAGTAAAATTGGTACACATAATATATATAAAAACAAATCTACGAGCAAACAATAACAACAACTCGGTAAAGATTCTCTTGATACATAAAGTTTGAAGAAATATACAAATTAACACGTAATCTTATTTTAATTATTAGTAAACAGACTATTTTTGAATAACATACATATGAAGAAGTCGGAGAAAAACCAACAACTTTGTAATTAGGAACATTCTAATTGAAGAGAAGGGAAAAAAATATACAAATATAATAATTTTTAATTATTTGATAATTGTCCTTATCAAGGATTTGGACATTTCTAATATGTCAAAGAGTCTTCTTGCCCACTGCTGCAAGGAAACCCTCGTTACATGCAAGAACAAACAAAACTAGGCCACGTCGTTGTGCGATCTAAATGTGAACTCCTTCGATTACTCATTTCTCACCACGTGATCATGTTCTTCCAAAAGCTGTGGGGCCTAACCTAACTCGAAAGGTACTTGTACAAGGCAAGAAAAGCATTAGAATAGTTGCATACAGAACGCAGGAGAGGAGTAAGAACTAGGGTTTTCACTCACTTTCCCTAGGGTTTGATGTTCTATTTCATCATTCCAGTATATTAACGCGACCCTGTTTTAACTATTTGAAGGACTATATATGTTTGAATCAATTATACGAAACTAAAGAGAAAATGGAGATCATCCCTCCTTTTATATAGTTCATGTTCTGTTTCGCTGTTAGAATCAACCGCCGCGATGAGAAACGTAGTAAAATTTGGAGGGTTTGTGTGTGATTTCTGAAAGTTCTTGGTCCTAAAATAAGTGATTGTGAAACCAATCAATTTTCTGAATATAGATGCACAGTACACTTGTATAACTTGATGCATAAGTTTTGAGTTTGCTTTCTGAAATTGTTCATACTTCCTGTTCTATAATTGTGGAGTTTTCTTGTATGATCGAGTATGTTGTTCTTATTAGAATTTTTAATATGAGTAGAGTATAGATGTATTAATAAAAATTAGGTTGAGTCAACCATTATCAAAATGATTAAAGCTAATTATTTGGTTAATTGGCCCTTATTACTTATAAACTCTTTAATATATTCATGTTTCGTCAATATTAGATACTCTAATACTTCCCCTCAAGTGCAACTGAGAGTAGACATTCAGTTGTTACTTGAAATAAATGCAGCAATAACTGAACCGAGTCGCTAAGATTGAATATTTAGACGAACAATCGAAAAATTAAAAATTCAGACCAAACTTGCTATGATATTATATTAGAATTTTTAATATGAGTAGAGTGTAGAGCCTATTAATAAAATCTGAGCTTGAGTTAATTATTGCCAAAATGACTAGAAGTAGTAATTTGGTTAGTTGATCTTTATTATTTATAAACTCTTTAACATTTTCATATTTAATCAATATAAAATACTCTAATAATTCCCATCAAAGAGAAAGCTGCAGAACTAATTTGGAATATCCAGAATCTGCTCTTTACAACGTAATGATGCTTGTTTTTGCACACACACTTGATTGGTGTTGATGTAGAACGGGAAAATTTGATGAATGATAAGTTTAGTCCCTTTCCTCTCATTTGCTTAGAACTGATGTCTACAACTTTGTTCTTGGATTATCAACGTCGACTTTCATCTTTTCAACTGTGTATGAGATCATGCATTGGCTTATTGAATTTGGTTTGCACCCCAGCTATTAAGTTGTTCTTCTTTTTCTTAATGGCTGACTTTTGATTATATTTCTGATCTTTTTTCAAGTTTTTTTCGTGTTGCACGCTATGATTGTACCTATGACTTCACTTGTATATTTGAATTGTTTCCTGATTATGGGGAGCAACAGCACATAGTATCTGTTGCAAGTTATGAAACAAAACCTGAGAACTTTCGTTTAGCAGAAGTTTTTCTTTGATTACTAGAGCATGATCAATAACTAATTCTGCACTTGTGTCTCACAAGCTACTTTACTTGTAACTCAAGTAGATTTGTCGGAGACCAAATTATAATTATAAACTCTTTTAGTTCTCCATTCTCGTTTAAAGGCGAGTTGTTATGATTTTGGAAAGATTGAGGGTTTAACTTTGAATTATTGAGCAATAAGAGTTTGAAGAAGTTATTCAGCTACAATGGTAAACATCTATCACCATCTTTGTTTACTTGTGAAACACTTCAAATATGTAAAATCATTAGAGTCTTGATCATGCATGCTAGCTGCCTTTTATTGCTGAAAAACCACCTAATCCTCAAGCATAAACAACTAATTTGTCAATTTGAATGGTAGGATTATTCGCCAATGAGATAGAGATTCCAAGACATGAAGGATAATTAACATTGCTCAAGAAATTAATACAATTAACTATATATCATTCTATCCCTTCTTGGAGAATATATATGTGTTGCGTCTTAATGAACAATGGCAGCTTTGGATTATATACAGAGAGCTAGCAACCACAAACCACTGCAAGTCTTCAACCATTTCACTGAGATTTGTCATAGAATCTAGCAGTTTAGAGAAATTTGGGTACCTTACATAAACAAATCACTCGTATAAGTCAAATGTTTTCCTTATATGATCAATGTGATCATCTTTGTTATCTACCATTAAAGGACTCCCATCTTTCAATTTTGTTATGATAACCTGTCATGATCAGACACCAAAGTAGTTGTAAGATGTTTTTCATTATGTCTAGATATAATACAAGAGCAGAACAGATAGATAAAGAGGATTGACAGGATACTTCAATTTATAGTCTCTCAAGCTTGACAACTTTTACATCAATCTGAAAGAAGAGTGAATTTTGATTAGAAAGCTAATTGCCTAGAGAGAATGTATTCCGTACTTACATGATATGCAAGAATCGATTACTTTCTTTGCTTGGAACGATCATTAAGCAGTGATTAATGGGTTCAAAATCATTTTGTTATTGTTGAACCATAAACTATGTTTTCGTGTCATTTTGTGTAAAACTTTGCCATCCAATCGCCTCATGCCGCCGAGCAAATATACGTCGCGTCTCGTACCCCATCGATCATGGTCAGTTCCTAATTCAACCATGATCAGCTAGCTAGCTGGTAGAATCCAATGGCGATCAAAGTAGTTGACAGGCATTTGTCAAGAAGACTCACCAGAAAGGACACAAGAACAACATACAGATGCTAGCTTGTAGCAGATACTTCTTCTCTGTCATGCTACTTGTCAACCACTACACATTATCATATACAAAAAAGGGGGGATTGATGTTTAATCTCATCGTTACGTCTTTCGTGGTGTGTGTTTTTAACTAAAATTACGAATGATTGAGCTCGCAAGAAAAGGATCAGGAGAGGAGAGGAGGGTGATGGGATCATTTTGTTTCTAAAACGGGTGCAAGATATTCAAACAAGTAGTTGCATGTCAATATACGAGAAGTTAGAGATTCATGATATATATGCAAAATACACATGTACCGATATGTGCATGTACGTTCTTGTTCTAGTCCTTGTTAAGGGTTACTAATTCTGCAGCTTACTGCCCAAGTAAGTTAGTCCTTAGTTAGCGTATGCGCTTCTTTCTTGCATTTCTTGTTCAAGGGAAAGTATGCCCTCATATATAAGTTAGGTTGGAAGAGTCCATTGAAATGAATGTAAAGACTTCCCACTTTCAAGCTTCTGAAGATAAGGTTACCAATCACTTGATCCCGACTGACAAATTATACATATTAAAAGTATTTTTATTAAATAAAATTAATTATTATGATCTAAATAATGGTAATTTATTTTATCCTTTTTTAATTTTTAAGTTATACTTAAAAGGGAATATTACATTTTCGTTTCTTAATCTTGGTTAGATGAAGTTGAGATAAAATGCAGACAAAATAACAGTACAGTTCTATATTTCTTGTAGCGGATTGGTAAACGGTTGGATTAACTGTCTTCGAAGGTATAAACAAGCAACTTCTGTAACAAAATGAAATAGAAGTACTCCGGCAAGCTAGAACCTATTATAACCTACTTTGATTTTCCATTATTAATTTCAAAAGGTCAAAGATATTGAATCTTGTTTTGATGAAATAGAAAGAAGAAAATGTCAAAGATATGTCAAATAGACATCTCTACAAGAAATTATATATTCAATGAAAGCAAAAGTTGTCATTAAAAACGATAATATTAGTTACTATTATTAATAGTGTCCAATTTTTAAAGTCGTTATCTTCTGTTATAAATACCTCCGTCATTTGTCATCTCCTGTTACAAGTACCTCCGTCATTAATGAAATAATAACTAATTTAGAAAATAGTTACAATTATGCAGTACTTTTGTGACAAAAGTATATACACTAAAAATTGTGGAATATGTGACAAAACTATATGGTCACAGTAACTTTATATATTTGTGACAAGTTTATCGCTACAAATAATATAAAAGAGTGATGAACTAAGTCGTAACAGTATTTCATTTTATTGTGACAAAGTTACCGATAATAAAACCTACGGAATGTCTGACAACGCTATATGATCACAGTAATTTTACATATTTATGATAAATTTATTGACACAAATAATATAAAATAGTGACGAATAAAATTGTAATAATACTTCATTTTATTGTGACAACATTATCGCCACTAAAATAATTGAAAATAGTGACAAAATATTTGTCATTCGTGCTTTTTTTTTTATCAATGTCCATTATTTCTTGGTCACTAATATTTTAAGGAAAAAGTGTCAACATCATTTTTTCACAAAAATGAAAAATTATTCTTACAAAAAATTTTGTCATTAATGTGTTTATTACTGTCACAAATAAAACTACCAATTCAACAATATAATTGTATCATTAATAAAAGAAATTTACATCAATAATTATATTATCTAACATATTTCATCACAAGTATGAAAGTTATATGCTATAATAATGTTGGCACTAAATAAAGATTATATGTTACAATAAATTTATCACTATTGTGTCCATGTTTGTCACATCCTTTAGGCAATCTTCCTTCACATCCTCTCCAATTGTAGGCCTTTTGCAGGGATCTCTGAACAAAGAGACTGCATATCCAGGAATATAGGAAAGGACCAATGAAAAAGGGAAAGCATACAAGAACTTGTACAAAAGAAGGGACAAAATAATACAAGACTAAACTCACTGCAAACAGTACTGAACGTAACAAGGTTTATTGCATCATTACTTGCAGATGGTATTAGGACATAAAGGATTACATCAGCAAACTGCAACATAATAACATTCAAAGTTGTCTTACATCTTATTCATTCAAAATATATAGAGTATAAATACAAAAGCACCTAGAATTCTTAAAATGACATGCATTTGTTTTCGAGTTTATCATTCTGCCAAGGAATAAAAACTTTACAGAATTACAACTGTTAAGAAAAAACAACATTAAGAAATACTCCTCAATTTTCTAAATTAATCAAACATTAATAACCAAAGATATTTAAACACGCTTCTAGTTATATGACATCGAAACAAACAATTTGAACTGTGGAAATTAGTAGTTTATAGCTCTTTCAAGATCAATTCTATCAACCCAAGAATCCTCAGTTGGAGTGCCTATTACACTATATAATTTGTAGATCTCATCATCCTCACAGTAAAATTAACCGTGATAGCTAATTAACAAAAGGTAAACTAACATACATCAACATCATAGAAACGATAAAGACCTATACTTGTACGCCAAAAAAGAGGTCAAAGAGTGAGTAGCTTAGTCATAATATGTGGCACCCCACTCTCATCAGACATTTGTGCTCGTATGTCCTTCCGACATTCGAGCACATGCCTAACGAAAGCGATGCACCAACTACATCACTTTCACTTACTCATGGCATCATAAATTAAAACATAAGACACTATAGCTAAAACCCAAATTTCTCATTTCATTTATTAAACAATATGTACATTGTGACTTTACAATAACATCCATATATGTACATTATCAAAAATTAATCAGAGTTTACATCTCTGTATACAGAACATGCTACATACATGAGGATTTGATACAAAAATTTATCTAAATCCCTCAGTCCCAACTGACTAACGTTTGAGTCATGACTTTTATCCAAAATCAGTACTAGTTATCTTCTAAATTGACTTAGAAGCTATATCGTCTCTCTCGAACCTAAAAAGTCAATATGCAATTTTTGGTGAGTTTTACGAATTTTGTGAGTTAGTCATTCTCGATGGTGCACTCATATCATATAACACATCAATCCATGCAATGACATAGTTCATATCATTTCAAGTATTATCATGTACCATCACAAAACACCTTGTACACAAATTTTCACACTTCTTATTCAACGTAATTCAATAATACATTACAATCATTCAATTCGTACATACATCAAGTATATATGCAATGCTCATAAGACTCACATTCGTTTATTTTATTGCTGTGACTGAGTGCCTTTTTTACTATCTTATATCCGTTGTAGATATTGGGCTCATTAATACTGTCTCTTATCTATTGGAGATATAGGACTCATTTTACATATTAAGCTAGAGGCTCTTAGAATGTTTTGAGCTTTAAGCTCTTTTTACTAGCGGCTCTGGTCACAACTACCTTATCTTTCATGAATTCATGTAATGCAATCCACCACACTTATTCAATCAATCATTGTGTTCAATCAATCACATTCACAATCTCATTCACATTGTAATTGAACCTTAGTTTGACATTCAACATTTAAGTTGAGAAATCATATATTCGGTCAAATTCACATTCAGTAAGCACTTTCAATGTTATTCATGTATCAATTGCCTCGGACATTCAATGTCCAGAATCAGTAAATTCACATCACATAATAATTTAATGCCTAATTCAAACAAACAAATAATCATAGTGAGGCCATCTAGGTTACTCACAATTTGCTCCAGATAGTTATTACCTCGAAGTCTCGGTAACGTTTGTATGTCGTTACTTTAATTGCTCTTCTATATCATACAACACACGTTTACACACATAACAACTTTGCACAATTATATAAGTACTCATTTATGCACACACACACACACACACACACACACACACACACACACACAC
>JANITW010000003.1:58959277-58970237 GCA_027564335.1 Erythroxylum williamsii
GATCGTATCCTAGGTTGTTAGGTGGTTAGGTTTAATCAACGATCGTATCTTGATTAAACAAAACCTAAGGGAAAACTTGGGTTAATTTTAATCCACTATTAATAATTTCTAGGAGAGGTTAAAGAACAATAAATTAATAAAATATGCTTAGTCAGGGTTAGGCCGAGATTGAACCAAAGAACCGTGTCCCTACTGAATTCCCCACATTTTTCATTTTGTTGCATGTTTTCTTTAATTTGTTTTTTATTAGTTAGTTTCATTTTATTTTTGTTCTTTTAAAAAATCCAAAACCCCCCATTAAGTGTATACACCGATTAATTTCATTTCTTAAACTTTACACATACTCTCTGTGGGATCGACCTAGACTCGTCACTGCTACAGTAGTAGTCTAATTATTTTAATTTTGATTAGCGTTACGACGCGCGGTCAATGATTAAGTCATCAATCTCAAATTACTCATCATATTAGTTTCATTTAACACTACCCATGATGATTAAAGCATAGATTGCTTGATTCAGCTTCAAAATATTCAAACTCTTCAAGAACACCTAGAAGCCCTAACTTCTCATACAACCTGCGTACAACATTATAGAGGCTGAGAGGTTTAGGTTTTCTTATGGAAAATGAAGAAGAAAATAAGATGAGAGTAGCAAGTGAAAGATGAGAAAGCTAGGTTCAACTTAAATGGAGATTGGTGACAAAATTCGTGAAGAAGGTGAAGAATAAAGCCACAAAGAAGAAGAATAAGAAAGTAAGATTCAAGACAATTTAATGGTCTTCCAAGTCATTAAGAGAATTGCGGGATAAAGACATGGGAGATAAAGACATGGCTTGGCAAGTGACACTTGTCGCTTGCCACATGTCCAATCTCTATAAGTTTAAACTAGGTTCTTTTATTTAACTAATCCAGTCAACTCCAATTTCTGCTCCAATTGTCTCCTAATTTTTAATGACACTTGTCAATAAATCTCAAAGTCATTTATCAAAATTTCCACAACCATTTGACTTTTATTTCAATTATCATTTATCAAAATTTCAGAACAAAAATTCTAGATTAACAATTATTATCACTAAAACAATTTTCAATATATATAATCCACAATTCTTAACATAATCACATTTATAAATCAATTATACAATCATTTTAATATGTGCAATAATTATTATTCACATATGTGTATGTTATATTTTACATGAAAATGAAATGCACTTTCTAATTTCTCAATAATCTCTCATGTACACTCAAGTGATTCTTCCAAATGACTTTCACCAATGGAATTACTCGATTTCTCTACTATCTTGATCGATATCCCACTATCTTGCTCGACTTCTCAACATAACTCAGGTTACTAGCTATTTTGGTATCTTGAGTCGATAACACATGCATTGGATTAGATCGGTATCTTCTGAGCATGCTTACATGAAAATGCATTGTGTAACTGAGACATCTTATTCTATAAAGCTAACTTGTATGCCAATGATCATATCCTCTCAATGATCTCATAAGGACCAATGTACCTAAGGAGACTTACCCTTTTTACCGAACCTTAGCACTCCTCACCAAGGTTATACTCTGAGAAATACTCTATCTCTTACTCTGTATTTCATATCCCTTTGGTGCTGATCCACATAACTCTTTTGCCTATCTTGGGCTGCTTTAATACAACTACAAATTAGTTTTACTTTATCCACAATATCTTGTATTAGTTCTGGGCCTTCAACCATTCTCAAACCCTCTTCATCCTAATACAGAGGTGAATGACATTTTCTGCCTTACAATGCCTCATACGGTGCCATTTCGATACTACTGTGATAGTGGTTATTATATGCAAACTCAATTAAAGCTATGTATTAATCCCATGCTTCTTGAAACTCCAATACACATGCCCTGAACATATCCTCAATAGTCTTGATTATCCTCTCACTCTGTCCATCTGCTTTAGGATGAAATGTAGTATTGAAGTTTAACTTTGTACCCATAGTTAACTGTAAGTTCTTCCAGAATCTCAAAGTAAATCTGGGATCCTTGTCCGATAAAATGGATATCAAACCCTATGCAGTTTAACTACCTCATTTACATATTTTCAAGCCAATTGATTTAGTGAGTTATTCTCTCTCACTGGTAAGAAATGGGCCAACTTAGTCAACTAGTCCATCATAACCCATATAGCATCGTTTTACCTTGGAGTCTTTGGCAATCTCATTACGAAATCCATGGTAATTTGTTCCTATTTCTACTCCGAAATAAGTAGTGAATGAAGCTTCCCAACCAAAGCTTGATGCTCAACCTTAATTTACTGGCAAGTTAAACACTTAGCAACATATTTGCTATTTATTTCTTCATTTTTGGCCATCAAAATGCTACTTTAGCATATTATACATCTTGGTGGTAACAAGATGCATAACATAAATGACTACATGAGCTTCTTCTAGAATTTCCCTTTTCAATTCATCCACATTAGGCACACACAACCTTTGCTTTAGCCACAGTGTCTCATCTCTTAGTTCAAATTCAGAATCCAGTTTTATTTTTAATTTCACAATAAGCTTCACCATATTTGGGATCTTTATTCTGTACTTTTCTGATTCTATCATACAACATCGGCCTCAGTCTTAGTGTGGCTATCAATGCCTTATTTTTCTATAGATTCATCTCAACATTTAAAGCTCTCAATTGAATTCAGCTCGGTAACCTCGATAATTGAATTTGAGCTACACTGCTATTTGACTTTCTACTCAATACATCTGTCACCACATTAGCTTTTCCCGGATGATACTTAATCATACAGTCATAGTCTTTCAACAACTCCATCCATCTCCTCTGTTTCATATTTAATTCCTTCTAACTCAACAGATACCTCAAGCTTTTATGATAGGTATATATCTAGAATATCTCTCCATACAGATAGTATCTCCATATCTTTAGAGCAAAAACAACTATAGCAAGCTCTAAATCATTTACTAGATAATTTATCTATTGAGACATTAATTGTCTCGATACATAGGCTATCACTTTGCCATATTGCATTAACACACATCCCAATCCTTGATGCGAATTCGCATCACTGCATATTACATTTACTCCAATTCCTGATGGAATAGTTAACACCGGTGTTGTAGTCAACCCCTGCTTCAGTTCCTCAAAGCTTTTCTAGCAATCGTCATTCCATCTAAAAACTACATTCTTCATCATAAGTTTAGTCAGAGGAATTGATATCAATGAGAACTCTTCGATAAACCTCTGGTAATATCCGACTAATCCTAAGAAACTCCAAATTTTTGATACATTCTTTAGAGCCTCCCACTTCATTACTGCCTCTATCTTCTTTAGATCCACTTGTATGCCTTGTTTAGTTAATATGTGACCCAAAAACACTACTTGATTCAACCAAAACTCACATTTATTGAATTTGACATATAACTATTTCTATTCATAATCTGTAAGATTACTTTCAAGTGCTTAGCAAGCTCTTCTTTACTCTGTGAGTATACTAAGATGTCATCGATAAACACAATTATAAAATGATCTAGGTAGGGCTGAAACACCTTATTCATCAAAGTCATAAATGCAGCTGGGACATTAGTTAACCCAAACAGCATTACTAAAAACTCAAAATGCTCGTACCTATTCTTGAATGCATTTTTCGATACATCAACCTCTATTATTTTCAACTGATAGTACCCAGATCTCAAGTCCAACTTAGTGAACAACTGATCTCCTTACAACTGATCAAGCAAATCATCAATTATAGGCAACAGGTACTTGTTCTTTGCGGTTACCCAATTTAGTTACCTATAATTGATGCATGTCTCAGAGTTTCATCTTTCTTTTTCACAAATAATACTGGAGCTCCTCATGGTGATACACTGGGTCTAATGACATATTTTCCAACAACTCTTACAACTGAGTCTTCAATTTCTTTAATTCCATAGGTGCCATCCTATATGGAGAAATAGATATAGAAGCAGCACCTGGAACCAGATCGATCGTAAACTCTGTTTCCCGATCTGAAGGTAAGCCAAACAACTCAACGGCAAGCACATCTAGGAATTTCCTAATAACAGGAATATCCTGCACATTCTGCTCAGTTCGTATATCGATGTCTTGAACTAAATAAACCTTATATTCCCTTTGCATCGACCTTAAGCACTCACGAGTAAGATCAGCCTGGCTGACATTGCTTGACTAATGCCTCAAAAAATTGCTACTGGTTGATTAGAAGATTCTAATATCACCTCCTTAGTATAGCAGTTCATAATAACCCTATGAGTAGTGAGTCAATCCATGCCTAGGATAATATCTATCTCCCTTAACTCTAGTATAATTAAATCTGCCTCCAATTGTGCCTAATCAATTTGAATCAAGCATCTTTTGTAGACTTCTCCTATTACTGTAGTACTACCTATCGGTGTATTCATCTCTAATCCATATTTCAACAATTCTCTATCACAATGCAACTTAGATGCCAGATGCAATGCAATAAAAAAAGTGCGCAAACCTAGGATCTAGTAATGCAAAAGATTCATAAGCAAAAATAAGCAACACACCTGTAATGACATCTGGAGAATACTGAGCCTCCTGTCTGGTTATTGTATACACTCGAGCCTGAGACTACAGTTAGTTGCTCCGCACCTCAGTCCTAATAGTAAGACTCCCAGAGCTCATTCTGCCTCTAGCATGACCTCTCTGTCTAGACCCACTAACTCTGCTCTGCTGGAGAGTAGCTTCAGTTACTCCTCCTCCTCTCCTTCCAGACGGTGTTCCAAATACAGCAGAACAATCTCTGATCTGATCTCAAATAAGTTACATCGAAGGCAAGCTCTAGATAGTTTCTTGCATTTACCATTATGCTTCTTCCCACAATGCTCACAATTTAGCAACTGAACCGATACTAAACTATAGTCACCTTTCATGTTTCAGCACACATTCAACTTCATTGTTTCAGCACACATTCAACTTCATTGTCACCTTTCATCTATAAACTATAGTCACCTTTCATCTATAAACTATCATCCTAATTCTCCTTACTTTGAGACAGTATACTATCCCTTTCTTTCTCTTTTAACTCACTCTACTTCATCTCTATTATAATTACTAACATTCATGTTATTACACACCAAAACAGAGCATATTCATATACACATTCATTTTCAAATTTTTGTATATGTTCTACCTCATTTTTCACCTTCATTTCGGTCATAACTATCCCCTTAATTTATCTCATTTCAAAACACCATAGTACTCCTTTTTATTAGCTCTAAACTCATGCTTTTTAATCTCTAAAACAATTAAAGAAAATCAATTAATATACCATGAAAACAAAACATAAATATCCAATTTACAAGTCATAACAAACAAGAGTCTCTCATTTTAATTTATTGTTTACTAATTCCAGTTATTAACATTTTGAATATGATTTAAAAAATTCCTTTTAGTTACACTGAAAATTAATTATATTTATTAAAAATATTATTTGTAACAATGAATATTTATTTTTAATGACAACTCTGAAAATTTGTTTCTAATATTGCTTGTTCAGTGACACTTCCATTAACTATACTTTAAGCCTAAATTATAACAAAACCTATTCAATAATGTAGTGGAGTGGAGACAGTGTGATGCTCCGATGACCAAGACTTGACTTGATACTTAAGAGACGATTAAAGGATTAGATAAAGAGATCCTTAGAGATACCGTCAAATAAAAGAATTTATAAAACTTGTTAATGCTACAATCAGGTATAAACTTCAAAACTATCATAAGATATAGCCTCTGTAAAATATACTAAACATTAAAAAGAGAGAGAGGGAGAGATGTTAAAAAGTTGCATGCAATTTCATATTTATCACAAATTAGTTTTAGTTCAGCCTGATTCTGGCCAGGTTGTACGTTGCCGTTTGGATCCATGAGTTTGACTGTCTCTAACAAGAGTTCCTGCAAAACAACACAAGGCACGCAGGGGTTGGTATCCGACAGGCCCCTCCGACGCTCAAGTTAGTCTTTTTGTGAGGGTATAATAGCTATGAGCAGAGAAGCTAGGGTTTTGATTACGTACCCGTATTATGGCAAAGATATACCTTATATATGGAATAGATGCTAGGTTTAGGTCTTTACGTATACATGGAAGATTTCTACCTGCGAATGGGCCGTGGATGCGTGGAGATTGGGGCCTGGGCCTAACATAGTTGATAGGAATTAGGTCAATCCTTGCGAGGTGGACCGATCGGTCCATGAGTCGTTTTGAGTAGGTTTGAGCCTAACACGACCAACCCAACTATATATGATATAACTTCAACATCTAATTACTTATCAAATATTCAAAATGACTGTTTCAAGTGTAGGATTTCCAATTTTTTAGTCATCACTGTTTTTTTATTGCCAAAAACTGCTATCTTGTGCTCAAATGATTTCTCAGGTTCTAAGAATTAGATGCGTGTAGGTTGTTTTCTTTTGTTAGCATTTTGAGCTATGACTTGACAAAAACAAAACAATTTAACTCTGGATCTCGTTAAAAGGACGACCTTAATATTATCAAACGACTTATTAGTAACTCTGTACACAGGCTAAAATCAACTTCCATTGTTATTTTTATCTCATCTCATTACTGATGAAATAGCCTATAATAATTAAGGGGTTGGCTTAAGAGATAAGTGCTAAAAGTTTAAAACACGAACATGTATTGGGTAGTGTTTATTACAGCTTTTTATTTATAAAATTTTCAACATAGACTTTAAGCATTAAAGTTTTCTTTTAATGTACTTCAATACTGGGTTGTAAACTTCTTCTTCTTCTTCTTCTTCTTCTTCTAGTTGCTTGAACCATTACAACATTTAGAATAAAACTATGCTTCATCATCACACGACAAAAGGGCTAGTTTCCCCAAATTATTCAACATATTTTTGGTTGTAAATAAAAAGAAATCTGAAAGCTAACATGTCAAGAATACTTCAATCCTTCATTGTGGTTATGTACACAGGCGAAGTTTTGGGTTAATGATCATAAAGTTTTAGTGGCTGCTGATGTATAAAAGTGGAAAAATCGTATATATCACCAAATCCACAACTATCCTTAGATTAATTTTGGGAAAGATTAAAAAGATAAGCATTCTGTTGTATCCAATGCCCATAGAATTTTTGTGAGTTTATAATGATTTAATTATTTTGTTCTATAGATAAGTGGACATTATTATATATGCATTTATATTTATAAAGGTGTAGCACGAGAATTGAGGAGGATAATGACGACGATTACGATTATTAATGAGGAAACTGTATCCTCTCACTTTCATACGCATTGGAAATGGCTTCATTTAAAGCGATGGCTGACTTAAGCAGCTCAAGCTGGCTTTTGAAAGTAAACTCTAGTCTCATTATGTACTTAGCAATCAGTGGGCCACCTAAAAACACATTAGATTGAAGACATTATTGAATAAAAACAACAAATACGACCCCACTTTGAACTAAATATATTTGAGCATTACGCCGGAAAACAATTTCCAAGACATTCCTTACCACAGAGTCGAAATTTCATTGTATCAAGTGAGTTTCAAATTTATATTAAAATGTTGTTGTTGAAGTGATTCCAATACATTGGCATGGGATCAATTAGTGACATGTAATTCAAATTTGACTAACTTATTAGCAACTGACTTTCTTTTTTTTTTTAATCATGTCCTACATGTTATTGGCATATGAATTTAAAAGTTTTACTTTAGTGGAAGCAGGAATACGAATTTATTGTCTTGTCTAGTTCGATTCCCATGTCCGTGGAAAAAGTTTAATTAGCTTTATCTTGGTTTCGGAGTATATTGTAATCGTAAATTATTAGGAGAATCAGTTAATTGGAAGGGTCAACTATGGGAGTAAACGACAATAGAAATTTAAGGGATTTGGTAACTAACAACGGTGATTGTCTGCTTAGCTAATAGCCATCTTTTTCGTTTTTTCTTCTCGAGAGAGGGAGAAGGCAGCCACGCCCTCACCACTTCCTAACGTGAACTTCTAAATGCTGAGATTAGTAACAGTACCAATTCATTTTCCATCAACTTTTAACCCCTACGCATTATAGTTTGAATGTGGGCAGGGCACGATGATAATGTGAAGTTTTCTGGTGGACAACTACAATTCACGACCATAATGTGAACTTATCACATTCTTTTTCATTTTTAAATGAAAAAAAAGGATGCTTAAGTGACCCTTTTCTATGTAAATAAATAAACCTACAATTTGTACTTTAGCAGAAATATCAGTTCTAAGCTTTTCTATAATCACACTATTTTTCATTTGTTTTTTTTACCAAAGGAGAGGAAACAACGATTGGAATGATGACTTACAAGCACTTGTACTTGGGTGTTCGTGATATGTCTCGTAAGATTCGTAAATAATACTGTAGATTCTTTTCTAAAGTTTTACATTATATTTTTTAAAATTAGGAAAATCACAGTGTTCCTTCGATACAAACAACAAAATAAAATAATTATTATATTTTAAAGCACAACGTATGTTCTGTATAATTATTATTCCATCATCAACTTAAATATTTGTCAAATTTGATAGATAAGAGATAAAATCAACCTAATAATTGTAGTTGGGGATGGGGTCCCTCTTTCTTATCTTAGCCAGTCCGGCTTGTGGCTTGTTGTCATCCCCAACGCTCCCTAGTCCCTACGGCCAGAGCAAGAACATTTTGTTGAACTGCAACTTTCTTTAATAATCTTTCTTGAGCATATAATGTATTAATAAAGAAAAACATACGCATCAATCTTTGCCCAATTAAACCCACTATTTTTATTCTTGTCCCTAAAAAGTAAAAACATACGCATCAATTTTTGCCCAATTAAACCCAGCTTTTTTATTCTTGTTCCCATAAAATAAATCAATATTCACTCTTCCAACTCTGCCCTCAGCCCATTCCTAGTTTTCTATTTCAATGAAAAACCCTTCATTTCTCATCTCTCTCTCATTGTCCCTCCCAGTCACAGAGGAAAATGGAAGGAGCAGAGCACTCAAGCTCATTAACAGACCCAGACCAAGAAGTCATCTACACGACCCATCACTCCTCGGTTCCACCCGGTATGAGCCAGCAAGAGTTCGACGAGTTAGCCCCTGTCATCTCCGAGTTCCATACCTACAGAATCGGACCCGGAAAATGCTCCTCTCTCCTCTGCCAACGTATCAACGCCCCTCTCCACATCGTCTGGTCCATAGTTCGCCGCTTTGACAAGCCCCAGACTTACAAGCACTTCATCAAGAGTTGTACGGTTCAACCCGGGTTTACTATCGCCGTTGGATCTACCCGGGACGTCAACGTTATTTCCGGCCTGCCGGCCGCCACGAGCACCGAGAGGCTCGACATCCTCGACGATGAGAGGCATGTTTTAGGGTTTAGTATTATTGGCGGTGAGCATAGGCTCAGGAATTACCGGGCTGTGACTACCGTACATGAGTTTGAGCGTGACAGGAGCATATGGACCGTTGTTTTGGAATCATACGTGGTTGATGTGCCCGAGGGTAACACGGAGGAGGACACGCGGCTTTTTGCTGATACAGTAGTGAAGCTGAATCTCCAGAAGTTGGCGTCTGTGGCCGAGGGTTTGGCACGTGAACGTGACGGTTAATAAACCTCTGTCAATTTCAAGAAATAAAAAAGAAACAAAAAAAAGGGAATAGATAAGAATAGTTTCCTTTTTTCCTTTTTGTGAGATATTCTCCACTTTTTTTTCTCTTTTTTTGGGTGTATTTTACAGGAAATTACTGAAATGCCTTTTTCCTCCGCTCTGAAGATTCGGCTGGGGGATGTTTGATAATGTCATTGTCGTGTAATGGTGGTTTGGCGATTAACGAAGATGCCTTTTTTAGAATTGTGAGATTAACGAAGATGATAAAAGGAAACGCCATACATTGCGATGTGTACAGAGGTATCCTGTGTCTCGAGGGCTAAAAATGTCTTTCTAATTCGTGAAGAAGAATCTTTCTCGTTTTCGATTGTGGGATCCTTTTTGGTCTGTACTTTAAATTGGATTCCAATCCTTTTTCCTATTAAATAGTGTTTAGATGTTTGATTTTACCGTTTCGAATATTAGATCTCGCAATGGAGTGTTCATGGAACCTCATGCTTTTGTCTACAATTGACAAACAAGTTGCTATCTTTCTCTTTCAATTCTTATTCTTGACTATTCTTCAATGACCTTGATTAGGCCCTTACTTTCGATACATCTCTCTTTTTTTTAGAAAATTTTTAAAATTATATATTTTTTAATTTTTTTAAAATTACAAAATAATTTCTTAATATATAGTCCTATGTAATTTATAATATTAAATTAAATATGTCTTTAAAATTATAATAATAACAATTTATTTATTTCACTTTTCAAAAAAATAATTTATTTATTTTATTAATAATATTTTTCACATACATGACATATAAATAATATTCACAACTAATATGAAAAATATCATTTAATCATCATGTAAACATAAAATTAAGAAAATAGAAATTAATTAAAATTTAAAATTTTATCATAAAATAAATAATAATAGCATCAAAATATCAAATAAAAAAATAAAGATTAATGACTCTTTAAGTATTACAACAATAGCTTGTGATGAGAAAACAACTCTATAAAAGTGAAATCTAAAAAAAAATATTTATAATTATTTTTATATTGCATATATAAAATTTAATATATACATAAACTGTACATGAAATTAAAAAAGAGAATAAATGAAAATCTGAAATTACATTCAATTGAATATTTGCATAAATTGTATTAACTCCGACTCTTATTTATTATAAATTTCTCATTATTAATAAGAGGTTTATCATTACTATGATTCAAATTCATTGCACGAAATGATATTTTAATATTTACTCATTTAAGATTATCTTCTAAATCACTCTCATTTATCAAACTCGGTTCTTTATAAATCAAATTAGTCAAAAAATCAAAATGTAAGAATT
>JANITW010000003.1:59002328-59014822 GCA_027564335.1 Erythroxylum williamsii
ATTGTTGCCCTTTGGTCCTTTGCTTTTAGCAATAAGAGCCACATTGGAGGAGTCAGATGCTTTTAAGCGATCCTCCTCCATTTCGAGGTGCCTAGTGATCTCTGAAAGGGTTTTGACATTCTTATTATGTGTCAAAACAAGTTTTACGTTCTTCCAGTGCTCAGTATGATCTGGAAGAGCCTGAATCACATTTAGGACTTGTTTGTCTTCAGAGATAACGGGACCAGCTGCCTTAAGATCACGAACCATAGCACTCATGGTTCGTAAATGTTTAGCCATAGTACGAGCCGTATTAATCTCATAGTTCATCCACTTGAGGTGCAAAGCACGAAGCCTTGTAGCGGATGTTTGACTAAAAGTAATTTTAAGTTTGTCCCACATGTCCTTAGCACTGGCACAATCCTCAAACTCTCCAATTAGATCGTTATGCATGAAATAAAACATAGTATAACATGCCTTATAATACTTTTTGGACCAATCTGCATAAGTCTTTAAGGATGCTTGATATTGCTCATTAGTAGTATCAATATCTTTTTCGTCTTTGTCTTTGAATGAAGGCGCAATCATTATTATGGTCAAATATTCAAGAAATTCTCATTCATTTAGAAGATACCGAATTTTTCTTTGCCACATATCATAATTAGACCCGTCCAACTTTTTAGTGGTGGACAAATCACCGATCAAAATTTTAGTTGCCATATCTACAAATATATATAAACATGGCGTAAGGCATATTTTCATTAATTAAATTATCTGAAAAATCCATAATATATATGGTATGATCGAAAATTTTGCTAAGCTCATAATCACCTCATACAAAAAAAAAATGAATTAGGAATTTCTGTAAGTTAATTAACCTATTTTAATTTGACATATCACAAAGATGCCAAAAACAAAAGAATATCTTATATGTAAAACTAATTTACAATAAAAAACTTTATACATGTAAAACAAAATTTACATACACAATTATATAAAACTCATTTATATAATATTATTTTAAATATAATGCAAAATTACCCAAAAAACATATTCATTGAATATTTCAAATTATATTATATAAAAACACACTTATGAATTTATAACAATTTAACTCATGCTAATCACAAAGTATTTATATTTCACTTTTCACTTTGTTTGCTTATCAACGTATACAAAACCAAAAGAAAATTTTTTTCTTCACTGTTTTGTTTATGCATGAAACAACAGAACACTTCTCTTTCTATGTATCTTCAAGCACAAAAAACGAAAAACCATGTCCCACTCTAGTTATTCATGCACATATTCTCTTCTTTCGCGTAATAAAGATAAGAGTATAGAATATGTATAATCACGCACAAAAACCGAAAAACCAAGAGCTATTTTTCATGCACACCTTCACTTTTTTCACGTAATAAAGACAAGAGTATCAGAAAACTATTTCTGCAAAACCCTTTTTCTTTTCTTATGCCTCTATTGTAACGAAAAATCAAATCTTTCCATGATTTTCATTTTGTTCCCATTCTCTTTATAAAAACGAAAACAACATATGCAGAGAACGTGCATGAAAACAAAAACTTTTCTTTTGTATATTTATGTATGTACTAAAAATGAAGAACATTATCTTTCTATCTTTATAAGCGTGTGTGGATACATTACATGAGTGGGTCATTACTTTACTTATGACGTAAACACAATACTATTTCTGATACCAATGTAGATTTACAAGGACTAACCTTAATGCGGAAGAGGTCGATCAATTCTTTGTTTGCTAGTTCACATTTTCCAGTTAGCTACTAGAGTCACCGTTAATCTACGCCTCAAACTCTAACTCTTAATGGTGTGATTCACATGAGGAAGAGTGAAGAGGGTTTTTCTCCTTCGTTCGAATTTTGCAAAATTGCAGAGAGAAGGAGAACCAAAACCTTTTTTTATTTCTAATGTATTTGTTTTCTTTAGAAAGAGAACACAACCCAGCTAACTTCTTGTTCCTCCTCTTATATTAGGACAAAATAACTGCTGGGAGTTATACCTATATATGGCCTTTCGTGTAATTGTCAACACCAACGAAGGGCTTTAAGGAGGTATAGGGATAAATTAGACCAGATCTAAGTGAGTCTACATACAATCAAGACATCATATCTTAATCTAAAACTTTAAAGTTATTATGAGTCATATCCTTATATATAATTCACTTTATCTGTTTTTCTTTTCTTAATGTGATATTACTCAATTTGTGAATTTTTTACATATTTTTTAAAAAATAAAGATATAGAATAATTAACACAATCTTTTTCAATTATGGGGAGAAATGGAAATTGTTTTTTTAAACAATTTCAAAACATCGCCGACGTTTGATTGAATTGGCTTTCGAATTAGTAGAAAGCTATCTGCATATTTACATGTATGCTTCAGATGTCTTGGAAGTGCTATTGCAATTTGTTAGGTGCCGCTTGAGTTATTAACTATGATTGTAGGTTGTTAATGGATTGAATTAGACTTGGGTCTATTTTGTTTTTATTATTTTGGTTTAGTTTCAATTGAATTAAAATTTAAATTAAATCTATGTGATTTTAATATCATTTTATTAAAATAATATCGTTTCGATTTTTAACTTGAATTAATTCATACTATTTAGATTACGAAAAATATATTTTTAATTTTTAATTTTAAATCAACATAAAGCAGATCCTAATTCATCATCTCTGTGCATAAATAATAAGACGTAGAAGAAATATTGAAATCAAAGCTCTCGTGAATTCAAAGACAAACAATCGCCGAGACGTCTCCATCAATGTATAGGATTTTGTACCGTGCCGATTGGTACTGGCCGATACATATCATTCTGGCTCAAATTTGATACCGTTATAGATAATGAGAATAATAATGAAGAATTTAATTATAATATTACAACTGCATTATGATTAAAACAAAGACTTCAACGCTTTTGAATCCTCAACTAGCGTTCTTCGTCATTTTGGATATGATCATTCTATCTTCTTGTGACCCTTTTGCAATGAACGTTTATTACACTTGGGGCTCACCTAAGAACCCCACATGTGATATGAACACAGACAGTGACAAGCACATGATAGAAGTTAAAGTATACGTAATATTTTTATTTATTTATTTATTTTTGCATCATAAATAGGTTACAGCTAGCGACTTTTTTAATTTGGTCTTGTCCCACATACCCGTTTCGTGGCTTTTCCTGGCTGTGAACAGCCAAGTCGCCAAGAACCTGGAGATAAGAAAGTTGAAAGAGATAGGAAGGTAATTAAGGTAAACCAATTCAAATCATACATTAATCATCCTTTCTCTTTCCCTTCTGGCTATAAGATTGGTTTGGTTTCTGATATTGTTTTGACGTAAGATAACTATCAGACTTGTACAACTCTGATCCCCCATTACTGGTTCGTGGCCATATATGAATGGGTAATAGCCTCCATTATTGACAGAGAAAACATGCATTTAAGGCTATGATTGAGTGTATAAAGAAAAAAAAAAGCACATTCTGCAAGACTGCAATACCTTACCTGAGATATATCTGCATTTTCGGTTTTCAGCTTGCTTTGCTTGAGAAATTATTCTGACAAGGCTTAGTTGGCCTCACTTGAGAAGAAGAGAGTAGAATGTAGCCAAGAACAACTTGCCGGGCTCATACATCATCACGGTAGTGATCATTTTGGTTAAGGCTGACGAGTTGCCGCCGGCCGGCAAGTCATCCTTGGCTGAACTATACTCTCTACCTCGTCATGCAAGGCCACTAGCCACATTCACTTGTAGTGTACATGCATGCTGTTTACTGCCTTATCGCCGATTTGTATTTATAGGTGAAAGCTTGCAGAGAATTGCAAGGTGATAAGCACAAGAGCATTTCTAGCAAGGCATATTATCCTGGAAAAAAGCAGATGATCACGCAGGTCCATTCATGGCCTCGTGGATGTGGGCCAAAAAGAGTACTACTCCGAAAAGCATCCCAACTTGCCAAATCCATCCAAAACCTTGCTCAAAATAGTAAGCAGGGTGGATCCCATTTGTCGCTAGATGTTTGGTGTCGCACTAAAAAAACTGACAAGCAACCACCGAGCACCGAAGTCTGGCAGCAAGGGTTTAGTCTTCGCTTAATCACAGTTGAGGGTTCGACCTCCACTTGTGTATACCTCCACAGCTCCACTTGTGTGTACAGTTAAATACTTTCGGTAAAAAAAAAGTCAGCACAGTTTTTGTGAACAAAAAAACCTATTAGCACGATCGCTAGTAATGAAAAAAAAATCCGTTGGGTCAATTTCTTTAATCAAAATGTGGAAAAAGATATAAAAAGTCAATCGCTAGAAATAACATATCTCGTTAACAAATTAACATTAGATAATAATTCGTTAAAAAAGAATTTATCAAACCAATCTAAATAGTACAAGAGGAGAATAATTTAGACATGATAATAATTTAAAGATGTCACTGGCAATTCGAACCTACTCAGAACATTTCGTGGATTAATCCAAAAAAATGATAACCAAAAAAGTTAATGACAAAATTCACACATGGATTAAAAATTATGAACAATTGAGAATTTCTATAATCTATATCAAAACTTCAAATTGTGATTAGTACAAATTGGTATTATATTTTAAAGGATTATATTTGTATTATTACTTCTTCTGCAATTATAAATTACTGAAAACTCTTATGATCTGAATTAATATGTTCTTATATTAACTTTATTTAGTAATATATTTGGAGTCAAAATGAATTAGTGCACCTCTTAGGCACCCAAACATCTGAATCTCCATAACTATATTCCTTTGGATATTCTTCTTTTAAAAGAAGTCAAAGAAAGGGGTTGGGAAAGGACGGTCTAGGGAGTGTCCAATATGGGAATATAATATTTTGGAGAACATATGACTCTGCAGAATGGTCAGGAAGCACCGTGCATACCCCTCAAGCATATGATTGATAATTCAATATAGTAATGTAATATCCATAATAGTTATTGCTAAGTATAAGGATTACACTAATTTGAATTATGTTAAATTTTTATTTTTTAACTCTAGTTAAACTAGACCAAGCTTAGAAAAATTTTCTAAGCTTAGTGTCTGTTTGGTTGAGCTTATATCAGTAAAGTTTTTATTAGTAGAACTTTTATCAGAAGAATTTTTCTAAGAAGCCAGTTGACTGTTTGACTGTCAATTAAAAAACAGCTTTTTAAAAAGAACTTCATATAATTGACTGTTTGATAATATAAAAATAAAAAGTACTTTTATTAATTTTAACTATATTTTATTATATAGTAAAAATTATTTATGCATATAAATATTATTTAAAGTATATTAAACAAGCATAATATATTAATTATTATATAATTTTGAACCTTACAAAATATAAATAAAAATATATCTAACCAAATCTTTTTATATGATTATAATATAAGTAAAACTAATATAAAAATAAATATTAAAATATAAAAAAAGTTAAATAATATTATATAAATTTCAAAATAAACATAAAGATGAATTTGTGAGTATTGTAAAAATTATGTCTAAAATATAAGGACAAAATGATTAAAAATAAACTCATTAATTGATTTGAAAAATCTACTTAAAAAATAATTTTTTGATAAGCTCAAAATTTAATATTCTTAAAAAACTGTATTTTGGCTATCAAAAAAGTTACACCTATTTAAAAAAGTATTTTTTAAATTCTATAACCGAATAATCATTTTTTTAATTTTTGCAAAAAAAATATTTATCTACCCTTCAAAAACTCAACCTTAGAAGAATTTGCCGTTCTTTTTAACTTGAGTTAAACTAGACTACTAGGCTTAGAAGAAGTTCCTAGGCTTAGAAGAATTTGCCGTCCGTCCGAATTCAAAGAAGGTCAATAATTTCGGCAATTTTGCTGAAGTCGTGTGATTATTTTAACGTACTAAGGCTATAATGACCACAACTTGCAAACGGTGGCCGGTGGGCATAGCTGTCAGGTCAAGAAATGGTAGACAAAGGCATCCATGATGAGAAAGCTGACAGTACCTTAATGTTACTCTTTCTTAAAGCATCCACAATCTTATGTATGATTTCCTTGTTTCTGTTCTTTGCTTTTTACGTCATTGTCCTTTTACTGTCCGCCGCTTCCCCACTTGTCCTCACAATAACACAAACCCTAATTTATCAGATCGAGGCAGCCGAGCCCGACAAGGAACTAGTAACCCAGCATATTTCATGAAATGGGTTATATTATGTGAATGATATTACCATTATCTCAGTCATTTTGGTCCAATGAGTTAATTTTTGTTCTTGGCATATGGTCCCCAGAAGGCAATACGGTCACATTTCCTTAAAAAATGACCCTTAAGTGTGTCAAGACTTTGGGTCAACACTATTGAATTTGTTTAATGGATGTGAAGATGATGTCTACAAGTGTTGTTGGGATTTCTACCGCTATTCTGATGTTCTTAAAACAGAAACTTGACAAAGATTTGTAATTTTGCAGATATAAATTTGCAGAAAATTAAAGAAGACAGATTTTACTTGGTTCGATAGCACAAAGCTACCTACATCCAAGGTTCCCACTTGATAATGGTGTAGGAATTCACTATAAAAAATCAGGAGAAGAGAACCAGATACAGAGATGAGTGTAATTCTACACTTGCAAAAAGCCTCACCAAGAAACCCTCTTAGTACCCTCAGGTGTACCCTAGCAACCTCTGAATATTTTCTCTACTCTCTTTTTCACTTTCACAACTCAATACAATGAACAAATGCAAGATCGAAATATCTGTGTGATGTGCTCTATATCTCTTTGTCTGAAGCCTAAGTCTTGTCTTATATAGTTGAAGAAGATGGAGAAATGCTCTCGGATGTGGCTTTTGAATGAGTCAAAAATAAGTGTCATGTGCTCTCCACGTGGGTCATTAAGAAACACCCTTGATGCTGTGCGTTTTAGTCTTACTCATTTGTATTGCTGCTGCATGATCTCTTTAAGGCTTGTTGTAATGAATAAACGAGAGTGCTTTGATGTGTATTTCAAGATAAACTCTTCAGACATGTAGTGGCTCTTTTGTCTCCACATGATTTAGGCTTTAGTTTGACCCTTAGCTTACGGATGCTTCGAGAAGCATTCTCTATGTTCTTCCTTTTACATCTTCTTTAGATACTTTCATCTTTATCGTTGTTTCTTCATATTTCTTCTACTTTTTATGCTTCTTCGTGTGGATTGATGGAGAATCAAGTGATTTTCCTCACAAGTGTAGTAATACCAAGCGTGTGTCATGATTTGATCGAGGATTCCTCCATATGTGTAGCCTTTGGTTGTTTATTTGGATCCAAGTTTGATCTCCTGCACACTTTTAAAAATTAAACAAGAACCTGCTGGGGTGGACTAAGCCTCCAGCGGGATGGGTGAAAGTCAATACAGATGGAGCGTTGAATCCAGTTTCCACAACGATTTTCTCGGGAGGTTTGATTCGCGATTGGAATGGGGAGTGTCGAGGGAGTTTCCAACAGCGCCTCGCTAGGGGATCGCCATTAGTTGCGGAGCTATAAGGGGTACACTCGAGCCTTCAACTGGCCTAGGACCTGGGATATCGCTAAGTTGTGGTCGAAGTCGACTCACTCGAGACTATTAACATTCTCTCTGCTCCACTCATGGTACTGACAGAGGTTTCTTTTTTGGTGATAGGTATCCAACAGCTTTTGCAATGGGAGTGGACGGTACAGCTCCAGCATATTTTCAGGGAAAGGAACCAGTGAGCGGACAGTCTCGCTCGCCTCGCTGGCATTTTCAGACCGGGCTTATATATCCTCTAGGAGCCCCCTTTTGAAGTTCAGGAGCTTCTCAGCCGAGATGTGCAAGGCGCAGTGTATCCCAGAGCGTTGATTTAGTTTTGTAGTTTTCTTTTGTAAACAAAAAAAAAAGAAGACAAGAAGTTAAAACTGTAATAAAAGAATGTTAAGATTTAAAAGATTTTATTCGTATTAAATAGTTATAAAATTGGCTAAATATTGAATAAAATTAAAAAAAATAAAAATAGAAGAGATTCTCCTTACACATCAAAGAATTTGAAGTTTAATTGAAAAAAGATTGTTAAATAAAACTTAATTAATTAAATTTGATTTATAAAAATTTATTAATTAATAAAAATTGACTGAATAATTAACAAATTTATTAGTTTTTAACAACAAGAGTTATTAAAGTAAACCAAACCAAATAGTTAGTCGCTTGAGATTTTTAATCATTAATTAAAAGACATAATAAATTAAACAATGTTTAGTTATTTAAGATTTTTTAATTTAATATTTAAAATTTTCAATTTTCAATTTAATACCTAAATTTTAAAAATTCATATAAATCAAGTCAAAATGTTATTTTTATTTATGTAATGTCTACACAACTTGTCAAGTATATATTTATTTATCGACCATATCATAAAAAATAATCTTTTAATTTAAGTTATGCGAATTTTGAAAAGTTAGTCATTAAATAAAAAATATTGGGTACAGCTTGAGGTATTCAAAGATAATTGAGTAACCAATAGAAGATTTACCACTTCTGTGATAGTAGAAGATGATACCCACGACTTCTTGTCGGGGTCATTACTTGAAAATCTCTAGCCGGAGTACATATGTCATGAAGAATGTCTTCATTGACATATAAAATAATGAGTCCTAGGACGAGAACTGATATCACTTGGACTGGTTTTGACGTATTCAGTCTAGTGAGAGTTGACACTTTGCTCATGCTCATAACCAAGTGGGGTATAGTATAGTGAAAGGACCAATTGCACAGCAATTCTCTATGGGAGGGTTCGTGATGAGCACGGGTTTCGTCCTTCAAACCACTTACTTTCCGGTTAATTGAGGGTCATGAAGTATTGCTAGATGCTGCTCATTACTTGCTTAGATTAAGTATTAATCCAAGTGGTCAACATAACCGGGAATTTATTGGGTCACACGCATAATAGTGATTCGGAGGATTCGTAAAATAGTTTTGGATATAAATCCATTATATGAAGAGCAATAGAACCAAATGGATCTCGATGAGATCGGGATATGTCCCGATGAGATCACATATCAATATTATTGAAACAGGTCTCTGGTGTTTTTTTCACACTGGGACCTGGTAAGATCGACTCCAGTATGACTGGACCACTTCAGCATATATATATATATATATGGTATGAATAACGTGTAAGATGAGGAAGAGAGGCCTCTTTCATAAGCTAAATTTAATGTCTTTAAATGGTAAAAGGACAAAATCACTAAAAGACAAAAAAAAAATGAAAGTTAGAAATGAAGAATGATGATCGTGAGATAAAAAGGTTTTAACATGTTTTAGAAACATTTTTTTCTCAAGCCTTCTTTTTCACAATTCTCACACCATGCTATCATCTTCTTCTTCATCTTCTTCCTCTCCTCTTATGTTGCTCTCTATAGAACAAAGGTAAGAGCTAGCACTCTCTTCTTTATTCTAGCTATTTTCGAATCAAAGAGTTTGATTCGGTTAGATTCTTCGATCTCTGTGTGGATACTGTTAGAGACGGTCTGTTTTGGTCATTGTGGTTTGCGACAACTCGACGAGTAGAAGATCGAAGAACGAAGGAGACTGCACATAAGGTACATAGTTATTATATGAATGATTGATTTATATAAATGCCATGAATTCCTATATATATATGTTATGAACATGTATGCGAATCGAGAACATTCAGTTAGATTTTATGCTACTTCTTTGTATAGACACATAGATCTTAAAGTTCGGGAAAGTCCCAGAACAATTTTTTTTTGTTTTCCACACCTAATTAACCTAGCAAAAACACAGCTGCAAATATGAACAAAAACACCAAAAAATTAGCTACCAAATATCACTCAAAACTCCCAAAAACCCAGTTGCACACATACTAAAACTTCAGCACGTTTTTCCTCTAAAAGAAAGATAATACAGCTGGCCAAAAATCCACGTTATGCATATGAAACACAGCAACAAAGATTGCTCAAAATCACCAAAACTGCAGCTGCCAAAATCAATACCATCAACTATTACACAACCTACTATTATCGTTGAAGAGATATGAAGAATACCCAGCTAAAGGTCACACAAAAGAACAAATCTTCAACCCTCACATAATCAAACCAAGGTGTGCTATATTCCAAAAACAAATACAGCTGCAAACACTCAATAATCACAACAAAACCAAGGAAGACTCTAGCCAAAGACACATCAGTCCAGTCATGTGATTCACCTAAAACTACAGCTCCAACAATTCAACCTCACAAAACACAAACTCGTTTTAAGAAAACCAATTGTTTGAAGTTCCCTTAATTTCGGTCAACAACTAGAAAGAATCCAAGCCATTAATGATTTTTGTACTCACTAAAGTTACATAAGATCCACACCCAACACAACAACAATAATCACAAAGATCGTGCAACTAACCAAGACATAAAAAGGAGGAGTCACGCACACAATCTCCAAGTTACTCACGATATCATTAGCCCCCTTCAACGTGATCCTCAAAAGAGTTCTCCTCTAGATAGAGTTCTAACTCAATCCAATTTTTCAAGATAACAAATTTTATTCTATCGCACTTTGATTTGAATTTTAAACTCATCAACATTATCTTAGATGTCTAATGATCGAAAAAGCCAAAACTAAATAATAAGATATATAACATACATCTTAACAATCTCCCCCTTTTTGGAATTGTTTATCACAAATATGAAACTCCCCCTAAATAAAATAATTGGACATATAATCCACACAAGAAACGAACTCCCCCTTAATCTAACATTAAGTTTTAAAGAACATCCATCAAGTTCTTTAAGTTCAAGAAATATCTAAAGAAATAATAATGAACAATTATCTAATCATCCAAATTTATCCCATTTGGGACAAAAAGATGCCAAAAAGCATAAGACTAATCAAATTCATAAACCCCATCATCAAGTATAGCCTCATGCACACATCAGTCAACTGAACCTTAGAAAACCCATAAATAATAACTCAAAAAGCCTAAACAATAACTCCTTCAAACCTTTTTTTGTTTTTTCTTGTTTTGTTTTTTAATAAATAACATCAAACTATACTTCAAAAATGTAAAGCACATAGTCCCTGTGATCCTAGAAGAAATTCAAACCTAGGCTTATTTCTCGTCATATTACCTCGGTCATCAACTGTTTTGATTTCTTCATCTGAAGCAACTAATTTATCCTCAGTCTGAATAGTTTCTTCAAAAGCGATAACTAACTTTAAATTTGGATAATTTCTTCTTTTTCTTTCACTATGTATTTGTGCTTGTACTTGATCCTTTCTAACCCAAGAGTGCTTCAGTAATATAGGTTGTTGCTGGAAATTTAATGGAGAGTGTCTAGTGTTTGGGTTTTGACTCCTTTGAAACATCATTTGTAACAACTTGTAACATTTTAGTCTTATGTGCCTGATTACGACACAAAAGTGACATGTAGGTATGAACCTTTGATTTTTCTTTGAGATTTCTCCTTGGACAGATCTGGTCGCATCAATTTTCTTATCATTTGAATTAGAACATTCACCTTTGTAGCCATTGCCTTAAAGATTCCCTTTAATCTTATCGATTTCCAGTGATTGTTCTAATTTTTCTATACCTCCCACTGCAAAAAAAATAAAGTTTAGCGACGGAAATTACCTACAGAATTTGTACACATTCCGTCGGTAAGTTTATTTAGCGACATAATTTACTAACGAAAAAAGGTGTCGGAAATACGATCATAGGTAAATTTATTGACTAAATATTTTATACCATCAGTAAATTTACCGACGGAAATTTTGTTCGGTTGGTAAATTTACCAAAGGAGAAAATTTTTCTGTCAGAAAATTACTAACAGATTTGGTTTTTCCGTTGGTAAATCCAATATATTTTACCTACAGAAATAGATTTTCTGTCGGTAAATTTGCTAAAAACTATTTTAAAAAATTTACTTGCGAAGTGTTCAGTTTCTCTAGAAGCCACAATGGAGAGAACTTTGCTAAATCTCTTTGTATCAATCGCAACACTTATTATATTCTAGTTCTTGTGCAAAAGTTAAGAAAATAATTTATACTAAAGAATTGAAACTATGAAATTCATACTAAAAAAGAACTGAAAATAAAGAATTGAAACTATTTTTTCAAAAAACAGACATTTCATTAAATACTTTACATGCATGTGAAATTTATCCCAACATCACAACTAAAATCATGTCTTGTCCCTTCTATCACTAACATTTATACCTTAAAGTTAATTTTCAATCACAAAATATACAAATAAACGAAAGTAATCAAAAACCCAAATTAACTTTAATCCAATATACAAAAAAACACATGACGGTAGTTGTAAAAATACCTCCATCGAAGGACACGATGACAATGGCTGGAGAAGACAACGCCGACGAGCATAAAAATAGTCCATAACAGAGAAACCAGAGAGAAGAAAGCCGATCGAAGAGGAGATGCAGGAAGAAGGAAGAAAAAGACAAAGGTGGGGGGGGGGGGGGGGGGGGGGGGTT
>JANITW010000003.1:59071959-59091204 GCA_027564335.1 Erythroxylum williamsii
GTATTCTCCTACGAGCTGACAGTGACTTACGATTGTATGATTATTGTAATTCTGATTGGGTCAGCTGTCTATTAAGTAGACGATCCTTGACTGACTACTTTGTCCTACTTGGTCATTCTCCCATTTCCTAAAAAACCAAGAAACAACAAATTATCTCACTTCCTCAGTTGAAGTTAAGTATCATTCCATGACTACCACTACATATGAACTCACCTAGCTTAAGGCTTTACTTCTAGCTCTTGAGGTCATCCATTCACAACCCATACATTTGTTATATGACAACAAAGTGGCTTTTTATGCTGCCTTTAATCCAGCATTGCATAAAAGTACGAAGCACATTGAAGTTGACTGTCATTTCATTCGTAACAAATTGAAAGCAGGAGAGATCGCTATCTCTCATGTTTGTTCCTCGTAGCGGAAGAGATCGCTACCATTTTCTTGTCATTTGAAATTAAAATTGAGTTCTTTTTAACTTATTTTAATCAATGTTTTAAAAGCCAAATCGATAAATTGGTAAGACATGAATTTTAAAGTTTAAAAAGTTCAATCGGTATTAGACCTTAATAAAATCGATTAAAAATTAAATAAGCATGAATATTTTGAAATATGATTGAAAGAGATTTTTCTTATCAATCAAAAATTTTGAAATTTAATTAAAAAATGCTTGTTAAATAAAAATTAATTGATTTATTTTAATTTATATAAACTTATTAACTTAAAAAATTTGATTAAATAATTAATAAATTAGCTCATTTTTAATAATAAAATTATTAAAATAAAACGAATCGTAAAGATTTGAATAATATATAATTGAAAGAACTCCGTACAAATAAAAATTGGCATTGATTTCATAACCAGAAAAGATGGAATTGCCTCCTTTGTGAAAAGCTTATATTGTGACAACGAAGGACAAATGGGCACATGGTGGGACTTAAGGGAATTCAATAGGAAACTTCTTTGGTTGTACTCAAACCAGTCGGATTCATTTACGGACTAAAACAAACCAGGGCCTACAGGATATCCTTTTGCTCTATTTTCTTCTTCTCCATGCTATAATTGGTGGGAGCTTATACACTCTCCAAGTTTTGCTTATCTGATTAGTCTACTTCTTTAAATCAACTAAAAATGGAGGCCTTAGGGTTAAAACAGTGAAGGAAATCGCCATTTTGGATCTACAAAAACATATGAAGAGAAAATTCATTTAACCATACACGATTGACTCCCAATTCCTTATTGGGTTCCAAGTTGGAGAACCATTTAGTTACCTTTTAACTACAAGCTAATACACCTTGCACAATTCGAAAGCGATAGATTCGTATGGACACCTTAAAGTTTGCGGTCCATAAGTATGTAGATGAGGTATCTGGTAAGAAATTGATCGCCACTTCCCTAGCTAGTGTTCGTCTGTTGAGCTGTGCATGCGGATTAATGATGGAGAATGCCTAATTTCGACCTCAAGATTTTCAGCTACTTCCAGAAAACCAAGGATAACATTGGAGGTGACTGAAGTCAAGATTTGATAATGGGCACGAGCGAAGTATTGTGGTCTTGTCGATGATGGCCCATTACGAATTAAACGGACAAAGGAATTGGCAAGTTGGAGCAAGAAAAGAAAAAGAATTCATACAAGCAACGTACTGAGATAGAGATGACACCATACGTGTCATTTCTCTATATAAGCACGCATCTTTCCGGTGCTGTAGTTATATAACGAATTTTCCATCCTCTCTACGCCTGAATTCATGGCCATTCACTGCAATTCCAATGGCGTCCATGTATGGTTTTGTTTTATTATCTGTGTCTCGTACTTCGTTCCCTCACTAACACAAACCGACAACTATATTGTTCACATGGACTTGTCAGCCATGCCCAAAGCCTACTCTGGCAAGCACGGATGGTTTTTTGCCACCCTTTCTTCTGTATTAGATGATTCCTCTAGTAGAAGCAGTACTAGTCTTAGTACCATCTCATCATCCAAGCTACTCTATAGTTATGATCATGTTATTAACGGATTCAGCGCTAGTCTCACCCCTTCAGAGCTTGAGGCCTTGAAAGGCTCTCCTGGTTACATTTCTTCCATCAAAGATTTACCTGTCAAAAAAGATACGACTCATTCAACCAAGTTTCTTGGCTTAACTCCTAACTCAGGAGCTTGGAAGGTGTCGAACTTCGGCGAGGATGTGATAATAGGAGTGGTGGATACAGGTGTCTGGCCGGAAAGTGAGAGCTATAAAGACGATGGAATGCCTGAAGTACCAAAGAGATGGAAAGGAGTCTGCGAGAGTGGCACACAGTTCAACTCTTCAATGTGTAACAGGAAGCTGATTGGGGCGCGCGCTTTCAACAGAGGTCTGGTTGCCAAATTTCCTAATGTTACAATATCTATGAACTCCACTCGAGACGTAGACGGACATGGAACGCATACCTCAAGCACTGCGGCTGGGAATTTCGTCCAAGGGGCTTCGTACTTCGATTATGCCCCTGGAACTGCAAGTGGGGTCGCTCCGAAAGCGCATGTAGCCATGTACAAGGCTTTGTTTGAAGAAGGTTCATTCACATCTGATATAATTGCTGCAATTGATCAGGCAATCAACGATGGAGTGGACGTACTATCCATATCTTTGGGTTTGGATGGAGTTGATCTGTACCAGGACCCCATTGCATTGGCCACATTTAAAGCTGTGGAGAAAAATATTTTTGTGTCCACGTCTGCTGGAAACGAAGGCCCTTTCACTGCAAGTCTCCACAATGGCACACCTTGGGTGCTAACTGTGGCCGCAGGAACAATGGACCGTGATTTTGGTGCAGTTTTAACACTTGGAAATGGGGTTTCTGTCACCGGCTCATCTCTCTATCCAGGAAACTTTTCTGCTAACCCAGTCCCAATCATGTTCATGGATGCGTGCTTAAGTTTGAACGAGTTGAAGAAAGTTGGGAAAAAAATTGTGGTTTGTCAGGACAAGAATGACTCGTTGAGCGATCAAATTGACAATGTCCGAAATGCCCATGTTGCTGGAGGTATCTTTATCACAAATCTCACAGAAAATGAGTTCTTTCTTCAGAATTCGTTTCCCGCGATACTCATGAATCCAAAAGAAGGAGAAACGATCAAAGATTATATCAAGAGCAGTTCCAAGCCTCAGGGAAGCATGGAATTTAGGAAAACATATCTGGGTACCAGAATAGCTCCGAGTGTCACTAGCTATACCTCTAGAGGGCCATCTTCGAGTTGCCCATACGTCTTGAAACCGGACATTATGGGTCCTGGAGCACAAATATTAGCTGCATGGCCTCAGAATACCTCTGTAGCAGGAATCGATTCTCAGCCTCTATTCAGCAATTTCAATTTATTGTCTGGAACTTCCATGTCATGTCCACACTTGGCTGGAGTGGCGGCGCTTTTGAAGAAGGCACACCCTGAGTGGAGTCCAGCGGCGATACGGTCGGCCATGATGACGACTGCTGATACAACGAGTTCCGCTTCTGATCAGCCAATTAAAGACAATGGATTCGATAATCAGGCGGCGACTCCTCTAGCAATGGGAGCTGGCCAAGTCAATCCTAGTAAAGCACTAGACCCAGGCTTAGTCTACGACTTGAATTCAAGTGATTACGTGAAGCTACTTTGTGCGTTAAACTTCACAGAAAAACAAATCCAATCCATCACAGGATCACCAACTAATGATTGTACCAACCCTTCACTAGACCTGAATTACCCTTCTTTTATTGCCTTTTTTAAAGCAGACGACCCAACCATCCAACATGAGTTTCACAGGACAGTGACTAACGTTGGCAAAGGAACTTCAACTTACGCCGCAATCTTGACAGGCTTGGCTGGGATAAAAGCTCGAGTAGTTCCGGAGAAGTTGGAGTTCAAGGACATGAACGAGAAGCTAACATACAAATTGGTTATAGAAGGTCCAGGTCAACTAGCTGAAGGGGAGACAATCTACGGCTATCTGAGTTGGGTTGATTCCAAGGGTCAATATTCTGTAAAAAGCCCTATAGTGGCGACAACCTTAAAGCCAGACGACCTATCGTCTTAGAATTATTGGGTCTGGTCCCTTAATTAGAGGAATAATTAATTACCTCGTATATATACTTTCTGATGTACCCAAGAAATGGTTTAACTTCCAAAACTAATTTTAGGAATTAAACCTCTTCTATAATAATCAAATATTATTACTAACGGAGCCAGTGTTTCACTTCTAATATTGTTATATATCTCGAATCAATAATTTTATATAAAAATTATTAAATTCGCCTTCATTCCTTTTTTTTTTTGGTTTCACCATCACTCTTATTTTTTTTTTGTTGAGGCCTATCTTACAGAGATACTCAAATTAGATAAAGTGGTCGATTTTTAGGCTTCATTGTAAACATAATTGGTCAGATTGCTTGCAATTACATTTGAATTGTTATTGTAATTAATAACAATCATAATAAATTACTCACAATCTTAATATAAGTCACAATACAATTGAAACGTTGAAAACAATATATTTCTTATGCAATTCTTCTTATTCTACAATGTTGTTTAATCTGAAAAATCAAACTTATACAAGTGATGAAGCATGAACTCAGAACTCTAATCACATCCCTTACCTCTTACTACTATTAGGTCAGAGTAGTTAACGTATACTAATCGATACAGCTAGCATTAATTAGCTAGTCAACAACGGTGCACCGCACTCTACGATGTTAAAGACCAAATTTAGCAATTTATACACTTTCAAGCCATAAGAATCCTTGTCTTATCCTTGGACAAAACAAATTTAATTATTTGAAGAAAGCTGCTTTTGGTTTTTGGTCTGTAAGAAGAAAGCTACTTCAATCACTTTCAGGAGTCCAGATTTTCTGTCCAATATTATGGTGTCTTATTTTGTCCAATGAATCTCAGTCATTTATTTATATAGATCCCGCGTAAATTACGCGTGAATCCCGTGTGAATCCTACAAAATAAATAGTTAAGATTTCATTAAATAGAATAAGACAGAATAATACTAGACAAGACAGAATATCTTGTCTCCACTTTCAGGAATCACAGAACATACCTGCAACTTTTACGTCGGTAAAGAACATTTTATGCGTGAGTTGGCATTAATGACTCCAAGAAAAGTGAGAACAAGTGTGAATCATCTTGTGCACTAAATTTCATTCTCAACTTATAGCTAAGAATACTACTGTCAGTGACGAACTGAAAGAGTACTGTAAGTGATCGCCATTCTCCAATAATTATTTCCGTGAATCGCTAGAGCTGGCAGTTGCTTGACCACTAAAGCAAGTGCCAGAACATGTCCCCGTGATTGGACTTCAGACAAATGAAGCTAACAGTCCGTGAAGTCGACCGATCCTATCACATGTATTAAGAAAGTGACAGATCAGGACGGATGACGGGTCTTCTTTCTCCCACTAGTTTTGAAGTAGGGCTGATGTTATTCTCTACAAGTAAGAGCAAACCTCTAATCAAAAAATGATAATAAGTTGGTAACAATGACTCTATAGCAACAACAAAGTCTGCTACTTAATTATGCAATGGAACTGTCCAAGTCTACAATTCTCAGGTCAGGTAGGTCCATGGCTGTTGCAACCACCTCCTTCAATAATCTGAAAATGGACGTTTATACCATCAATAATTTTTTTTTCTATATAGTTTTTAATCTCGGCTGGGCAGCTTGTTACCTTACGTTTCTTGACTTCTTTCTCGTTTGAGGTCAGGGTTGAGTTTTTAGGGACTCGTACAGTTCCTCATTTCGTGCATCTCAAATCAGATTCCGAGGACTAATATGATACGAAATCAATGGTAAGTATGGGAAGAACACGACTCAGTTCACCTGTACCTTTTCTTTTCTTGGTTCTCTACCAAAAATCCGCTGACCCTTTAGTTCATGAAGCATACGTAATGGTTCCTCACCCGAAAACTCAGAGAAGGAGATGTAAGATCAGTTGAATTATTGAAGTGCCAGTTCTTGGTACTATGCGTCATGTGAGTTAGAGTGACTTGCAATATTAAAAGTTGTTTTCCTTTTTCTTGGATCATTTTTTTTTTTCAACTTCAACAAGACGACTCTTTCTTTATAAGTTTATATTACATTACCACAAAAAGGGGTTATATTTTTTCTCGTGCAGAATATGAATGTCTAGGCCTTTTTTTCAACAGTCATCTCGAGGACCACAATTGCTGAAGTGCATCATTCTGGTCCACCTACTTTGGATACAATAACTTTTTCGAAGCCCATCCCTCACGTTCACAACAACCAGAAGTGGTAAAGAAAACAAAACACTACACATATACGTAGGAATCCTTGTCTAAGGCCGATTTACATTTGCAATAAAATTTCAAAGGAACAAGGTCATGTCCATGTCCATGTCCACTTGACTGACAAGACCTACTTTTCGATTGGTGAAATGGCAGGCTAGAAACAAAGAACAGGCCACTGGTATCTTGGATTTCATTGAATTGTAGACGGACTGGCTGAAGTGTTTAAAGATGGGGAGTTTGATCTTTGATGAGGCTCTGGTTTCCACTCCTTTGTAATGTTTTAGTTTTGTATACATAATTTGACTTACGTGACATTCTCTATACACGACCCTTGTGACTGTTAGAGTGTCTCATATTGCCTAAACATGAAAATATTAAAGGGTTTATAAGTGGTAAAAGTCAACTATCCAAACAACTAGTTCTAGTTATTTGGATAATAGTTGACCCAAGCCCAATTCTTGTTAGTGGACTCTACACTCTGCTCATATTAAAAATTCAATAATATTTAATTTAAAAATTAAAAATAATGTTATTTTTATTTAACATTTTTATATTTTAAATCTAAGATACTTTAAATTGAAATTTGATTTGTAATTAAAAATTAATAAAAATTTAAAACTCCATCTATTCAATTCTATTAATTTCGGTTAGATCAGCCCTAACCTAAATGCCATCTCCAAACGAGAGTAATCTTTTGATGAGTCTAATTTTATCCCAACCCTCACCAATTATACTATAACTGGTTGTCAATTGGCATCACTTGTGAAATTATAACCGGTCTAACAACACTTAAAGAGTAGGGTAGGGTCGAAAATTGAATGTATGAAGTACATCAGTGCCTTTCTTGTCTTCCTAACAAAACTTTCAAGTGATGACTGAAAGAACCCAAGATTCACATATCTTAACAAAGTTAAAATTGGACACAAATATCATAACACCATCAATTTAGAGATTTGGAATTTTGTATGATATATCCACGTATGTTTCAGGAAGATAATATAAAATCTTAGCTTTCTGATTCTGGAAGTCTCATTCACACTCGATTAACTTATTCCTTGCTAAAATATCTACAACTTGATTAGGTCTTCCACTTCCTTTAGACAGCTATCTTTCTTAATTTAAATAATTAATAAACTCTGATTGATCTTTTTTTCCCCTTCTGATATTAGGGATACATTCATGTTGATGCAATTGTTTGTGCGCTTTATTGTATCAAAAAATTTATTATTTTATGTTATGAACTAGTATCTTATGAGATAAGGCCCAACAAGGAAAAGGACCAAACAATTGCCAAGCCTATGAAGAATGATACTCGGTTGCTTGCTCGGTTGCTCGTTTGCTCCATATCACTGCAGGGTTGGCTAACCATTGATTCATTCAGAATGTTATGCAAGTTGCAGCTATTCTTCTCATCTCTACGTTCTTCTCTGTAGACGCAATAATGGAAGAAGCCCTTCACGAAAAGAACACCTAGGTCTTGGTTCCAAAGGCTGCATGCATAAACTGGTGGGTTTGTAGAATTAAAAAAAAAGCCTAATGAATAAGTTGAACATTACAAAGCTAGTCTGTGCTTTTTTATTTCTTATCAATCCGAAAGACAGATGAGAGACCATAAAACTTGGTCAAACATTGAATTACTTTTCAACACTGATCTATTGTTTCATAATTGCTCTGAGCATATCAGTTCCTGAAGAACAGAGCATGGTGATCTTTGAGTTGTTCATCTTTTCTCTTGTTGTCAAATTGTTGATATCTTCGTGAAAGCCTTGCTTGAACAATATTTTATTCTTTCAACACAAACAAAATCTCTCTCTGATGATCAATTTGCGACTGGTGTTAATAAAAGAATCGAGTCCTGATCCTTTATTTATACCTAGAGAATGTGTTGTATTAGGAAACTTTTTCTTATATCATTTGTCAAATCATCGATTTATTATATTGTAATCATTGTTGAAATTATACATGAAGCTTGCCACTCCACCATGGGATCGGAACTTAAAACCATAGGGTTAAGGAAGGCGACGAATGCCTTTTCATCCCAGCTACTCTGTCCTTGAGAAAACATTATTTGATAAAATTACAGTAACTTGTTTGCGTTATTCGCTTTAGATGAAGTACTGCAAACAACAAAAGAGAAACTAATGCGTATAAAAGTGCCACGCAAGGACGCAAACAAGTGAAAAAGCATTCGCTACTTTCAGTTAATCCGAATATCTGAGTCTGCTTCACCTCCCTTATCATCAGAACCTAAGTATTGAGATGGTAATGGAGTATTTAGCTCGGAACAAACAAGCTGAATGATTTTTCCTGTGGTAGTTCCACGTGACATTTTGTTCAAGGTCACCGCAATAGCAAACCTGCTTTTGATATCACAAAAACCAGTGGATCCTCCCATGCCCGAGTGTCCAAAGCCAATATAGGATCCATCCTTTGATCTCATTCTCATAAACCCTAATCCAAATGACCCTTCAGGTATAACCCAATTCCCATACTCGCCTGCTCCCAAGAATGCTTCGTGAATCTTTGGATTGTCGAACATACGGATTCGGGTGTTCACTGCAGTAGTAGATACCTGATTTTCTTGTTCAGGAATGTGAGGATGGCTACCAAGGCTTGGCTTGGTCAAGTTGGAATGTGGAGGTGGAATCACACCACCATCAACGAGGGCTGCGTAGTATCGAGCAAGAGCACGGGCTGAGCAATGACCATTGGAAGCAGGCATGATGGCTTGACGAAGACGATTATTCCTCATTAGAGAAGGCATGGCAACAAACGCTTTGGCCAAGTCTTCCGGCTGCAAAGTGCTGGGAAGCTCAACAAGACTTTTGATCTTTGATAGCTTCTTGAGCTCTTCTTCGTCAAGTGTCAGAGATGCTAACCTAGATTCTACTCCTGAAACCGAAACATAAAAAGCATGAACTCAATTCAAATCATAATACATACTAATCATGCAAGTAGAGACCAACTGCACACTGAGCATAGCTGACAGGAAGTAAAAGTTTTGCCAGTTTTTATGACAATACAAACCTGGAGGAATTCCGATGTACAGTTCACCGTCGATTTTGAGCGGGCGAACGATAGCTTCTTCAAGAACTTCCTGAAAATTCTTTCCTGATGCATGCTGTTTTGTTGGATTATATTGTTGTAGAAAAAGGCAAATTATAAGATTTCCTTGAAGAAGGATTAGGCTGTTCAAATTGGATATTGGAGGAACGTAGTGAAGAATTGAATTCCACTAGGTATAACTTAAAAAATTACATCGTAGGTGACAACTTTAACACACTCATAACACTAAGTCAATTAATAGAAGTCCACAAGCATTTATCAGGTTTATAGAAATAGAAGAGCACAAAATTAGAAAATTATTGTAGGAGGCATCACTTAAAAATGAAACCGAAGCATAATTACGGATGACAATGAACCATTCTTGTCAATTTTTCTAAATAAAATTTTTAAAAAATTAAAAGTATAAAATAACTTTTTTTAATTAAACCCGTGCCTAGATTATAACCAACTCAAGTTTATCCGAGACCTAACTCTTCTAAGTAAAACGATATCGTTTTACTTCGAATAGTTAGGTCTCAAATAGGCGTAGGCGTAGGCCTGACCTATAAGCCAATTAATTGAAAACACTTAATTCTCGACTTATGGGCTGCCTATGGCCATCCTCAAATATAATGAGATAAAATCTAATTTTCAATGCCACATAATTTTGATGAGTTATTTTTTAGTCTCTAAAGCCTTTTAAAGACATGCAAACTTAAAATTTTTTAAATTAATAATCACTTAACTCAATTAATTTCTGCAACTCTTAATATATTTCTACTTTGGATCATGAATTGTAGCCTTCAAGCCTAAAATATATGACATGGAACCACTAATCAAAGAGTTGCATCCAACATTTATAACATGTTACCTCAATTATGCCACCACATAACCAGCCAAAAGATAGGTAGTGATAGAGCTGTTGCTTGCCAGGTTCTGTCTCGGGTATTGAATGGGCAATTCGATTCAGGCATCCATTCCAGTCGGCCATTTGCAGAGGATCTTCTCCTTCTCCCAAGGTATACGCATTGTGCAATCCAGACGTGTGGTTTAGCACATGATGAACCTGATAGTAACAAAAAACGTAAAGGCAAGCACCATAGTCAGACTTCAAAAACCTTGATTGTATCACAAGACATGATGAGATTCAATACCTTTGTGATGTCTTTCCCATTTGTTCCAAACTCTGGCCATATATTAACAACATTTTCATCCAGCTGAAGTTTTCTGTCAAGCAAAAAGAAAATGAAAAAACTCATAATTTGGATGTTTGATATATTTAATTAGTATAGGATTATGTATTACCTCTTGTCAACAAGCCAATGCAACATTCCTGATGTGATTCCCTTTGTCACAGAAAACACTGGAAAAAGGGTATCAGGCTGAACAGGGCGAGGATCATCTGGACCAAACACTCCCGCTGATGTATCAATGATCACCTCTCCGTCTTTGTATGCACAAACCTTATGACAACAAAATTTCAGTCTTCTTAAATCTGGAGCAATAGTTGTCTTACAGTTTGCTGGACTTAATGATCACAGGCGGGTTTGGGAAATTCTAACTCACAGGAACAAAAGTAACTTTATCTCAGAAAAGAAAAACGATTACAGACCTGAATACCAAGTATTTTGTCGCAATTTCCCAGATCAAGTAAAAGTTGCCTGAGTTTCGTCTCCACCTGAGAATGAACTGGGGAGTCATGAATCCATGTTGAATCTACCGGTGTTCGTGTGTTCATGTTTTTGAGGATCGAGTTCACACAATTCAAAAAGTCAACTGAACAGACGAAGCAAAAGAAATACAAAAAGAAAGGACTGGTGTGGTGTTTTGACCAAGATGCAATAGCCTACAACGCTGGTTTCAATCTTGATGGGCGGTCCACAATAGGCTTAGACCGTAACGTTTTAACTTTTAGTAGGCTTTATTGGTCATTGGTTAATATAAATAATAAAAAATCATGTAATTGAGTCATTTTCTTATTTTTGAGAGGTTTATTTATTTATTTATTAAATTGATAAAATTATTAGGATTTTGTAAATAGTGATTAAATTGAAGTTAAATTAGATAACTTGGTAAATAGACATGTACTTCTGGTATGACGTTAAAAATTGAATATTATTCAACATTTTAAACATAGTTTTGGATAAAATTTGAGATTATTAAAAAAATTCATAAAAAGTTACAATAAATAATGTATTTCATAAGAAATATTCGGAGATAATAATGAAGCTAAACAAGAGTATTTCGTGAAAGAAGCAGGTTGATTCATTTTGTTATCATCATCAAACATTGTTTGATATTACTAATAATCATAGCTTTTGATAGTAATGTCATATTGAAATATTTTAAGAGATTATAGAAAGTTAAAAGATTTTTTTATAAATTTATAATGGTAAATAAGTTGATATTGGCTAGGAAAACCAAGATTGAATGAGAGTGTAAGTTTTTTTTTTAAATTTTTAGATGAAAGTGTTTGGTTATCCAAACTTTTTGACAAGTAATTTTGAAAAATGATTATATCAATATTAGTTGATGAATGGGATGTACAAATTAGAAAAGGAAGAAGTTATTTGAGAGTAGAGACAATGAAAACGCATAAGAAATCTTAAGAAGGACTACTTTAGTGAGATTCAATAAAAAAGGTAGTGACTTGAGTATAGCATTAAATCAATTTCCTCGTCAAAGAAGGGATTTAAAGTCTATTTTGTATGAATAACATGTAAGATATATCAATTAGGCTTTGTAGAGTATATGATTGATTTATTTTATGTTGTTAATTATTTATGTATATGATTTGTAACCATTTTCATAATTTGATTAATTGATATCGAGATGCACTTTTGCTGAAAATCCCTTGTAAACTTTAAGGCTTAATTATATGTTAAGCTTCAAGAATTCAATCTTGTTTAATTAAGTGTAATTTTGTTGTGATTGTTGAAATATATTTACTATTGTATATGTAGAGTGTGTTTTAGAGCGTTAAGGTGATACATCTTTAGTAAAAGCATTATGTAAGCTTAGATTACTTAACAAAGCTCATTATCTTTGACATATACGAGTCCAAAGGATCACTTATATAATGACCATTGCGAGACTTGGTTGTGGCAGTCCTATTTACATATTTTAAGCATATTGAATTGATAATATTGATAATATTGATCAAGACACGACATGTCAATATATAAAAGTAGAGTCCTAATTAAAGAAATCTAAACTCTATTAGTATAGTTGAATTCCAAGTGTAATTGTAAGATTGCCTATAAAGGAAGATATCAAAAAGTAAGTTCTTATAAGCATTACCTTTAAGATCAATTAGAGATTTCTTTGAATATTACCCTTAGCTCTCATTAACTTAAGTGCTATAGTGTTTTTGTATAAATACCATACTCGTGGTGCTTGTTTTAAGACGTAAAGGGCCTTATTCAAATTGTAGTTTGTATCTTCCTTGCCATTAACTACAAAACCTTTAAGCTGTGAGACATATACTTCTTTTTTCAAGTCACCATTTTAAAAAAAGCAAAATTTACATCAAATTGGTACACTAGTCAATTTAATTGAATAGTTAAGGTTAAATATGTTCTCCCATCTCAAAGTGGCAACGAGAGAAAAAGTTTCTTCAAATCCGATACCTTGTTGATAGGAATAACCCTTTATAACAAGCATTGTCTTATGTTTTTAGATGCTACCATCTGCATCATACTTGATTTTAGTTGCAAAGACTATAACAACAATTAAAGGAGGGAAAGTCCAAGGCAGAAACGCAAGGTGTGATGGAAAAAAATTTATCAAATTATGAGCTACAATTGGAGGCTTGAAGCATCAGTGGAGGATCATGCACAGCCAAGAAGATTTGACACAAGGAAAGCATAAATCACGTTACATAGGACAGCTCCAAGAGGACCTACAAAAGGAAGCAACAAAAATGGTGGACACGTGACAGCTACACCAAAAGAAGGCTACAAGAACGTGGCAGCTGAGACAAGGAGGTGAGCAAGAGGAGAACAACGCAGGAGGATTGACGCACATTAGGGGGAATTTTGGCAGCTGTGGAGAGGGCCAATCACGCAGAAGATGGAAGCTCCACCAACGTGACTCCAGCATCAACTTTGAACCCACCAAGCACTCACTCTACATGACACGTTACAAACCAAGGGAGAAAAAAACGAAAATCATTGAAAGAGGGGCTCCATTTACTCAAGATTACTCTCCACTCATTTGACATTGGAGCTCTCAACGTTACAACATGTGGAGAGACCCACCAACATGCAGGGACGCACCAGCTCCAAGAAGAGGAGCGTCAACTGCTAGGAGGCACAAGCAACCCCACCAAAAAAACGACACTCCACCAGGGAAAAAGAAAAGAAACAAGGAAAGTAGCTTTTAATTGAAGACCAGGGAACAAAAAAGGGCGTGAACAGCAGGGAGGAAACCAACAAGAACAACGTAGACGCCACAAGAGGAAGCATGGGAACATTAAACGACAACCAAAGGAGACGCACTTCAAGTGGAGGAATTAAATAAAAGCTAGCCACATGCAGACGCACCATGCCAGCAGACCCACCATAGTAGATGCACCATGCCAAAGCAGAAGGAGGATAGCTGGACACGCACTGCCAAGAGAAGAATAAAAGAGCTGAAGCAACATGGACAAGAGGAGGGTAGTGTGGTCTGGAGGAACTCGAAGAGTGCGTTAAGTAGAGAAAATAGAGAGCTGAAAAAGAGAAGTGAGCGTGGGTGGAAGGAGCCGAAAAAAATCAAAAGAGGAAAATAGCGTGGACTGAGGGAGTGTGGTCTGGAGAAAAATAACGTGGTATGTGGGGATAAAGGTGAGAGTGGCAGCTGGTGTTGGAGGTTTTTGTGGGATTTGCATAGGTGCTTGAAGAAACAACGAATTAGAAGGAGCTGAAAAATCAAAAGGAAGGTGAGTAGCGTGAACTGAAGGAGTAAAGTGAACTGAAGACCGCATAGACTAATAAAGTTACATTGGAAAGGAAGAAAACATTCTATTCAGTAGCTTTTATTGATGATTGTTCGTGTATATATAGGCATATAATAGAAGAGTCTGGAGAAGTTGTAATATATTCCGTAATTAGTTGTATTGTTGGACATGGGCTTGGGTGTTGTTGGCCTGACCCATTAGGCCCAGGCTCCAGATATTTTAATTGTTGCTTCTAGAGTCTTCTCGCGCGACAGCCTCCTTACCTTTGTTGCGCGTTGTCTCATTCAGCTCTCATTTTGTTCATCTGTTCTCTTTCATCTATCAGCCCCCCGTAAGCTGGAAGACATTATGGAGTCCAAGCTTAGTGAGAAGTGAGTCAAACTGAGGGTTGGGTAAAGCCTTGGTAAATATGTTGGCAAGTTGAGAGTGTGAGGCGACGGGTAGAAGGTGTATAAGTTTAGATTGGATTTTTTCACGGACGAAGTGGTAGTCGATCTCGATGTGGTTCGTCCGTTCATGAAAAACGGGGTTTTTCGCAAGATGGAGGGCCGATTGGTTATCACAGTAGAGGTAAGCAGGGGTTTGAGGAGAAAAGCCGAGATCTTGCAATAGGTAGAAAAACCATTGAAGTTCACACGATGTCGTAGCTAGGGCTCGATACTCTGCTTCAGAGGAACTGCTGGAGACGATGGCCTGCTTCTTGGAGTTCCAGGAGATAAGAGATGAACCCAAAAAGATGCAGAAGTCGGTGACAGATTTTCGAGAGTCGAGACATGTGGCCCAGTCCGAGTAAGAAAACACCCATAACTGCAAGGTGGAATCACGGCGAAAAAAGATGCCTTGGCTAGGAGTTGTTTTAAGGTATCGTAAAACCCTCTGAACTGCTTGCATATGTATTTGTGTGGGTTTGTCCAGAAATTGGGAGAGTTGTTGAACGACGAAGCTGATGTCCGGTCGGGTGATGGTCAGGTACAAAAGTTTGCCAATGAGCCGGCGATTGCAGTGATGTCTGTGTGAGGTTCTCCATCCGTCGTCAATTTGGTGCGGGGAACCATCGGAGTAGAAAGGGGCTTGCAGCCCAAGAAACCAGCTTCAGCCAATAAGTCCAGTGTGTACTTTTGTTGGGAGAGATTGATCCCAAGAGATGATTGGGCCAGCTCCAAGCCAAGAAAGTACTTGGCAATACCGAGGTCTTTGATATGAAAGGTAAGATCTAGAAAATTTTTAGTATTTTGGATGAGAGTCAAGTCTTTACAGGCTAATAAAACATCATCAACATAAACCAAAAGTATGAGTAATGTATGATTTTCTGTTTTTAGGAACATGGAGTAATCCGAGGCTGACTGCTGGAACCCATGAGAGAGCAAAGTAGAGGTGAGTTTTTCATGCCACTGCCTACTGGCTTGTTTAAGCCCATAGATACTCTTTTTTAACTTACAGACCATTGTGGAATCAGATAGAGGAAGTCCTGGGGGAGGCTTCATGTAGACTTTCTCATGTAGATCACCATGAAGGAAGGCATTGTTAATGTCAAATTGATGAAGATGCCAGTCTTGGGATGCAGTGAGGGCCAGGAGGAGGCGAATGGTAGTATGTTGACCACGGGAGAGAAACTCTCAGTGTAGTCCACACCAGCTTGTTGAGTGAAGCCTTTTGCCACAAGTCTACTTTTGTATCGATAAATTGATCCATCCGGATTGAATTTATACCGATGGACCCATTTACAGTCGACTGCTGATTTTCCAGGAGGTAAGTGGGTGAGTTCCCAAGTATCATTTTGAATTAAGGCCATGAGTTCTCTATGCATTGCTTCTTGCCATTCAGTGGACTGCATTGCTTCATTGTATGTTGTTGGTTCTTTCAGGGCTGAAAGAGCTAGGGAAAAATGTCTATGTGTGGAGGAGAGGTTGTTGTAGGAAATGATTGAGGAGATTGAGTGAGGAGATGTGTGAGACAATGTAGGGCAGATATAGTCATGTAAATAGGATGGAGCTTGAGTTTGTCTAGTGGAACATCGAAGATATGGAGTAGGTTCAGATGAGGGAGATGGCTAAGAAGCAGAGAGGGATGGTGGGACATCATAAAGAGGGTAATTTTTAGTAGAGGATAGAATTGGGCTTGGTAGTGCAGAATTGGGAAGTTCTTGAAAGGGGAAAGAATTTTCATAGAAGATGACATCCCTTGACAAGAAGAACTGTTTGGTGTCTAGATCAAAAAGTTTATAGCCTTTTTTCCCTGGAGAGAAACCCAGAAAAACACCTTTTCTTGTCCTGGTATCCAACTTTCCTCTGCTGGCTTCCTTAGTAGAAGCAAACCAGAGACAGCGAAAAACTTTTAAATCTGTGAGATTAGGATTGCTACCAAATAGAATAGAATAGGGGGATTTGTTTGATAGGAGAGGGGTAGGAATTCGGTTAATGACAAATACTGCATGCAAAACACATTCGGAACAGAATTTGGTTGGGAGTTTGGCCTGAAACTTTATGGCTCTTGCCACACTGAGAATGTGTTGGTGCTTTCGCTCAACCCTTCTATTCTGTTGAGGGGTCTCAATGTAGGTGGTTTCATGCAAAACACCATTCTAAGCAAAAAATTCAGTCTTTGCAAATTCAATTCCTTGGTCACTTCTTATGCACTTGATTTGTTTTGTGAATTGTCTCTCCACATAAGCAAAGAAATGCTTAATTAGTTCTCTAGTTTCTGATTTGTGTTTCATTAAAAATACCCAGGTCATACAGCTATGATCATCAACAATGGTAAGAAAAAATCGATGGCCATGAATGAAAGGTGTGTGGTAAGGTCCCCATATGTCAACATGGATAATATCAAAGCAAGAAGAAGCAACAGAAGAACTCAAAGTAAAAGGTAACCTTTTTTGCTTTGAAAAATGGCAAGTTTGACATTCAATAATATGCTGAAATGTAATAGAATTGTCTATGCTAGATAACAATTTGAGTCTTGCATTTGAAGGATGTCCTAGGCTTTCGTGCCAAAGATTGTGTGAATCATGCGCAACTGAACATATTTCTGGCATATGGTTAAGATAATAGAGGCTATTAGAATGCTTAGTAAAACCAATCATCTTCAAATTGTTGAGTTCCTGAATAACACATGAATGTTGGGTAAAAGTCAGTTGGCAGTATGAAAAAGAAGCAAGTTGACTAACATAAATAAGGTTGAAAAAAAGAAAGGAACATAAAGAACATTGATTAGAATAAGAGAAGAGATATGTACTGAACCAATATGTGTGACAGGTACATATTGACCATTGGGGAGTTTTATTGTGAGATTTTGGGCTGTGGTATACTCAGTGAAGAAATGCAGGCTACAGACAATGTGGTCTGTGGCCCCAGAATCTAAAATCCAAGTTGAGGTGCATGAAGTAGATTCAGCTGATAGAGGTGTACCTTTGTGATTTGTGGTGAGTGTGTTGACCTAAGGTATATTAACTGAATTTTGTGAGGCATCCTTGTCTTTGTTCAGTAAACCCTTCAACTGACAATATTCTTCTGGGGTTATGTTGAAATGGGATGAAGATGCTTCTCTGTGTGTATCTGAAGTGGCATTGCTAGCAGCTGTGACAGATTCAAGGTGAGTTTTTGCATTGTTGACAGATTTAGTTTTGGATTTGAAGTTGTCTCTTGGTTGAAAGTGATTCGGTTTGCCATTGCCTGATGTAAAGTTGGGTGGAAACCCATGTTTTCTGTAGCATTTATCTTCTGTGTGTCCTTTATAACGACAGAATGTACACAGTGATCTTTTGTTTGACTGAAAGGTCTTTCGGGTATCTGTTTTAGCAAGAAATGCTTGAGACTCATAATTGGGTAATTGTGATGTTGTGGAATGAAGTTGTCTCTCATGTTGAGCTACCATGGAAAAAGCTTTTTTGATATCTGGTAATGATTCAAGCAACATGATTTGTGACCTAACAGTGGAATAAGATTCATTTAAACCTTTCAAGAAGCGTATGACACAATCACTGTCTTGATAGGACTTAATGATGCTTAGCATATCACAATGGCATTGAGGGTGACATTTGCATTGAGGCAATGGTCTTAAATTGTGAAATTCATCCCATAACATTTTTAAATGAGTGTAATAATCAGAAATAGATAGACTTCCCTATCTAAAACCATAGATCTCTTCTTGCAGGTCTGAAATTCGAAAAGAATCTGCCTGTGAGAATTTGTCATGGAGGTCCTTCCACACATCAGCTGCTGAATCCAGCCAAATGACACTTTGAGTGATTGATTCACTTACTGAGCGCATCAGCTAAGATAAAACCATGGTATTACATCTTTCCTAATATGCATAAGTTGAATCTTCTCTGTCTGGCATAACAATACTGCCATCTATGAACTTTAGTTTGTTTTTTTGACAATAAGGCCATTCTCATCGACCTAGACCATGAATGATAGTTGGGTCCGGTCAAAAGAGAAGGCACCGAAATAAGAGAAGGATTTTCATTAGGGTGAATGTAATATGGTGAAGCTGGGTGGTCTTCGAGTCTTTGCATCTGTGTAGCGCCCCCTTACCATAGAGTAACCACCGGAACGCCCGTAGGTCATTCTGGTACATATCCTACGATAAAAGACCACTACTGACAACTACCACTAAACTCCTCATGGCATCACAATCATAAAACAGTACGAAGAAATTGACAACTTTTTAAAACCACACTGGATTTCATTTCATTCGCTCAAAATTCAGAAATTTACAAACTGTCAGTATTTTCAGTCTGCACATGTTCCAAAATACCGTACACTACGTACCATACAGTAATGTACAAAAAACAGATCTAACTATAAGTCTCCAAAAGAAAGCCCTGACCGACCTTTGAGCCATCGCCTCTCTCGCCAATCTACAACTTTCATGAACAACCCAAAATCAGATTCACTTGCTAACTATGTCAAACAATTCACCAAAGCATCAGCCCTCAGAATTTTCCCAATCTGAACAGCACATTTCACAACAGTATATCTCTTAGCACAAATGTCAC
>JANITW010000003.1:59131589-59144795 GCA_027564335.1 Erythroxylum williamsii
GAAATTAAAATAAATTTAATTAACTAAAACTAATTTATCTTTAATTTTTATCTAATATGTAATTATCATAAGTAAAATTTAAAAAGTTTAACAATTATTAAACCGTCATAAAATTGAATAAAATTAAAGAATTTGAACTATAACTAAAATAGATTGTCCTTATCTATTGAAAAGTTTGAAGTTTTAATTAAAAAAAGATTGTTGAATGAAAATTAAATGATTTATTTTAGTTTATAAGAACTTTTTAATTTAAAAATTGAGTAATTAATTAATAAACTTATCGGTTTTTAACAATAAGAATTATTAAAGTAAATTTAAAATTAAAAAAACAAGTAAAAAATTGAACAATTAAAAAATTTTACGATCAAATCAGTTAAATATATGATATGGCGAATTAATGTGTTGGCAAACTGTATAACACAATCTTCCAAAAAGCATACCCTTATAATTTTTTTTAAAGTCATGTTCTCATAAGTCATTTTACACATAAATAATTAATTTTACCAAACATTAAATGACAAACAGTTGATGCAATCAGCTGGTCAAATCAACTAATATAATTAAGCTATTAGCTAACAACTAATGCAATCAGCTAATTGTCAAACAGGACTTTACTATGCCAAAAAATTTAGATTGATTGGTAAAACTATACATTAGAAAAAGTTGAAAGAGTTATCATAAAGGAAAAAATCTAATTAGATTTTATAATTTAAAAAATTACCTTAAATAATATCAACATTATATGAATTAATACTAAAATTAGTATGAATTTCAATAAGAAATTCACAAATTCAAACAATTTAAGTCTATATTCTACACTATTATAGTGGTAAAAAAATAAATATTACTAAATTAATACATTCTTTCTTTTTAGTTAAGAAGATTATCCTGCAATGGTATCATAAAATTAAAGACTTTCTGTATATAAATTATACTTTTCTTCTATAAAATATGCATCCTTTTTTCCTTTTTTGATTGTTTTTAATTATTCTACCTAAATGGCACACCGTATTTCCTTGTTGAATAGCACATAGGATTAATTATTAACAAATCAATTAATTGATTTATCTAATTAATTAAACAACATTTTCAATTTGCATGCCTTATCTTTTGGGATTCTAACATTCATCATATAATAACAATAACTTCAAATTCCAAGCTTATCTGTATAAATATTTTTTTTTTGGTAAAAAGAAAGTTATAAGTTGATAATCTTTTCTTATTAATCTATTCCATAATGTACAACTATGGCATGGTTCAATGGAATAGATTACTAAAAAGGGATTGGTGTTCGTTGCTTTTCACTTAAATGACTTTCTTTTACTTTTACGAATTTTACTTCCATGACAAGCACAATGTTAACGACAATGCTCGTTGAATTCAAAATATAAGTCTAATTGTGTACTGGAAGAGGTTTAAGATTTAATTAGTATTAATTTGTTATAAAACTAGCTAGAAATTAAACAAAATTAAAGAATTTAAAAATGAATAAAATAATTATCTTTACTTGTTAAAGAATTTAAAAGTTAATTAAAAAAGATATTTTTAAACTAAAATGAGTTAATTAATTATAGTTTATAATAATTTCTTAATTTATTAAACTTGATTAATTAATTAATAAATTGATTATTTTCTAATAATAAGAATTATTAAAATAAATAGAACTAAAAAATTGAATGAGGCAAAATTTTTACGATTAAACCGCTGTTATTATTTGTAAATCTTATGTATTGATGATGCTGATTCCATCCTCGATTAAACATATTATCTCTATACAGTAATTCCATTTATTTGCTTTAAGTACTTTTTTGGTAAAATTACTTTCCTTTTTATATATTTATTTCTTTAAAATAAATTTCTTAACTACGTTATCTTTGGATTGGAGTATATTTATTTAAATTATGTCATTTAGACAAGTACTGGTAGACAACTACTATGCTGTATGTCTCGTCCTTTCCAGCAACATTGGAGCTTCAGTATCGGGCATCGAGCTTATCTATCCACACGTGTTCCTCTCAGACAAGAGTCTAGAGATGCTGTTTGTGCGACGTAACCAACGGACTCTCTAGGATTTGAAGTTTGAATTCTGTTCGTCAAAATTTCCTGACCCTTTCGTTTTCTGTGTCAAGAACCAAGCGTACGTTTTACGTTTTGGGAAACTCTTGCTTCAGTCATTCTTTTTCTGTTTGAATTGCCAGCAGAAACATGAGTAAGATAGATGCAAGCTGGATTCATGACACGCCGGTCCATTCTGGTGTGGAGGCAAAACTCAGGCAGCTCTTAATTGAGCTGGGAAATGATGGTAAAATAGTTGGTGTTCAGGTCTGCACTTTTCTCTGGGTTGCTTTTGATGTTTTATTTAGTTCTAATTTCCCTAGTTTCTTAAGATCTCGTATAAGAAAATTGGCCTTTTATCTGATAATGATAAGAAAATTTCCAAGTTTCTCTTTCTTCTTTAATGCTTCTCTTAAGGTTTGTGCCTACAAAGATGGAAAGGTGATAATTGATACTTCAGCGGGTGTGCTTGGTCCAGATGATCCACGCCCTGTTCAGCCCGATACCCTTTTTCCAGTCTTTTCTGTAACAAAGGGCATCACAGCAGGAATGATGCACTGGCTTGTTGACAAGGGGTACTTAAGTGTCGTATGATAATGAAGGAATTATGTAGAATAGGTTTTTTGATGGAATGATTGTGTGAGTTTTTGGTTTTTCTTCTTTGACAGAAAACTAGGGTTTGATCAAAATGTTGCTAGTATATGGCCAGAATTTGGAAAAAATGGAAAAGATCTCATAAAGGTATATGGAATCTTGTCATGTCTCTTCTTATAATCACAAATTTGAAGACTTATAGTAAATTGTAGATACCCTATTGGTTGGTTTGTTTTCCAGGTTCATCATGTGCTAAACCACACATCTGGGCTGCACAATGGGTTTGCCCTTGCAGAAGGTGAAGATCCTTTGGTCATGGCTGATTGGGATGGATGCCTGAATCGAATTGTTCAATCAGTGCCTGAAACTGAACCTGGGAAGCAACAGTTGTATCATTACCAATCCTTTGGCTGGTTATGTGGTGGAATGATTGAGGTATGATCTCATTTTCTTTTGTTTCAGGATTAAACCTACATCGTAGCAGACCTACTCTTAATATCTTTTTATGTTAAATCTGTCAGACACATTGCAGTTTTGGTTATGCCTTTGGAAATCCAAATTATCATTGTGTTCTTTTGCTGAAGATAAATCTTACCTTCTACTTTGTTGCTGCCGTGTGATTGGAAAAACAGCATGCGTCAGGGAAGAAATTTCAGGAGATTCTTGAAGAAGCGATTGTTCACCCCCTGGAAATCGATGGTGAACTATATATTGGAATTCCTCCAGGTTGGACCCAAATTCTGGAAAATTTTATACTTTGGTTGTTATTATATCCATCATCTAACCCTGGCTTTTATGTTTCTCTTCCATGACTAGGAGTGGAATCTAGACTAGCAGTTCTATCAACAGATACAGAAGATGTGAGCAAGATTTCACAATCCAAATCACGTCCTGATCTCCCTTCCTCTTTTCAACCTGAAATCATTGCTGAAATAATGACCACTGTACCTTCTTTATTTAACTTGCTCCAAATTCGTCAGGCCATTTTACCTGCTAGTAATGGCCATTGCTCAGCCCGTGCTCTTGCCCGATACTATGCAGCGCTTGTCGATGGAGGTGTGGTTCCACTCTCACATTCCAATTTATCGAAGCCGCCCCTCGGTAGCCACCCTCATATTCCTGAAGAACGGAATCATGTTGTTACAAATGAAAATAACACAAACTTTCATGAAGACAAGGTGGAAGGTTCCAATGATTTGAAGCGTAATGACAGACTTGACAGCTCTGAAACTGGTGATGATGGTAAAGAAAGCAAATCCATTAGGGCGATGTTCAGTAATCCAAGAATTCACGAAGCATTCTTAGGTTTGGGTGAGTATGGGAACTGGGTCATGGCGGATGGAGCATTTGGATTAGGCTTTAAGAGGATGAGATTGAGGGATGGATCTTTTGTTGGGTTTGGACACACGGGAATGGGTGGATCAACTGGTTTTTGTTACACCAAAGAGAGGCTTGCCATTGCAGTGACTGTAAACAAACTGTCATTAGGAGGTGTGACAAGAAAAATTACTGAGCTCATTTGCTCAGAGCTAAATATCCCATTGCATGAGCATTACACAGCCATGACTGAAGAAGACAAACCTGATACAGAGTTGATTACCAAGACCATTTTGATTAATTGAAGATCTTACAGCAAGAAACATTCCAGAATTCCAAAGCAATCTACAGAGACTTTATTCCGTTCTTATACATTCCAAATTTTGGATGAAGGCTCAAGTTATTCACATAAATATTGTGTAATTTTGAGTTATTTGTTAATCAACTTACTAGAACAGTCCTGTACTAGAAGAACCGAAGTTCTATAATTAACAGACGTCCACATATCTTTTGACACAAGGCTTCTTAGACCTAACTGTTCTGTTCTTCACATTTTTGCTTCTTTTATTGATTTCTTGTTGAAGTGTAGGAACTCATAAATCCTCCAGAAACATAGAAAATGGATTCATCAAGTCGATTATGATGTGGAGGCCAAACTCAGGCGGCTTTTAGTTGAGCTGAAAAACGATGGTTAAATGCCTGGCATTCAGGTCTGCACTTCCTCTGAATTTGAAGTTACTTCTGCCAAGTTTTTAGCGTAAATCAGAGATAATATAAGAAAAACAAAACCTAAGAACTTGGATCAAAGAAAAACTTCCAGCTTGTTGCTAAAATATGACCAGAATTTGGAGCAAATGAAGAAGATCTAATAAAGCCCTGTTCTAATCATAGCTTTGTTCTTATGTTTTCAGGTTCATGATGTGCCAAAGCTAAACCATACATCTGAAAACAGAATGTATCCGGGAAGACGTTTCGGGAAATCCTTCAAGAAGCAATTGTTCAACCGCTCAAAATCAATAGTGAACCATACGTAGGAATTCCTCCAGGTCTGAGGACTATACATACACAGAGATAACATAATTATGATATTCAGTAACCTCAGAATTCACGAAACATTCATTGGTGTGGATGAGTATGGAAATTTGGTTGTGCCAGATGGTGATTTGGGACTTGGGTTTAAGAGGATTAGATCATGCAGTGGATCCATTTGCTGGATTTGGACATTCGGGCATGAGAGGATCCACTGGTTTTTGCAATACCAGGAACAGTTTTGCTCTTTCTGTAACAGTAAATCAAATGCCTGTAGCTGCTGTCACAAGAAAAATCGTTTTAACTGTTCATTGATGCTATAACGACTAATCAAACACGAGATTCATTGTACCAGTTATTAAGGGTTGGAGCTAAAAACAGATTTGGAAACTTAAAATCCATCTGAACACGATATCAGACATGATCTATCTCGGCTTGTGCTCCTACCTGAGTCGAAGTTTCAATAAGGAACAGCCTGACACAGTTGCTAACGCGAACTCGAAACTTCCATGTTTAGTGACACTGAAGTTTCCTAAAGAATACAGTTTAAAGTATGAATGTATCGAGTCCCAATGTATCATTTGAAATTGATAAAATATTCATTCTTAACACACCTGGAAAACGCGGTTTCTTCAGGTTCATGTGCCCTGTCACACAGCAGGAGAATCATTTACGGTTCATTTTCTGAGATTTCCAACATCTGTATTAAAAGCTTCATCTTACTCATACATTTGGTTATATATTTATTTCTTGGTGGAGGTGTATAATATTGGATATCAGTAACCTGTTACCTCCACTCCACCTCCAAGCTTCAAGGAAAATCATAAATAACATAAATGTTTATTAGTTAGGATCGCATCTTGATGCAGTGAGCTACTGAATTTGTAATATGATATATGATGAGTCGTGAGTTGGATTTCATGTTACGTCCAAATCATATTTGGAAAGTCACCACTGGACATACAAGTTGAAACTTGAGTGGAAATATCGTGCTTAAGCTGACAAAGCGCAAAATTTTATAAAGTCCAGTAATATGTAACCTTATCCTTAAATAGTAAAGAGATTATTTAGACATCTTTAACATCTTTCTCTAAACGTCAAATGCTTTCATAAGCATCAAACAGGGTTTTAAAAAAATAAAAAGTATTAGGTCACTCGCATGCACGTACATTCTGAAAACTAGAAGCAACCAAATGTATTATTATATTTGAACAAATACAGAAATTATTGCATGGACAGTGCACAAACCGACCAACAGCCATTTTTATATAATAGAATTGCCAGCTTCACAATGTCAGATAATTCATTTCTAAGATCCAATGTGAATGATAAAATAAATCATGGAATGCAGTGGCATTAAGGTTATTTGTTTCTATATGGAGGGTTTCTTTCATTAGATCCACAGTATATAATATGTGGACACTGGAGAAAAGCAGAAGAAGCACTTCACTTCTTGTGTTCTATGCTAATAGCAATCTCTGTGCTTTTGATTGTCTGATTTTCTTTAAGATGATGGGGATAACTGGAGTGTGCTATAGATTGGTTGGAGATATAGCGCAAGCATTAGGAGTTCTTCCAAGGTCGAGCTCATATGGCTCCGATCCAAATCCATCATGCAAGCCACGAGATCATGAACATGATCCTGATGACTTCATGGTCAGGGCTTTGACCTCCGTTTTTGGAATGGAGAACAATGGGAAGATAAAGAAGGAGAGAGCTCGGAGAGTGGTGGAGCAGCTGGGTTTGATGTACGTTGAAGAAGAAGAAAAGGGCAAGCCTGGTTCTGTTAATGTGAACAGTGGAACCACCGTAGAGGACGGAGTTCCGGTGGAGGAGGTGCTTAGCAGCTTGGAAGACGGTACGGGCCGCCATGAACTGTTGCGTCAAGCCTTCAAGATATTTGACGAGGATGGAAACGGATACATAGATGCGGTGGAGCTGAAAAGAGTGTTGCAGTGCTTGGGACTGGACAAAGGTTGGGATATTAAAGAGATTCAGAACATGTTGAGAGTTGCAGACTTGAATTTGGATGGCAGGGTTGATTTCAACGAGTTTGAATTGATGATGAGTTAAGAACATATGCAATTGTATATAATATAATCATTCTCACCAAAAGAGACTGAGAGTTCAAATTTAATTACATAAAAGCTCATGCAGGAACTAAGCAATCAAGTTCTTGAATCTTTTCTTGTGAATAACAAGATTACTAAAACAAACATTGATAGTAGTGTGGAGAAACCAGAAACGAGAAAGCTAGTAACCATATCTGCATAAGAATGGACACCAAGTGGGGATGGAGATTTTTAAGGCCATATCTCTGAAACACAACTCACAGGTTCACTAGTTACAGCACTAGTATTGACATGGGCATTATTGATGTCGGAATCTCCTAATCCGAGTCCAAAATTCTGGCTAGAAGTAGTCAGTCCGGTGTATTGCGCATCGTCTCCATGGACACTAATGGTAGATGAGAAATTTTCTGGCCTACATAGATCATGATTATTGAGAAGTTGTGGTAAACTTAGATGGCTTTGGACAAGCTGATTCAAGCTACAAGTTACTGATCCTCGAGTAACTATGTCTTCTGCCAACTTCACCTGAAATCAAATAAGAAAATGTGAATTACTTTAACATTCAGTGAAACAAATTTCTCAGACAAACAAACTTCAACTCTTATCAGCATTCAATTAATTGCATAAGCTGCTTCCACCTCGATTAAGAATCTCAATCATGAGAAGCTAAATCATAATTCTGATTGAAATGGAAGATTTAGGAAAGAAAAAGTGAACAGAATCGTTTGATGTATACCTTGGCCCTCAAAGCTTCAACATCTGATTTAAGCACTCGATTATTCGTATTTGCATTAGAGTATTGTTGAGCAGCATCAGAAAGCTGTCTGGAGAGAGATGCGTTTTCTCCTGCAAGTCGTTCAACCTGAGAATCAAGAATGGAAGTTTGCTCAACTCTTGTACTTCTACCGAAGCTCCAAAACAAAGATCTTGTTAGATATGTCACATATGCTGAATTTGCTTCTTAGCATAGTTAAAATGAAGAGTCAAGTTCTGATCGAACAAGTCCGTCCCAAAGGAATTGAAAACCAAATTGAAGCCCCATTCAAAGATTCAAACTATCAAATCCCTCTAGTTTCATCTCATGCCGGTCATTATCAAGTTGATAACTTTGATCAACTAACCAGACATTGTAAGTTCTGTGTTTGTTAGATGTACCTGAAATTCTAATTCTGCCAAATGAGCTTGTCTTCTTCGTCTTGACCGTCTGGCAGACTCCCGGTTCGAAACCATTCTAAAAGGAAACAATCACATTTTTTTAACCATTGGCTTCATATCCATCTAGTACAACAAACTATATTCCCTGTCCATACCTTCTGATGCGTTTTACATAAACAGGATTGGTGCTCTGTTCTTCATCATCTGATGGCTCACGAGACGAACCACTTGTAGTTACCCTCGTCTGAATATCACTTCCTTTTGGGTTATTGGCCGATATTGGACTGCTAGCTGAAGAATATTTCCAGTTCATCCACATCAAATTCAGGAAATTAGTAATCATACTAACTCAAACAATATCTATAATCCATCCCTGACAGGATTAGTTAACCTCTGAAAATGAATGATCATCTAGTTTTGTTGATATTTTTACTTATATGGGTATTTAAGAACCAGGGTATCGACCGATTAGTCATTACCACAAACAGACGACTGAGCATCAATTGGCGCAGAAATCCTGGAGTTCTTGCCGGGGAGATTCGGACACCATAGGAAAGAGTCTGCTCCGCAAAATGAGAAACTATTCATCATCTCCTAAACAAAACAAAAATGTTTGAACAATTAACACCAACTCATATCATTCAATTAATTCAAGCGCTAATTACAAAAGGGTAAATTATTTTTTAAAAAAAGTTGATTTATATTAAATTTTACAATATTATTTTAGATTTTGATACCTGGTGTCATGTGTTTACTTTTTTTTAAACTAATTATTTATTATTTTATTAAATTATAAAACACAAAATTAATCAAAAACACTTAACAATCACATGACAGGTAAAAAAAGTTATGAAATGAGTCCCGTGACGGAAATTTTGATGCAACGAGTCACATGGAAACGGTAATAAAAAACTTAACATAGATTATTTTTATTAAAAAAATTAAATATTTTAATATTTTAACACAATTTTTTATAACAAAAGCTCGTATTATAAAATTAAAATAATTTAAGTTTTATAATTTATCATTAACAATTATTATTATTGTTTTATTATTGGGCGGCTGTAATCAGTTTTTAATATATATATAAAAAGTCATTAGGTTTCCATCAATTATTGCTAGTCCTTGTCCCCTCAAACGACGTCGCTTTCTGGTTGCCCTCAGCAATTACGTCCAACTCCATGTATATAGTATATTACCTCACTTATAATCTTCAAATCTCATTTTATAATAAAACTATCAATTTCTTAAAAGTGGACACGTTTTTCATAATAATAAATTCATTTTCACTATATTATGGCCTACCCAAATCACCATATGTAGAATATTACGTTTTTGTCCTTAGGATTTATCACAAACACACACTTGTATGAATGAATTATACACACAACTATTTGTCACGTGATCAGTATTCATCATTACATACTATTTGCAACGTAATCACTAATCACATACAAAATTGAGTGAGTGATGAGAGTGATTATTGACTAACCCGAGTTTTGAAGAGATCGCCGGCCAGAACATCGCTAAAGAAGGCATCGATTTCGTTGTCTTTTTGAATCCGAGCAAGATCGTGGGTCTTGAACTCGTCTGCGGTTCTGTCGGGAGCAAGAGCTGTCTTGTTGATGACCTCTTGAAGAGCAAGTTCTGAGTCGCTTCGCTTCAAGTCTCCACCTCCACCTGGTTTCTGCTCCATTGAAAGACACAACATTTAGCCGAATTATGGATAACCGATTACTACACAGACAGAGAGAGAGAGAGAGAGAGGAAGGGGGAAAAGGGAAGAGAAAGTGAAGCAAATGGAGTGATATATAGAGACGGAAGCAAGCAACTTTCAATGTATTGATTTGCCTGTCGGGGGTAAAAGAATAATTATCCTAAAACAAAAGCACCTCCCTTTTCACTAAATTACAAAAATGTTACCTACTAAGCCCAAATTGCTTTAATTACTTTAATATCTATTAAAAACAATCAGACTTTTTTTTTTCTTAACTGTGAAGTATCCTAAGAAGGTCTCAAGTATCAGAAGACACTTTTAAGACATCCACATTCAAATTAATTCCCGCTCAAACTAAGTAGGTCATTTGTAGAAGGCAAAGTTATAACCCTAAATTTTAAACGGTTGTATATATGAGAGAGGTTCGAAATTACAACCTCACTTAAGTCAAATGAGCCCCTTACTATCTCACCTGCGCCTTGGGGTTATAAAACTTTTCTAATTATTTTAAATGATTGGAATGAGAAACCTTACAAAGAAAATTTTGAATTTATCTAAATTTTTTCTAAATTTAATGACAAAATTATATGAATTAATAAAATTTTAATTAGTTCAATGAATTTAAGAATTAAGTTAAATTACTTTATTCGATAACATTTAATTAGTTTATTTCTATTAGTCATGAGTAAGACTGCGTACTATTAAACCTTTTCAGATTTTACATCAAGTGTTGTTGTTGTTGATATCATTGCTGTAATTAGTTCATTTGTAATATTCATATTATGCATATTTCGTTTTAATTGTAAAAGAATTTTATCATAATTGGTTGCATTCCATCCTCTCTCTTATTCTATTTCTTTCTCTGTTATTTCTTTTCCATTTTCTCTCTGATTCTATTTTTTTCTTTGTTGTTTCTTTTTCATTCTCTCTCTAATTTTATTTCTTTTTCTGTTGTTTCTTCCCCCATTTTGATAATAAAAATTGGTATGCTACAATATGGGCGAGGTTGAGGTCAAGGTCGAAGTAGAAGAGGGCAAGCTACTCCTCCTCTCTTCCTCCTCCTCCAAACCAGGAAGTTGACATTCAATTTTGTAATATAGGCAATTTGAGGGGTGTGTAATAAATTGAGGAGGACAAGGAAGCAAATAGAGGAAGTGTTTGATATAGACACGCACCGACCTTATGAGAAAGTCACGGTTGCTTTTGTTGTGACACGCCCAACTACACCTACTTTACTTGTTTTTTTAATTATATTAACACTTTCTCTGCTTTATAACTTTATCTTTACATGTCTTAGATGCAGACCAAGTACTAATACCCAACTTTATACACTTAACTTAACATTCCATACTTCTCCACGTTGCCGCCATTACCAGAGCAATCAAGAAAAAAGAAGAAGTGTACGTATACTGCCTTTTACAGCTCCACCTATCGAAGTTTGCTTCAGTTGTAAGATAACAGCTTGAAGGCACCTCGGTGGCTTTTCCAGTATGTGTAGCCAAGAAAGCTTGGCTTTACATTTATCGGATTTTTTGAATTTTTAATTAACAATTTTTTATTTAATTTTAGTTAAAATAATATTTTTAGAATTTATTAATGATTCTTTTATTCAATTAATTATGAAAATAGACTTAAATTTATTTAAATTTAAAATTTAAATTAAAACTTAAATATGACAATTTTTTAACTCATCAATTAAAAAAACCTAAACTAATTATAAAAAAATCAAACTAAACCATCCCAAATTTAAAATTATAAAATAAGTTTAATTAAATTAAACTCAAATTTAAAGTTTGACAAATTTTTAAACTCAATTAATAAAAAAAAGAACCAAACCATCAGCAAACAAAAATAAATTTAACAGGATTTAAACTTAAAATTTTTTTTACAGGGCTTGTTGAACCCAATAATTCTATTTTGAAGTCTTTTAAGTTGTTGGACAATTTTTTCCATCCTATAAAGTTAGACATCTATTAATTACATTTTTTGTTTTTAAATAAATAATCGATTAAGTTGCATAATTTGATCTAGATAAAGATAATACAATAATATAATAAATAATCTAACTTAATAGGTCAAAGTCAGAGTCAAAAATAGATCCATTTTAGTGTGGACCTGATTCATATCGGTCTTGTTATAGAAAAGCTCGGTATAAAAGCTATATATAGGTGATCATCTCTTTCGGCTACTCATATCAATCGAAAGCATAAGAATTCTCTGACTCGTTAAGAGAACTTTCGTATTAAGAAAACTGTAGATAGGCCTAAATCACGTGCCCGAAAGCGCTTTTCGTAAAAGTATCAAATGATTGGAAGTTGTTTAGAGCTCACAATTAGCATCAAAATCAGAGATAGAATCGAATCAGATATTCGTTAAATCAAAATTCTTATAAAATCTGATCAAACCGTTCAATATTAACTTTTTTAATTTTAAAATTTTAAAAAACATCGAGTTTTTTAGTTAAATCATTTTAAACCAAAATTTTTTAAGTTATATCATTTTTTTGTATAAACCATCCGATATCCGACGCCACATGGACAATCGACTAATCCGGATTCGAGCCGAGTGGGACCCTTGCAGGCGGCAAAGCTCTCCCTCACGAGTCAGTCAAATCAAATCAATTTAAAACCTAAATTGGTAGAAAAAAGAGTTCCAACCAGTGGTACGAATTTCGTATCGTACCGGCCGGTACGTTCCATACCAGCCGAAAACCAGTACTGGTCAAACATTCTGGCCTGTATCATAAAAATCGAAAAATTCCGGGTGATTCCAATAATTGTAAGATTTCTAGGGACCTAGTTGCAAATAAAAAAAATTACCCTAAAAATCTACCGCCTCCAATAGCTCACTCTCTTCTCTCTTCTCACTGTCGTTGTGTCGTCTGTCTCCGCCGCCCTCTGCCGTCCATCTCTCTCCCGCCGCGTCGCTGCCCCTCCCTGGTCGGGATCTGGACTCCGATGGTCTCCTCGAGCATTCCTCTTCTCGTCTGTCCTTCTATCAAGTCTTCGGTCTTCTCCCTCGCGTTGTCGGTCCTCAAACACCAGCTTCAACCTTCTCTTTCGTCTTCCTCAACTCTTCGACGCACCAGACGACGGGAAGACCACCTCCGGAGCACACGACCCGACGTCGACCTGGATTGGCTCCGAAGACCCGATTATATTTGGGGTGTATGTTTTTTATTTTTCTTCCATTTTCATGCATTTTGAAAATGATTGCTTCTGATTGTGTTGGTTGTTGGATTTGGAGAAAAAATTGGAAGTGAGTTTC
>JANITW010000003.1:59156553-59172663 GCA_027564335.1 Erythroxylum williamsii
ATAATTTTCATAAAATATTAAAGTATATAATATTTATATTCCTAATAATTTTTTTAAAATTATGTCCGTATAAGTTAGTTTATACATTAACAACTAATAGTTTATTAGGAATTTGAAGATACTTGTACTATGTACATGCAACAATTGTTTCTTCATAGTTTCATTTGTCTCTATATCCTTCTCCAGAAAGGGAAAAAAAACACACACACACATTAGCTGGCATTTGCGTGCAAGAAGCAATCTGTTTATATTTTAATATTATACCCACACACACACCATTACATTTCCGTATTAAACTTCAGTTATATTATTAAAATTAATTAAAAAAAGATTTTTAAATAAAAACTAATTAATTTATTTTAATTTATAAAGATTTATTAATTTATAAAATTCTATTAAATGTTTTTAAGAAAATAATTATTAAAGTAAATTTAAACCAAAAAATAAAAATTAAACAAAAAATTGACCAACTTAAAATTTTATAATTGAACCAACTGATTTAAGGCACATTTTTTGGGTGGAGTTAGCTTACATCTATCATACCAAACTCAACGAGAGTTATGTTCCATAAAAATTATGGAGTTTCAAATACGAAATTCCCAAATATAAGGGAGTCCTGATTAGTATTCTTCTGCTTGTTTTTTAGTTTTTTGTTGGATTTTGTTACATTTAGCTAGACACTTTAACTTAGTCGAAGGACAAATGCCTGATATAGTTAGAGATAATTATGCATGATTAAGAGCCCCTCAAATTCTTTGTACCCATAATCCGTGCCAAATCTGTTCCACACTATCCTATTCACATAAAAATTGGTAAAAAATTATGAATACAGAAGATTTGATCTCGATTAAGAGATAATACTTCACCGAATTCACCAAGTGTTAGGTCAATTTCGCTAATGCATTTATGCATCATTTTAGTAGCTCAAGGACTCTAATAGAAAGAGATTCTCATTACTTATATAAGAAGTCGAATTTTAATTGAAAGAAGATTATTAAATAAAAATTAATTTATTTATTTTAATATATAAGAACTTATTAATTTACAAAAATTGACTAGTTAGTTAATAAATTAATCAAATTTTAAGAATAAAAGTTATTAAAATATATGAAACTGAAAAGTTAAAAATCGAACCTAAAAATAAAATAATTCAAGATTTTTAAAGTTAGACCAATTGAGTTTTTTAATTATTAATTTTAACCTTTTAAAATTGAAAATGAAGATGATGATGTTTTAAGTGATCCAAACTCGAATCAGGACCTAACACAAAATCTAATTCAACTTACTCACTGTCAAGTCCGCTGTCTACCCATCATATTAGCAAATGCTTTACTTGAAGGAATGTGAAGTCTAATAAGAGTCATGTAACCGTACTTCTGTTTTGGTTCACAAAGGGAGCAGAATCCACTAATTCAGTACTTCAATGCATTGTTGCTTAGTCAATCACTTGGCACTAAATCCAAACTTCAGATTGTTATGACTTCTAATTCAAATTGATGGTTTGCTTATGATGCTATTGGATCTGAAGCTTATTTAATTACTTAGACCAAGGAAAATGACATTAGAAAAATGTTCTAAAGCATAAGAAACGTTTCCTAGACTTCAAGAAACGTTTTTGGAGGTGTGGTGGAAACGTTTCTTCATGCCGATGAAACGTTTCCTAGATGTGCCTAAAACGTTGCGTGTGGACAGCCATTTCACCTGGCTGACATGTTTCTGGCAACAAAGTTTCTCTGGCTCAAACATTTCAGGTAATAGGACGACACGTTTCAGCCAAAAAATGCATACACAAGCTGTGTTAAGAGTGACATCAATTGAATCACAAGCTTGAAGATGCGATTGAATCATAAACTATTATTGCCTGAACAGTTTGCGGGGAAGAAATCCATGTAATTTCAATGAATCATCGCTTTCGATTCATGGACAACAATCTTTTAGTAGCCATTAATGATAACAGAAATAGAAACTCCACTGATACAAGTGACAACACAGAGAAAAAACATATAATCACCATCGCGCATAAGTCATGAAGGACCCTCTGAACCCTATAAACAGGCACAAGAAGGGGTCATAAGCCTCTTGGGTCCTGACAATTCTATCCTATAGGAAACAAAATGTGGTCTGTAACAAAAGTAGTGTCGGTTTTGATAATTGATGAGAAACATTTCAATCTTCTTTCATGAATGGTGTAAAACAGATCACAGAAAGAGGCCTCTCAAGGAAAACAATCGAGAGAAAGTAATTAATCACAATGAAGGAGAAGACAGAAACCTGAATACAAGCCCCTCAAGAAATGAATTGATTCTTTACTCCTTACTCCTTCCACGGTTCATCGTTAGAGCAATAGGCTCAAAAGGAAGGATCTTCACCATCACAATAGTTTGGGAAGGTTACACATTTAAAAACCTTGCACTTTGAACACAACACATATCCAATCTGCACTGAAAACATCATGCATAAGAATGCAGACCAATCTCATCCACCGTCAAACATAGTAAGAGGATTGATCTGATACACTCATAAGAACTCAATCAACATTTCAAACCAATTCCTAATTTCACATGTTGTCCAAGGTCATTCCAAGATTAGAAAACAAGAAAGATCCTTTTTTCAAGCGAAATATACTAACACAACAGAAGGTTGAACGAACTACTTACAGCTCTACAAGAGGGACAACGTCGGTAGATACGCTTGTTGTCGGCTTTAACATTGGTTTTTTGCCCTTTACAGAAATCACAAACCAACCATCCTTTTCCATCGCAAGGTTCACACATGATCGCCGACTCCACCTTCTTCAGACCAACAAAACTAGTTCAAGTTCAACACACAAAATTGATGAGATAAAAATGATTCCAAAAGAGAAAAAAAAACACCTTCTCCTCTTGCTGGACACTAACGCAGCTCAAAGGCTTCAAGAAACGCCCGGACGTTGTCGTTCTGGTGATTGTCGGCGACATCCTGATGTAACAGGGGGTCTTGACCGGAGCTATTGAAAAATTTGCCATCTCAGAATAAGCTCACTTCTTCCACACAACCACCGCCAATCTCAAAGCAGCCTCTTACGTTATCCGATTACGTCATCATCACATTACATTACATTTTTATTACCCACATTCGAAACCCAAATTACTAAAATTGCCATCTACTCTGGTTCATTTGAATATATGTAGCAGTAGCAGGAGTAGTGTATTTGCTTTGCACATTCACAGGCTAGCGTCCATGAAGACACTAGTGTGCTTCATTGCTTTTCTTCTCTTTCTACCTCTTGATCGTACCCTCGCTTCTTCTGATCCATGCGATCCCGCCAACCAGCGTGACCCACGGACTCTCCGATCCGATCAAATCACAGTCCTCATCAACGGCTACTCCGAGTCTCGCATCCCCCTCCTCCATTCCCTCGCCGCCACGTACTCCGCCTCGGCGATCGTCTCTGCTGTGCTCGTCCTCTGGGGAAACCCCTCCACGTCAGCCCTAACACTTTCCGAATTGGCTCACAATCTCAGCCTCTCCTCCTTCGGTCAATCAACCATCACTGTCGTTCGCCAATCATCAGCCAGTCTCAACGCTCGCTTTCTCCCTCGATCCTCCATTAGGACCCACGCCGTCTTGATTTGCGACGATGACGTGGAGGTTGATCCTAAGTCCTTGGAGTTCGCTTTCAGAGTTTGGAGCTCGAATCCTGACCGTTTGATTGGGTTCTTCGCGAGATCACACGATATTGATTTATTGTCAAGGAGTTGGATCTACACCGTGCATCCGGACAAGTACTCGATCGTGCTGACCAAGTTCATGATATTGAAGATCCAGTATTTGTTCCAGTACAGCTGCGGAGGAGGGGCTAAGATGGGTGAAATGAGGAGGATCGTTGATCAGATGCAGAATTGCGAGGACATATTGATGAATTTTGTGGTTGCTGATGCTGCAAACGCTGGGCCTATACTGGTTGGGGCAAAAAGAGTCCGAGATTGGGGAGATCCTCGTAACAACAATCACGTTGATCGTGATGACATTGATAAACGGTTTAGATTGAAGGATACCGTAAAAGAGGTGGGCTTAAGTAGCAGGAGAGGGGAGCACCGGAAGAGGAGAGGGGATTGTATAAGGATGTTCCACAAGTCCTTGGGAAGGATGCCGTTGAAGTACAGTTATGGGAAGACAGTTAATTCAGTTGGTGAGCAAGGATTATGTATGAAAGGAAGCAAGTTAGTGTTTTGTGATCAATTTTTCTGAGCTTTGATCACATAATGATTTTAGAACCCTGGAAACACTTGTACAGTTATGGAAATACTTGTACTTCCTTGTTTATTATTAAATCGATCAAGTGTGTAACTAAGAACTAACTAATGCCAATCTTAATCAAACTCCTAGGTTTATCGTCAAAGAATGTTCAAGAACTTTTGAAATGAAGCAGATATGAGACTGTAGATGTAGCATTGATAATGTAAGAAATGGGTTTACATTCATACAAAAAGAGCATTCTGAAAGCTGCTCTGTTTCAATTCTCCTCTTTAAACACCTTTAATAGCATAGATGGTGAATGCCTAGTGATGGTAGTTTTGTCCTTTCAGAATAGTCCATGACCTGAAATATGAAGACGGAGAACCTGTTACTTCAATTTAATGAAGAACCTAATCAAGTTTCAGAATTGACTGATGATGAATACAACCTCCAGTTTCAAGTTCACCAGAATCCCCTTCATCTCAAGAATCACTAGACAAAAGATTATCCCATCTCCCATAGCCCTCCCCATCAAGAAATGAAATTTTCAAACCATAAATTTGATTTGGCATGCCTCAAGCAGTGGGATGATTCATAATGTTATCGAGCCAGTTTTGACAAACGGTTCGTGCAAGTAAATGCAAATGAAATCTTTCTATTCATTGACAAGCTATGAAACAAGAAAGGCCCAGAAAACAAAGATAAACTCGTATGAAACATGCTAATATACCAGCAACAAGCAATGTAGAGAGGATTGTTGGGTGAAGTTGGGAGGGTAGACTGACAATTCTTCAGTCATTCTGTTCAGAGAAAGGTTCAGGAAGAAGAATCCATAATAGTTCAGTTTCAAGTCCTGCTTATGAATGAATCCACAGATTGTCCATCTTGCATTTACCAAGGATTCCAAGCACAACGACACTAAAATATTATCTTTATGGATATTTTGTTACCACAGTTGAGAAACAGATAAACTTGATAAACATGAAAAGCAATGGGTTCCGCTATTGCAGATATCTGCACATTTTTAACACTAAAAGATAACCTTTATCAGATTCATGACCAAGCAACCATTTAAGCATAGCTAATCCAAAAATGTATGGTATATAATCCAGCAGACTGTTAGAACCCACCTGTAAAGCTGTTCAACAAGCACAAGAAGCGCAATCTGATGATTCAGAACCATTGAGGACAATCTTATCGTTACATTAGCTCGATCTCGCAATTGTTTTCCATGACCATAAGGTCCACCAATGCAGAACAACAACCTTGAAGCTCCCTACAAAATGTACACATAAAAATGATGGCCACATTAGGCAAATAAAAGTTCTGTTCTTGTAGGGTAAACAATCAATACCGTGTTCCCAGCATCTGCAACCAAGTCAGCCATCTGTTCTGAGCTGACATCCCGTCCTTGCTCATCCAAGATCACAATCTAAACACAACTGCTGTTCTTTAAGGGGCTACAAAAATCTCCATAACAACAACATTAACCTTAAAAACCCACATCAATGTTGGTAAAGACTATACCCAATCATCGGACCTTATAAGATTCATAACTGCCGCATCCTCGTCATCAACCTGAGCCCTCGAATCCCTGTAATATCAAGATTTATATTACATCATAAGATGAACTTCAGAATTTCCAAGACCTAAACAAGTAAAAACTTCCCAATTCAGTAGAAATTACAAGTTATGTAAAGATTAATATACCGCGCATTTCTGGGATTGGATCGAACTAGAACATCATCCACAGAGCAATAGTGCCTAAGCTTGCCTACATACTCGTCCGCTAGTAATTGTACCCCGGGGGACCTCCTTTTGACAACCGTGATAATGCGTATGGGTAATGCCCTCTGGTATATAATAAATCGGAATCAAATTCCAAAGGGGTATCTATAAGTTACTAAACTTGACAGAAAAGGAGAAGTTCTCTTTACCACTGATTGCCCGGCATATTTACACTGAGCACCTGAAAATTTCAGAAGCAGGTTGGAGTAGGGTGAATTTGGGTGCTGTGAACATCTAGGAAAAGAGTGGCTGTTGAGAGCAAAATTAGTGCAGCCGGGGAATTGCATCGTCGGATTGGGACTAAATCGCAATCAGCAGATTTTTCTTTCCTTACGATTAATTACAAAACATCAGCTTTCAAAACCCCATTGTAGATAGACCTGTGAAGCAAACTTCTTAATAACTCAAATCTGCTTTCAGGCCAAGCCCATTTCAGATATGGTATCGGACTAGTTAGTCAACTTGCAATTACTTGCAGATCGGTATCGGACCAATGTTTCTATTATCACATACTTTTTTTATAATGGGAAATTATAATTTTTATCGTCCCAGTCTCAGTTTAACTCCGTTATCGCCAGCAACAAGCCAAGTTCATCTCTAACTTGGTTGAAGGTCCAGAATTTAGGGATGTCTAGGTTTGAGAAAAAATATGTTGTAATGTCCTTAGGCTTACTAGACCAGCTTCAAGTTTTAAGTCTCAGCAAGTCTGAAGAGCAAAAGGTTATTTTTACTATAGGAGCAGTTAAACACCTTCTTTGCCAATGTCAATCACGCAAAGAGGCTGCCTGAATCACTACTCCGTGAACACTTAACTTCTCTAACCCGAATAGAAAATCGAAATCAGTTTAACATATTCAGCAAGAAACAGAAGATACATATGAAATTGCAATTTCAGATGTATCAACCTTCTCTAACATATTCCGCAAGAAACAGAAGATATCATAGCGAAAAAAGGCGAAGGATGACAAGAAATGATTTAGGGAAGCTGCATTCATCTCTATGGCACCAATTTTCAGCCAAAGAGCCAAACTCCAGCCCCATTAGTATACCGTAATCGAATTCGTCTTTGAAAAAACAAGAAAATCACAACCGAAATACTTCAAATGCATAATGAAAACTGATTACTTTCACAAATCGAAAGACAAGACTCGACTTCAATGATTGTTGAAGGGAGTTGATTGAACCTCTGCAATAGCTAGCCGCTTCCGCAAACCCTAAGCTAGAAACCAGGGCTTGGATTCGTTTATATATAGAAGAAGATCACGAAATGGGAAATTAGGCCCTCTAGCTTTCTACATTCTCGGTTGGTTTGGTACCGCTCCGTGAGCCCAATAAACATAACCGATTATCAAAAACTCAACCCCTGCAGGTAAGTTAGTAGGAGGTCCTTTTTATTTAAGTGAGATTACGGGTTTGAATTGTTTTTATGTATGCAATAATTTAAAATTTAAGTTTAGAGTTTTACCTCATATAAGAGATCTATCTGACTCGAGTGAGAATTAGTCTGAATATGGATGACTTAAAGATACCTTTCTATAATTGAGATCCTCCTAAGACATCTCGTAGGTAATTAAAAAAAAAATCAACCGAGTTAGTAATTTTTTTAAATTTTTTAATAATAATTGTTAATTAATCACTTTATTAATTAATAAATTAAAATAAATAAATAAAATTTTATTTAATAATGAATTTCTTAATTAAACTTTATGTTTTTTAACAAATAAGAATAATTTTTAAACATATTTTAAATTTTAATTTTAACTGTTTTTATAATCATTTAATTAAATCCTTTAAATCTCTAAATTTATTAATTTATTTTTTATTTTTAAAATATTTGATTAAAGTTGAAAACGCACTTTTCCTTTAATCCGCGTGGGTCAAGGATGCCTCAACGAGATTGGTTGTTGTGTTGCAGGCGCAAGGACTCAATCAAGAACCCGTGTAGGTGTAGCCCTAGATAGATATCTAGCTTGTGCTTGGCCTTGGGTCTATAAAACGAGCATACATTTTATTCCCGTGAAGCTGCTTCTTCATAGACCGTACTCTCAACCTTGTCTGTTTTGGTAAATAATTTTCTTCCTTTTCTCTCAAATCATAAAGGAGCATCGTTTGTTTGTTTGATATTCTCAGAAGAACATCATGGGAGTCGCTATTCTATATCCACAAGATTGTCTCCAGAACCCTCTGTCGAACCGCCAGACCTTGATATCGCCGCCTCGTTCAACGAAACAACCTCGTAACGCCAATCGGGCCAAGTCCAACGGCCGAAGGAGGAGTCCTAACAAATCATCTCCTTCACGCGCCACCACTGCGCAAGTTCCGGTCAAGAAATTTCTCATGGGTGAAGTCAAAATTCTTAAACGCGGAGAGCAACTGGAGCAGCCGGTTCCGTTTCAGCCTCAGCCTCAGCTTCCCAAAAGAGGAGATCTGCAGGATAAATCTTCTCAGTCTGTTAAGAAGACTCAGAAGACTGAGTCTTTGGATCTCGGTTCGCCTAAATCATCCCCGAGCAGGGGCAGACCCACTGGATCGAACCGGGTCAATGGGTTCTACGCCGGTTCTGCGTTCATAACGTCGCCGCCCCCAAGCTCTCTACCTCTTCCTGTGTTTTTTATGAAGAATAATGATGTGAAGAAGAACGAGGATGCAACTATTGATTTACGGAGGATTCTGGGTATTAGTCTAAGCTTGTAGTGGCGAAGTTGGAAGTTGTTGGTTTGTCTTTTTTAACTTTTTAGGGTTTCCATTCGATTTTCCCCTATTTTTTCAACGGGAAAGATCGAATTGACCTAATTAAGTTACCTGACTGGTCATAGAAATTGATTTCAAGTAGTTAGTTATGGTGTAGGTGTATAGTTATGTAAAATTGAGATGGAGTGTGGGTTTTCTGTTTACATCGTGGTGGTTAGATAGTTGGTGTTGGTGATGGTGTGGTGAGTTTCTTTGTTTTGAAGGGGTCATGTGATTTCTTTTCTTTGTTCATGAATAGTAGTTAAGTTCTTTCTTTTGAATCTTCTTGGCATTAGACATCACATGACATTCCCGTAATCTTTTGCTACGCTGATGAAAACCCTGGGAATTTCTAATGAAACTAGGCACTTGCAAGAGCTGATTGGGATTTCGCTGAGGTGGTAGAATAGAATTTTGAATATCCAGGAGAGATTCAATTCAATAGAATTTTGAATGTCCTTTTCTGATGATTACTCGAACAGAATACCCGATCTTGCTGGTCTACTTTAAATTAATTATGTATTGTGCGAATCAATTATTGTACTTGTTTTCTTGTACATGTTTTTTTTTTTTTTTTGGCATACCAAGTAAGAATGGCACAACCGCACAAGTCATTTGGGAAAACAATATGAAATATGTCCAGAAAACTTCCAAGGACATAAAGAAACAAATTTTGTTAACAAAAAAAAAATGAAATTGTGTATTTCGATAATTATTCATTTTGATTGAAACACTAAGTGTGATCAAAGTGTTTCAAGAAAAAAATGATCAAAATATTTCAAGAAAAAAATTGACTTTATGATCATGAATATCTTTTTTTTTAATTGTAGATCCTTAAGGGTTTTATCGAGATATTGCACATCACAACATAATTGCATTGAGACGTGTGGATAATAACTAATTGCATATTTTATTGATGAGTCTTTGTTCTTTGAGTCTTTAAATTCACATTTAAGATAAATTATTTATTCTTAAAAGTATTTGTGTGATTTCTCTCTTTAGTTAGGTAATCAGGAGAGAAATCATAAAAAGACTTTGGAGACTAACGGAGGACAAACAATATTTATGGTGTCTATGGATACATACCTACTTCATCGAGAACTGGAACACATGGTCAATAAATTGCTCGTATATCTGCTCTACCACACTTAAAGCAATTTTACCAGTCACAAGTTATGGGACATTATTTAGAAATACATTGGCCCGCAGTGGATTAGATCGTTCCTTTGATTAGTTGCTAAATAAAAACTCCTGATGAATCAACGAGTCGCGAGGCATATTGTCACGGACAACAGTTGTCCATTATGTCGACAAGAAGAGACAACTGTTCATATAGTTAGGGACTGCCCAAGAGTGGCAGCTCTTTGGCGTAAGTTTCCTAATGCGGTGGTTGACATACGCTTTTTCCAACAAAATGAGGAGACGTGACTACAATCTAGCCTCACGAAACAAGACCGGGTGCAGCAGGCAACGTGGACCATTATTTATAAAGTTGCTTGCTGGTTCTTATGGAAGTAGCGGAACAACAGTCCGTTTGAGCCTAGTTTTGTATGGCCAGAAAACGGTACCAGGATCATCGATTATGTTGATTGGATCGCTAGAGCTCGAACTATGGAAAACTATGTATGTCCAGCACAGAGTATTCTAGTGGGTATCCTAATGGGTTGGACTAAACCTTCGGAAGGTTGGGTTAAAGTCAATTATGACGGAGAAGTTAAGCACGGATCCACTAAAGTCTACACTGGCGAATTAATTCGAGATTGTAATGGAACTGGTGTGGGGGGTTTCAGCAAAGCCTCGGAAGGGGTTCCCCCTTAGCAGTGGAACTTTAGGGCGTATACTCTGGCCTTACGCTGGCCTGGGAGTAAGGGTATCACCGGGTTATAGCTTAAGTGGACTTTCTTGAGGTCATTAATATTCTCTCTACCCTAACTTTGTGCTTACGAGGGATTCTTTCTTGGTGACAGGTATTCACGAGCTTTTCCACCGGCCTTGGGAGGTTCATCTCCAGCATGTCTTTCGGGAAAGAAACCAGTGTGCCGACATCTTAGCTAATCTTGTAGTCTTTGGTCATCCGAGCCTCTACATCCTTCAGTAGTCGTCAGTAGGCATCCAAGAGCTACTCCGTAGAGATGCGAACGGAGTACTGTATTCGAGAGTTAGAATTAATCTAGTAGATTTCCTTGAAAAAAAAAAAAAAGGAGGGACCAACACAAAACGGACTTTATTTAGGTAATGAGAAATCCATCAGTTTCTGATATAATAATTGGCTTTCAGTGGGCCTCTTGATTAGCTCTAATGTTGTGGATTCTCCAAAAAAACTTCACCATTACAAAGCAAAGATGTAATTCAAAACTTTAACAATTCCCACCTTCCTAGTTGATGAAATATGTGGCACTTGTTGCAATAGTGAAACAGATACATACAATTGGAGATATACAACTGATGACAGATACTCGAACTCCTCTTGTAAGGATTTATCTTTCAAACAAATTTCCTAGGTTGGCATGAACTAAAGATACATGGGCCAGTCATATTCAACCTCGGGCAGCTTTCACGTTGTGGCTAATGATGAAGGGTAGGTTATAACCAATTGATAAAATCACCAAATACACTCAAATCACCAACTTGTTATGTTTATGCAGAGAAGCGGAAGAAAATAGTGAACATTTAGTCTCCAAATGTCGCTATATGAGGAACATATGGATGGGAACTTTACAACAAATGGATATCAAATGCTGTGATTGATAGCCTAAATAGCATCCAAACTAGACAGATGAAGTATAGGAACAACAATATATGTAAATGTTTTGGATAGCCTTATCCTCGGTAATCATTGCTACATAGGACGAGAGAAATTGTAGAACATTTCAAGACAATAGCATCACACAAAAGCAGTTTCACAACCAATTGATACAACAGATTCGACTTCAAATAAGTTTACAGCAACAAAAGTTTCAGCATGGACAATATCTATTGACATATTGGATCGTATGAAATGTGCAATTCATGGTAAAATAATTCACCGTTAGAGCCAAAACTGACTGTGTCTACTAATGAAGAAGGGCTCCACGAGATAGTTCCTTAACAGACCATCGGTAACTGTGGTTTTTATTTTAATCATCCCACATAGGTTCTATCATATTGGCATGTAGATTATGTTCCTAATGACGCACATGGTGGATGTATAGCCAAGAAAACGTGACACGATGACCAATGTTCCCTTTCAGTTGTTCAGCATAGTAGTATATAGCGCAGTGCGTTAAGTTTATAGTGTGCTGCTGATTTTCTTTTAATAGTTCCAATCTAATAAGTTGCCCCGTTTTGAGATCTTACATTGTTATGTCACTTGTGACATTTTAGCTCACCTTTAGGGCTTAATATATTCAATTAAATAACAATAAAAAAGAGTAAGGAAAGAGAGATAAACTTGATATGTAGTGATTCAATCAAATAAATTAATGTAACATCCCATTACCTATGATAAGACTTGAATAGTAAATATGAGAAATTTCTGAAAAGTTAGAACGCACAATTTATGCTTATGCAAAATATGATAGACGTACGTGATAATATTGATTTTTGCACAATAATATGATTGTACATGCATTCATAACATTTTTCGGATATAATTGGTTTATAAATGTGATTATATTGAGAATTGTGGTTTAAATATGTTAAAAACTGTTTTGGTGTTGCTACTTGTTGTTTCGAAAATTTTGGTAAATCTTAGGAAATTTCGAAAATTTGGGGTACATTTGGAATAGGACAAATGACAAGTGGTAGGATAAATTGATGCATGAAAAATTTGAATGATTTAGCCTATAATTGTGTGACAAATGGGCTGGTAAGTTAATGACATTTGACATAGTTAAATTGGTGACAAATGGATTAGTAATGAATTGACAAATGGACTAATCATTGTATGACAAATGGGTTGGTAAGTTGATGACAAATGGCATTGGTAAATGGACAAGTGGCTGCTGTACTTAAATGACATGTGACCTAGCTTTAATGGTGACATTTGGTAACTTATGGAAGGGATAAGTGGCTTACATGCTTAAGGACACATGTTGAAATAATATGGTGACATCTAGCACTTTAGGTGTAAAGTTTCTAAGTGTTGTTTCAACCAAACTCATTCTCTTCTCTTCTCATCTCTCACCATCGAAACTTGCTGTTGTCTTCCCTTTCTTGTGTTTTGCTTGAAGCTATGCTAAATTACCACACTAAATACATGCTTTTACCCATTACAAAACAGCTAAAGAACCAGCTGAATGTTGTTGTTTCATTATAGTTGAAAGTCATTTGATTCCATCTTGAATGTGTGATGATTTTGCATGTTTGGAGTACTGATTTGGAGTGATTTTTTGAGCTGGGATTAGAACTGAACAATTAATTAAAAGATTAGTGCTTATGGCATGTTAAATGGTTTGAGAATGATGTGTGAACTGGACTGAAATGCATGAGATATTGGTGAAGATGTATACTGGATTGTTATGAACTGGAGAATTTTTATTGAATAGATTTCAGTATTTTGATGATATCTTGAACTGTAGATATCCAAATAAATTGATTCTTGATTCAGAATAAATTAGAGACATATGTCTACAACTTCCTGAAGAAGTCAAATGTTAATTCTATCTATAAGAATTTCAAATTTTGGCTGGAAGTCGAGTTAGGAGTTCTATTACAGATTTTAAAACAATCTTAAATGTTTTGAGTATAACTTTCATTATACTGAATAAAATTATATAATTTTGGTCCTATTAGAAATTGGAAACATATTGGAACAATTGGCTACAAGAAAGTGTTACTGAAATTAACCATTTTCCTTGTCATAATGATCATGCAAAGTTATCCCGAAAGGGGGTGTTAAGATGAAAATGCTGAGGTGTGCTGGAATTTGATAACTAGAATATTTTTACTGAACATACTTTGGTATTTTGTCTATATTTTGACCTGTAGATTTCTAAATGAAATGATTCTTGATTTAAATTAAACTAGATACATTTGGCTACAAATTTTAAAAGAAATTAAATTTGAATTCTGTCCTTAATGGTCTTGAAATTGAGCTTGAAAGTAAGTCTTAGCTTAAGTAGTAGCACTACCAGGGACAGAAATTAGTTCCTGCTGTTATTGAATAAACGGTATTGATATAGGCAGAATCAGACAAATATGTCTTCACAAAAGTTATATATTATTATCTTCGCTTTAAATTGATATAAAGTTTGTAATTTTTGGATGCTGTAATTGAGAGATATGAAGTGTACAACTTGAATGCATGATCATGCATTAACCAGATTTTCAAATGCACACCATTATTTTGAGCATAACTTATAGAATAATAAACCAAATTGAATTATCTTGATATCATTAGAAACTTAAAACAATGGAGAACAACTTTCCAGAAGAAAGTACTTCCTGATTTTGACAATTTCCTTATCAGATTAATTATGCAAAGTTGACCTGTATCTATGTTAAACCCAAAATTTGAGGTGGTCAATAAAGTTTTGTAATTGGTTTACATTGATTAATTATGGTCCAAATTATAAATGCAAATGGTATTAATGAGGGCTTTGATATCTGAATGAATTAATGATAATGAACACAATATGATACTCGGGATTGTCATTAAATATGCATTGTGCATACTTTCTATACATCGATGTGCATCAAAGAATATATTTACCTTTATGAAAAATTGTGATCTTTGTAAATGTGTTTGTATGATATACAGGAACTCATTGGACGCCAGTCAAACATTACCGAACCACCTAGGCAATAGCATATTGGAGAGTACTGTGAGTCAACCTAGATGATTTCTTAAGATTGATTTGATTTGATTTGTTTACACTTCCAATGTTATTGAACTATTTGTGATATGTTTTTGAATTCTGGACTTGAAGTTCGAGGGGTATAACAGTTGGGCATGTATTGGGCATGTATTGGAAGTGCTTTGATTTGATGTGGAATCCTGTATGATACGTAAATTCTCAACAAAATTTGAATGCCGAACTTAGGTCCGATGATAATGAGTTTTTGATTGAACATCATATTTGATTATCTGATATGACATAATCAGTATTTGATGCATTTCATAAAATGCATACTCAAATAAAGGCGTTGTGATTTGAGTAGCCAGTATGAAGCGCTTCTACTTAGAGCCTTGCTCCGTGATATATGTTCTATAAGTAGAGCTATGCTCCGTGATTCTGTTCTAACTGAGCCCTATGGGCCAGTATTTGTATAAGTATGTGATAGGCACTCATTCACAACAATAAGAATTAATGTGAGTCTCATGCATATAGCATTCTTATAAGATTGAAACTCATTAAATGATTTGCAAAGTTGAAGCGAGTGTAAATTGATATAAACTGTTCCTATATGTGGCTACGTGAATTGTGTGATCACATGAGATGCCGTGCTATATGAAAATCAGGAATAAATATATGATTTGAATGAATATTTGTGATATATGTGATGTGTATGCGTAATCCGGTGAAATCATCAATGATGGTTCACTCATTGAGTTGCAAAACTCATCAAAAATTGTAATGTGGCTTTTCAGGTTCTGAGGAATTATTTCAGCTAGGCTAAATGGAGCATAGCCACTGAGGTCTGATATGGATTAGGGGTCGGGATTAGTTTGCATCTGCACATGTCTTCATTGATTTTTATTTTTGAATTATGTTCAATAAGAATTGTACAAAGTGTATGTAAACGATTTGGTAATGAAATGACTTTATGGCTTCAAGTGTTTTGTATCCGAAATGGGCCCAAATTTAAGATTGAATACTAATGTTTGTAAAGATTATAGCTTGGAAATGGAAATGTTTTTAAATGACATGGGCCCAATTTGATTAGTAATTTCAGCTTGCATGTTCCTTGTTTTAAAGAAACAAAAGTTTTGTAATGAATTTTGACTGAATGATCGTTCTAGCGTGCCACCCTTGCGGGGTACGTATTCGAAAATCACCATGGATGTCGAGTATGTGTCTTGCGAGAGTGGGGTACTATAAATTTTATGCTCTATATCTAATCGGAACATTATATGATGAAACAATTGAATTATATCGAAAAATTATACATAGAAAGGTTAGTCAAAACTACTTAGATATTCCTAAATACTTGAGTAGTCAGATACGTTACTAGAAACCAATCTTAATATATGATTATAAATTGTTTAATTACAGAATTAAAGATAAATTAAAAGGAGTTTTAATTTATCTAATTTTAATTATGAATTGAAATTAGATTTTATAATCGTTGCCAACATATTTGAGAATCTAATGGGTCTCACATATAGAATGGGTTGAAGAGAGCAAAGTTAATTTAATTAAGTTGGACTTGATTGTAAAGTTTGAGAAACTT
>JANITW010000003.1:59174043-59186482 GCA_027564335.1 Erythroxylum williamsii
AAATATTTAAATAAAAATTAATTAATTAATTCTATTTTATAAATATGATATTATGGTTAATAAAAATTATTAAAATAAATTGAATTAAAAATTTAACTAACAAGTTAAATAATTTTTATTTTTATTTTTATATTTTTTTTAGGGAAATTTTTTTATTATTATTGGAACTCGTCGGGTTAAAAGAGATAGATCCTGAAGAGGATATTTCCCAACACCTTAGGAACTAAATCGTATCCAAGACTACATATACCAACTGAAGCTACTTTCCCCTGGGTCACGTTCGCGAGGGAGTAAACTGAAAAGTGAAAACACGCGCAAGAAGAAAAAAGGGCAGAAACGGTTTCGTCGTTATCCACTTTAACGAAAATCATGAGGACCACCCAACAGTACGAAAGGGCATCAAAGTAAAAACATCAAATCATCATCAATCCAATTCAACGTGACGAGACTGCCTCTCTTTTAGTCAGCTCTCCTTCTACTGTATAAGTTCCCAGCAAACCCCCCAAAAAAAGAGTTAGATAGGTTCTTCACTTTTTCACGTCTTGTTGGTTAGCAAGAAAGTTAGAGGGATCGAGAATGACGATTGAGGAGAGTAACGGAGTATCGGCGGCGTCAAGGAGGCACCTAGTGTTTGCTTACTATGTCACTGGTCATGGTTTCGGCCACGCCACTCGTGTCGTTGAGGTCCTGTCCTTTTGATCTCTTCTTTTCCTTTTAACTTTCGATCACTTTTCTGCTTGTCGCGTTATTCAAATGCGCCCATCACCGTTTCCTGTTTACTGGATTCGGGTTTAGATAATGTCTGCTGTTGGTCTCTTTGATCCTTTTATTTGTTTTGCGAGGATCACGTGATTTTTTTGCCGTGTTTCTTTGTTTTGAGTGTGTGCGTGTGCAATGTGTGCGGTCGGTGATGACGGTTAATGGAAATTTAGATGTTGAGGAATATTAATGGTGTATTCAGGTTGCTAGGCACCTGATTCTTGCTGGCCATGACGTGCACGTGGTCACTGGTGCACCTGACTTTGTTTTTACATCCGTAATTGACTCACCTAGGCTCTTCATTCGCAAGGTAGCTTGCTCTTTCTCGCTTGCTTTCACCTGTAAATTGTTTGTTGTTCTTGCATTCACTGTGAAGTTCGGTGATTGTTGGTATCAGAATGTGGTCGAAATGAGGAAATTTGATAACTCTTGCTTTCAGTAATGATTATCAGGTTTTTAAAATATTATCAACTCACCGACGTTTCAATTCTTAGGTACTGTTGGATTGTGGAGCAGTTCAGGCTGATGCGTTGACTGTGGACCGTCTTGCGTCATTGGAGAAGGTATTTGTTTTTTTTTAATTTCCTTTTAAGTGAAAAAATTTAAAATCTTAAAAAAATTCGGCTCTCAATTTTAATTTCTGATTGGTTTTGACTGGATTCTTTCCCCTGTTGTTAGTAGTTTCTACTGTTTTGAATTGTTTCTTTCTTTCCTTGTGTTAGTATTCAGAAACAGCAGTAAAACCTCGGGAGTCTGTTTTGGCAACAGAAATCAAGTGGCTTACCTCCATCAGAGCTGACTTAGTGGTACTTATAGTCTTGTTCTATAATTTGATTTTGTTCTTGGATGCTGAAAGCATGTTTGTGAATTCTTTTTGATATATGCATCATCACAGGTGTCAGATGTTGTTCCTGTGGCATGTCGTGCAGCAGCTGATGCAGGAATTCGATCCGTTTGTGTGACCAACTTCAGGTGACTTTTTATGAGTCGCATCTATCATCTTGCTAAGCTTCTGCTTTCGATCTCTTGAAATTCTAGACTTTGGTTATCTTTTAACCTGACGAATATCGGTCATCATCACATATTTTTCCTTCAGAGATTGTAGGTTTTTAACATATCAGTATTAAAGATTAAATGATTGCATGTCTGGACCTCCAACCAGTTGAATTTGAGTTGCTTGATTCAAAAGCATGCTTTATTTGTTTCTTGTTTATAATTTTTTCCCCTGCTTTAAAACAATACCTTATCTGTGGAGGGGTTACCTTGTAGTTTGCTATCCCTTAGGCTTCAAATTTGCTTATAATGTATATGGTCACTTGATCCACCTCCATGATTTTGCTTTCAGTTAGTAATTTAACTTTAAATTTTGTGAAATGTTCGGTTTTATGCAGTTGGGACTTTATATATGCAGAATATGTAATGGCAGCTGGTCACCATCATCGTTCAACAGTGTGGCAGGTGATCCTACAGCTTCACCTTATATAGCCATAATTCCTTGTAGTAATGATCTTCTAATTGGTGACTGTCAATTGCATCGGGGAAACTAATACCGGTCTCTCTTTATACCTTGCTATGTTATCTTTTGTTAGGTGAACATTAGAACTCGGTTTTAAGCCAGTTAGTGATAAAGTCATATTTGTTTACGAAATTTTGGTAGATGTGTCCCTGAATTTTTGCTAGTGTGGAATATAGAATTTACCTGTGTTCTTTTATTTCCGTATATCGGAAAGCATAGTCATCTATAACCTTATTCATCATATGTACCTATTGAGGTTAAACCCTTGTAGATGGGGAGAAATTGCTACCTTCCTAGCCACTAGACTAAATCCGTAGTTGCTACTACCTCTGTTATTTGCTGTGATTAGTCTGCTGTTATCATGCCAAACTTTTACATGCTGCTGAATTCATGCAGATAGCAGAGGATTATTCTCACTGTGAGTTCCTTATCCGTCTTCCAGGGTATTGCCCAAGTATGTTGGCTCTTATTCTGCCTAATTATTTCGTTCCTTTTTGCAATTTCCGTGTTATTTGTCTAATTATTAATTTATTTGAATCCTGTTCTTTCTGCAGTGCCTGCTTTTCGCGATGTTATTGATGTGCCTCTAGTTGTGAGGAGGCTTCATAAATCCCGGGAGGAGGTTTGACATCTGAAACTATGTTGAACCCTTCAGTGATATCACATTGATCTTGGTTTAATTGTTTGAATCTTCTCATTGAAGGTAAGGAAAGAATTGGGTATTAGAAATGACGTGAAGCTCTTAATCCTGAACTTTGGTGGACAGGTAAAGACACCAAATCTTATACCGGATTAGATCTGCTGACAATTATTTCATTGACTTTGTTTCTTTTGAATAGTTTAGTCCAGCAATTGTATGATTTTGATCCTTTGATATGCATTGACATTAATCCTTTGTGTGCTGGTAAGATAAGTTCTGCTTACCTTTCTTTTCTTTGTTGTAACTTTGAGTTTTTTTTAATCATATGCAGCCATCTGGCTGGAAGTTGAAGGAAGAGTATTTGCCTCCCGGTTGGCTGTGCCTGGTATCTTTCACAGAATAATCCAACTGTTTAATTTCACTCGATAATGGAAACTCAATCACTCTTTGGATTTCTTTTCAGGTTTGTGGTGCTTCCAACACGGAGGAATTTCCCCCAAACTTCATCAAACTTCAAAAGAATGCCTATACTCCTGATGTTATGGCAGCGTCTGATTGCATGCTTGGTTTGTATTTGATTTTACTATAGCTTCTTAACATCGATTGATGGGATCTATAAGATGATGTGTGTGTGTGATTCCAGGAAAAATTGGATATGGAACTGTCAGTGAAGCCCTGGCATATAAGTTGCCATTTGTCTTTGTTCGAAGAGATTACTTTAATGAGGAACCCTTTTTGAGAAATATGCTTGAGGTGCAATTACTTAATGACCATTATCATCATCTTTTCTGTGTCTTTCACTCCCTCTTCTTTGCCTCTCCCTTCCCTTTCTGCAAATTTTGGGTTATCTAATTTTTCTGATAATTACTCTACTATGTTTTCAACAGCATTATCAAAGTGGTGTTGAAATGATTAGGCGAGATTTACTCACTGGTCACTGGAAACCTTACTTGGAACGTGCAGTTAGCCTGAAACCATGTTATGAAGGAGGCATAAATGGCGGTGAGGTATTGTCCTTTTTCATGCATAAAAAACATTGAAATATGATCTTAATATAATACTTAAGTGTTTATTCCAAATATTTCACTGGTCATGAAACAATTTACAATTTAGTTGTGAAAAATTTGTTTCCTTCATCACTGATGAACTATTATGATCAAGTTCCAAGAATGAGATGATTGTTATTTAGCAAGCCTGCTTGCAACCTATTTTGTCTCTGGAGTATATCTTTCAGTTTCCAAAAGTTCCTATTACTTATATTGTTGACATAATTGCAATTTTGAAATTATAGGTGGCAGCATACATCTTGCAGGAGACAGCAATTGGCAAGAACTATGCTTCAGATAAGGTAAGAAAAATTATGATATCCAGCAATTCATGTTATATTAGTTTTATGACACATGAATATTGTTGAGGTGATATTCAAAGTTCAAACAAAAACTAGTCAGAACAAGTGACTTCTCCAAATTTGGATCCTTTTTCTCTAATTAAGTTCTTTCGGGAGTTAGGAATCCATCATTCCATTTCACGATTTTGTTTAAATCGGAATTTGCCCTTACTTATTCTGTGTTTTGTTTCCACTCTCTATCACTCTACATCTTCTCTCCTTCCACATTCATTTTTCACCTGTGTCATAAGTGCTGAGAATTGAGATCCTTCTTACTTGTCAAGATTATTTTGCCATCTGGTTCACAAGTCATATATCTGATTTTTGGTATGAGGTAATGGACTGCAATGGAATTGAGGATGAGATGGAATGAGGGATGTGAAGTAATAGAATGCACAACCAAACAAAGGAACCAGTTGTGTATTTTAATCACCTCCCAATTCCCATTCATTTGTGCTAACATCATCTTGGGGATTACAGTTGGGAACCTATTTATTTAAATAATAATTTGCTTTCTGCAACGAGCTTGTGTATGTAGACTCCAGATGATGTTAAAACTGTTATTTTCATAATCAACATGTAGTTTAGTGGAGCTAGAAGATTAAGAGATGCTATAATTCTTGGGTATCAACTGCAAAGGGCACCTGGGCGAGATATCAGCATTCCTGATTGGTATGCAAGTGCTGAAAATGAGCTTAACAAATCCACAGGATTGCCTACTTTTCAGACGAATGAGAATGGATCTGTTCTGAGCTCGTGAGTTTCATCCTCCTTTGTGTCCATGAGGAAATGTTGGTTTTAATGTTAATTGACAGCCTTTTACAAATTTTTCTTTAGATGGACTGAAGATTTTGAGATTGTTCATGGAGATTTTCAAGGTCTTTCTGATACAATGAGTTTCTTAAAGAGCCTGGCAGATCTTGAAACCATACATCACTCTGAAAATGGAACTGAGAAGCAACAAATGCGGGAGCACAAAGCTGCCGTTACACTCTTCAATTGGGAGGTCATTTACTCGGATGTTTTCTTCTTAATCTGTTGGATCCTCTTTGCCTGCTTCTCAATTATATTTCTTATCAATAGCAATTATTCACTTACCAGTTGCTGTAAAGATTTTTAGGTTATTCAAACTAGGACCATATTCAAAACATCCACTTCATGGCTTCACTATGTGTTCTACTTCCTCTTGACGGTCACAATTTTTTATTTTCTATCCTGATTTGTTATGAACAGTCTCATATGCTACGGGTTATTTTCCACAGGAAGATGTCTATGTGACGAGGGCTCCTGGAAGGCTTGATGTTATGGGAGGGATTGCCGACTATTCAGGAAGTCTTGTTCTGCAGGTTAGGCTTTTGCTGGTGGCAGTTTTGTTGTTACTGAAATTATGGATTCCTTTTTACCTATTTTCAACCGATTTTGCTTGTTAATACATGCATCTAAAACTGTTGATCATTTCACAAACTTGTGCATGCACAATTCACTTATCAACATGCACTACGGAGACTCTGCTGGTCCCTACTATTGACTGTTTATATGTCCCCTTCTCTGACTTCTCTGTGTCTGCGTCTATGTCTTTATCCATGTATTTGTTTGTTCGTTATTCGTTATTTTGGGGAGGGAGGCTAGTGGAAAGTAAAGATTAATGTCAAATAATTTATTTTCCATGATTTCCAAGAGCTTGGCGCTGACTGAAAATATTTCTTCCTATAGTATGTCACAATGAGGTGCTCCACTCAATTTGTTTTATTTTGCTATGCTCTAGAACTCACTCTTATGGATCAAGTTTTCCAGCATGTTGCACACAGTTAATTGATTGATATGCTTCTCCTCTTTTCTCTTTTTCCTTTCTAAGATGCCCATAAGAGAAGCTTGCCATGTCGCTGTGCAAAGGAATCATCCTAGCAAGCATAGGCTATGGAAACATGCCCAGGCTCGTCAAAATGCAAAAGGTCAAGGGCCTACCCCTGTTCTGCAAATTGTAAGTGCATTCATCACACCTACAACAAATTAGCGTTCATGTATTTGGCTTGTTAGACATCACCTTATCGTGTGGGGTTAAAGACAAATTATTGTTCAAGATTCACTTTCTTTAAAACTTTTGACACAAAATGTAAGGGTAGGGGGCAGTCTCTATTTTTTGTTCTAATCTGACCTAGTACTGATATATATATACACACACACACAAACATACTAATTCTGATTTCACCAGGTATCATATGGTTCAGAACTTAGCAACCGTGGACCAACTTTTGACATGGATTTGTCTGATTTTATGGATGGGGAGCAGCCTATGTCATATGATAAGGCAAAGAAATATTTTTCTCAAGATCCATCACAGAAGTATGTAACTTTCTTCTTCCCGGCTATCACAGTAAAGTCTATCTTTTAACTAATGTGATACTTTTCCAGGTGGGCAGCTTATGTTGCAGGAACTATTCTTGTTTTGATGAGAGAACTAGGTATCCGCTTTGAAGATAGTATCAGCTTGCTGGTATAAGTTGCAATGACCCAACTCCAAACTTTTTTCTGGTGTTATGTCATTATGTTTACGCTCTTATTTGTTGGGTTATTCATGACTTTAATGCTTTGCAATACTGATATGGCCTCTTTTTATTTTGCCTCTGCTATTGGCTTAATTTGCACAAGAAAAGGACAACTCAAATTGACTGAGATTTGTGGAAATATTTACACTTTTTGCAGTTAATGAAGATGATAAACCTTTACTTTCATCCCTCTATTCTAACAGCCTTTTTGAAGCCATTGGTAACATCCAGAATTATCAACTTAAATACGAAAATTGTAGGTTTCTTCTGCAGTTCCTGAAGGCAAAGGTGTATCATCTTCAGCCTCTGTGGAGGTTGCTAGCATGTCTGCAATAGCTGCTGCCCACGGTAATTATTATCTTGGCTCTTTGTGTGTTAACAAAATTGCACCTCAATTTTGTTTTGTGTATATAGGTTATGTGCTTCCTATTTTTAACCATCTCTCAAAGAAAAGGTTTATTGTCTTAATTTGTTTGGGAATGGAACGAGTTATATTTCATTATAAACGATGCTAGGTAGAGTTCTGCAATAATTGTAGCTTTCTGAGTGGTTGAGTTTCTTTTAATTGTAGTATTAAACACATTCTCCCGCTGATCTTTGTTCTCTTTGTTTAGTTAAGCAAGTTTGATCTTTGAAAATTTTGACTTAAAGTTCAACCTCTACTTTTACTTTACAGGATTAAGTATCAGTCCAAGAGATATAGCCTTGCTCTGTCAAAAGGTTTTTTTGACTCAGCCTTTGATTGTTTTTTCTTTTATTGCATGACTCCTACCGATACAATGCTCGCTTTACTAAACTGAAATGCTTCTTAGGTGGAGAATCATGTTGTTGGAGCCCCATGTGGTGTAATGGATCAGATGACATCAGCATGTGGTGAGGCCAACAAACTTCTTGCAATGGTGTGCCAGGTACTTCTAGTTATTAGACCTTTACTAAGGTTGTGGAGAAGACAAAATGATGCTCACTAGCCTGCTTATTCTCCATGCAGCCTGCGGAGGTTCTTGGACTTGTGGAAATTCCTAGCCATATTCGATTCTGGGGAATTGACTCTGGAATACGGCATAGGTACTCTCTGAATGCCTTGTTCTCGTGTCCCTTTTGAGTGTTCACTCCACTGCATAAATAGGAATTTGGATTTAGTATTCTCATCTCTTTCATCTTTCTTGCCGGTTTCTCCGAAGTTTTTACTGAAACAAATTCAGATTTTCTTACTTTGACTTAATTAATCACTCCCTTGCTATTGTAATGGAAAAAATTATTCCTATCAACCAAATCTATGTCGACCATTTTCCCTGATGAGATGTGTAAAGAACTAGAATGGACCTTATTAACTTGGGTTCAACTCATCTATTTATGATAGAAGGGAATACAAGGTTATTAACTTTGCATCCCATGCTTGAATTGTATAATCATTTATCTTCTTTGGCCTTTATCCATATTTCACGTTCTCCAGGCATTAATAAGTTGAGATTTTGGTTTCAAAGTGTTGGTGGTGCAGACTATGGATCTGTCAGAATAGGTGCCTTCATGGGCCGGGAAATAATCAAATCTACGGCCTCCATTGTGTCTGCTAATGGATCAGTGCCTGATGACATGGACAATGACGGTGTTGAACTATTGAAAACCGAAGCTTCATTAGATTACTTGTGCAATTTGTCACCCCACAGGTAAGCCACCGTTGTAATGCTGCACTGTTAGTTACACTCATTCATTTGTTTAGTGATAAGATAATCTAAATTTTCAAATTGATTCAACAATTTTAAAGGTGGAGATGGACAATAATTTCTGTAGTATTATTATTCACAGATTTGAAGCTCTTTACTGTAATGCACTTCCTGATTCCATGCTTGGTGGGACATTTGTGGACAAGTATGCTGATCATAAGGATCCTGTCACAGTGATTGATCAGACTCGTACATATGGGGTGAAAGCAGCTGCTAAACATCCTGTCTATGAAAATTTTCGGGTCAAGGTCAGTACGTTTACATTACTCACAGTGTCCTTACCAGAAAATTCTGTACATTTTTGTGACGGTACTAGCTAGAGCTGTGGTCTTATTTAGCATTCATATGTTTAAACATTAGTGACTCATTTCTGGAACTTGATATTAGGCTTTCAAGGCATTGTTAACATCATCAACTTCAGATGAGCAGCTTACTGCTCTTGGAGAACTATTGTATCAGGTATATGCCCTAATTTTTTTCATTTCTTTGATTATCTCCTAGCATCATAGATAACCTTTTGTAATTCTGGCAGAAGTTTTTGGATAAAACCATATCAATTGTCTGCTACTCTCTACTCCACAACAGAATCACGAACCAAACACAAGCACGGATATTGTGTTTGTGTCACCTTTCCTACATGTACAAGTTTTCAATCGTAGATAGGATTAACCTGAATCTGCAATCCTTAGTTAATGCTATTAAATTTCGCAAAGATTGGAATCGAGAGCTAATGCATGATTAGAAACTTGGGAAAAAGACTTTTATGAAGTTGTAGTTGATATATGTACGAACTTCTTTCAGTGTCACTACAGCTACAGTGCTTGTGGACTTGGCTCCGACGGGACAGATAGGCTTGTACGATTGGTGCAGGAAATCCAGCATAGCAAACTGTCTACAGCTGAAGATGGAACTCTGTATGGAGCAAAAATCACAGGCGGAGGTTCCGGTGGAACAGTTTGTGTGGTTGGTAAAAACTGCCTACGGAGCAGCCAACAAATTCTAGAGGTAATTTACTGTTCTTCATTCCGTTTTGGTTTCTGCTTTGCACATCTGTGACGGCTTATATTATAAAGTCAGCACACGGCTGTGGATTGGCATTTGAAACTACTATATTCTACTAGGCGTTTTACAGATTTTGCATTGGAAGTACTAAAATGCTGAATTGGTTAGAACTATCATGTAGTGATTTATACTGCGCGATGTCTTCTTTTCTTGTTAATGAATTTCACAGCCTATGCATGCGTGTTTAACTTCTGAATGTTTCTAACCTGACAATCTCTCTTTTGAACATGACAGATTCAGCAGAGATACAAGAATGCAACTGGCTATTTGCCATTTATTTTCGAGGGTTCATCACCTGGGGCTGGGAAGTTTGGTCATTTGAGAATCCGCAGGCGCACCTCCCCAAATTAATATTTTCATTCTTTAAGCAACAAGTTAGAGAATAGCCTTTTCTATTTATATTGTAAGCCGAATAAACTCACTTTTTTATTGCCCATTTATAATGATTCTCAGTTTATTAACTTACACAACGATGCCTAGTTACTAGCAAACACTAGCAGTTTATGACTTACAGCAATTATACCCTACAGAATAAATAGGTTAGCTCTAAACAGTTTCATAATGGGAAAAATTATCAGCTATTTCATACCCAGGTTACCGATTCACTTGAAATGTCATGCACAGTCAATCTGGAGGACAATGACCATTGGGACGAGACGCCGTAGCATGAATCAAGGTCCCTCTGGTCTTTCTACTTCATACTGGTTTTCAGGTGTGAAGAATTGGTAAAAGAAACAGCCATCACAATAACAGGTTAGACTTTTACCATCCTAGGCTGGCTTTTTAAATGTTGTATTGAATGATTGATTAATGGATTGAATACAGATTAGCTGAGAAGTTGGTATCTCTTATTATGAGAAAATATATACAGGGATGGGGGGAATTACAACTTGAGCTGAATTATCACTGTCAATAGCATCTCCTAAAATCTGCCACAAGTGTTAACACCATTTCCATCCCCATTAAAACTAATCCACGCAAATGATATGTGGTGATAAAGTTGCATATTATTGCTAGAATCTAACCTTTCAAGGTGATAAAGTTGCATATTATTGCTAGAATCTAACCTTACAAGGAATGCAGAACAGTGGAGACACGTTCTCCAAGAATAGTATGTGCACATCCACATATGACACATCTATGGCACTGGGGAGCTGTTCTGATCCTCCTGATAGAAAGATTCGTATGTGGCTACTCTAGTCTTCGATTCAGGCAAATCTAATTCTTCCTTGAAACCTTGAGTCATCTTGATAAAGCCGTTCATGTGCGTTATTTTCCATTGCTTTGAAACATAAAATGACATAAGACATTAGAAAAACAGAAAAATGGACTAATCTCTACAAAATCCAAAACCCTATAGATGACATCCTAGTCACATTGCAAGAAGAACTTAATTCAGCATCTTTCAGGTCAAACTCAGTATTTGCTCAAGTAGCAGGTGATTATTCCAGTACTAATGATTTCCAAATTAGTATCAAGAGTTTTCTTACCCCAGTTATCTGATTTCATAGAATTTAGAGAAAGGCATTAGTCATCCGAGATGAATTTTGCCTAGGAAGAAGAAGTAGAGAAAAAGTAGCTATCTACATAGGATTCAACAAAAACAAAATTTCATCACATCCCATATGAATCCATAGAATCAGTAGACAACACTTATCTTCCCTTGTGTTTCTTACCAAAATCAAATCCACAACATAACCATAAATAGACTCAGAGAAATTTACCTCAAAATCCCACTCTCCATACAAGTTAGGATCATCTTTGTCCGACCAAACATAAGCAAACACTTGAACTTCATCGGAACTGTCCTGCAACAACATCAACACCCCGTTTCAGCAAGAACCCATCTCACAGCAGACTCCTCCACTTACAAACTACATGAAATATAATCCCTAAAACATACAATCAAAGAATCAGTTGCAAGATTCAATTGAATACCCACCCTCAAAGAAACATCCACAGGCCTTCTCTCATATTCCTCGTCCTCGAACACATCTAAAATGTCCAACTCAGAGTTGGTAATGCCAAAGAAGACCTTCATTCAATAGAAAATTTCTTACAAGTTTCTTTTTGTTTTAATGAAAAGGAAAAGAGCGTATCGATTATAGAACTCAAAAGCTTCAAAAAAATAACAATAAACTCAGACCTTGCCAGTAACTTTCTTGTTCTCTACAGGAAGAATAGCCGGATAAACACGCCCTTTTATGCTAAATCTATGGCTGTTCAATTGCCAAAAAAAAGAATCAGAGGATGTAAAAGTTGTATGCATATTTATGCTGATGAACTCGACAACTATACTTGATCGACGAATCGATAGAAAAGAGAGAGAGAAAGACGCACTAGCCGTCGAGAACTGCAGTGGAGGATTGAGGGATGCGGTTTAACAAAACGCTAACCACGTCGTCGGCGAGGAGGCTTCCGTACACGAACACCTTGTGAAGGCCACTACCTGCCGCTGCCGATGAACCCATCTTTTCTTGCTTCTCGCAGTGCGTCGCCGGCTCTATGTGCGAGGTCGTCAAGTGCTTGTGTACGTTCGAATGTGACCAATAAGTTCCGGATTTGGCCACGGTAGGATATTTTTTAAGATAATTTTTTAAATTATAAATAATTTTTAAATTTTATGAAATTATAAAAAATTACTCAACATATTATATTATAATTTTTTTACTTTACTTTAATCATATTTTAAGAAACATAATCACATAAATTTGATATAATAAATATTTTTTATTTTTATAAATTAAAATAAATTTAATTTGAAATATTATCTTTACATATTTTAAATATTATAATATTTTCCAT